>JAOXJM010000005.1:510168-520825 GCA_026413425.1 Tringa solitaria | reverse complement strand
CCCGCCGAGCGCACCCGCGGTGCCCGGGCGGGGCGTCCGCGCTGTCCCGCACCGCCCGCCGCCCCTTGCCCGCGGAGGGGAGGGACGGGGGGAGCCCCGGAGGGAGCCCGTAGCCCCGGCAATGCTGCCCAAGGGAGGCAGCCACCCCCCCCGCCGAGGGGCTTCCCCGCAGCCTTCCCCGTCCCCGCTCCGGAGCGGCTGGTGCAGCCGCCGGCAGGGCTGGAGTCCGGTGGGCGCTCCCCGGGCGGTGTCGGGCTGGGGCTCAGCCTCTGCCCCCCGCCCGAGGCTCCCGGGGTGGTGGGGTCGCTGTCACCCCCACCCCCTGCGGGACTTTCCCCGTTGCGAGTCGCTCCTGCCCGGGGCGCGGGGCACGGCGAGCGCTTGGGCTGGGTTTAGATCCAGGAGCGCTCGGAGGTGTTTCGCTGGGAATTGGGAATTATCCCTGGGAGGATCCAGCACCTGCCCCGCCAAGGGGCAACTTCGCAGGTCGTCTCCTGCTCCAGGGACGGGCCACCGAGCCCCAGCTGCGCAGACGGACCCGCAGAGCAGCGCCGGCTGCACCTTTGCGGCTGCTTTTCAGAAAGGCGTCCCTCAACCCCACACTTCTTGGAACAGGTTCAGAAGAAAAGGTTCTGTCTTAAGGGACCATATGAGAGAACAAAGACAACTGTGCTGTGAAAAAAGGCAAAATGATGTCTGTTTACGACAAGGAGCAGAGCCTGAGGCTCCTCCATCCTTGGAGAGAGTCTTTTCCTAGGAAAGGCAAGGGGGGGACCCCCAGCTGAGACTCCGCACCCTTGAGCAGAAGGGGCAGGTGAAGGGAAGGTGGGAGGGTGCCCAGGCACCCCCCTACGGTCTGGCCACTGGAAATCCAGACACCTGGGTTCCTGGTGCCAGTGTCCTTTCTGCTACTTAGTTTACTCATCTGAGGTCTGGGGCAGCAAAACACCGTGCTGACTTGTCTCTCCAGCTCAGGGCTTCGTATAGCGACCATTGCGAGAGAATTGTTAGTGACAGCCATCGGACATTACTTGCATTAAGAGTAAAGGTCCAGACTGCAGAAAGAAATCTCTAAGCAAGGTACTTCTATAGGGTTACTTTACCATTCTCCTTCCGTGGCGTCTTTGTCATATGTTGTTCCCCAAAGATAAGGCTTAACAGGATAAGAAATACACATTTTCTTCTCAAGTTGCTCTGCTCAGAGATCTGTTACACTATGTTATGTAAGGTTATTCACTTAAGTCTAATTAGAATAATTCTTTCTTGAATCTAATTTCAACCCTATGCTTCTTCCATCTGATGTCAGTGAGAGAATTTCCATTGACTTCAGTAAGAACAGAAGCTGGACCTTAAAACATGTATTTAAATAGCTAAGTCAGATCCAGAGCTCATTGAAATCAAACCAAGGTTTGCCAGTGACTTCACCGTGATCACGACTGGCATGCTGTATTTTGCATAAAACCGACCATCAGCACGAGCGTGACACCAGTGCATAATTAGTTGAAAAAGCACTTTAGTTAGGTAACTGGATCTGATTTTGGAGTCTCCTACAGCAAAGAATCACTCATTCCTGGAAATGTCCCCAGAGACTTACTGAGTTTTACCTAAGCTTTCATTAAAGTCTTTACATTCCAGTAACACCATGCTGATATTTTTCATGTGTAGCTCCTCCGACATGGCTTTGACATAAAAGATCTATTCTTATTTTTAAGGTTGAAAATTACAGTGTTGGGGTAGGATAAGATCAGCAATTGCATTCAATTACGAGATTAGGAAGAGAATCCCATAAATGATAGTAGTTCATTCAATACAGAGAGGAGTGTGTTTACATATGCAAATATATGTGCTGATGATTAAATTAACATAATTGTTGTTGATTCAGGTATGTGTTTGGGCAATGTTTACCTAGCTAATTTATTTTTACCAAGTTGGTGGATTTTATTCTTCATTTCTCAAGCTGGCCAAAAAATCAACAACTAATGTATTCTACTGGATCGTGTGATACAACTCTATTTGTTCTTTCCATAATTATAGGTTAGCCATGTTTCAAAGTATATGGATATAGATAAAAACAAGGCTGAGATGTAAAAAAAGCACAAATGAAAAAATATCGTGTGGTTTCTATATTTTCCCCACAAGCACAAATTGTTGAGTAAGGAGATTTTCAAAAGCCAGAAATTGCTGTGAAGAAAACCAAAGCTGGAATCCAATGCTAGCGGAGGCTGCATCTGGCAGAACAAAGTTTGGAAAGAGATTTTGCTTTCAATGGGATCCTGTGTTTCCCCAAAACATAGCATATGTCATCTATAAAGACAGTGCTTTCATGCATGAGATCCCATCGCTGCTAAAATCAACCTCAGAATTAGGAAGCACCTATGCAATGCTCTTACACAATTCCTTCGCTTCTCTTATTTATTTGCCGAGGAAGATAAAGCTATGAAAACAGAGATTTCCTAACTTCATGATTTTTAAGATGGTGCATCTCAGATACAATAATACAAAGACACTGACAGTGAGAATGAGATAATTTTAATGTGTAACCCTTCTTCTGTAGGCTACCAGCGCTGCCATAAACTGAAAATATGATTCATAGAACAGCTCCATCTCTACCTAGTTTACATTGTGTAAAACCTGAGAGGTTAGTAATCTGCACTCTGTGGTTTTATTTTCTTTAAGGATTTAAAAGGTCTCATGCTCTAAAATGCAAAATTAGGAAAGTTCTGCTTCTGTGCATTAGAAAAGAAACTCTGATGCCTATTTGAAATGCCAAAGCTCCAGAGTGTTAAGTGATAAAAGGGTTGAAATCCATCATTATTTTTGAGGTTTTGCGGGGTGATGGTGTGATAATCATGTCTTTCATATGATGTTTTTTCATTTCCAGTGAATAGCTTATTAAATCATCACAGCTTGAGTTCAGCTGAAGCTGAGAGTGCAGCAGTGGAGCTCAGCACGGTTAGAGAGACACTGGGATGGGTGCAGCAGCAGCTCCACACTTAGAGCTGGTGTGATGGTACATACATCAACAGGAGAAGGCTTACCCCCAGCCTCTGAAGAGATTTGCTTGAGTGTAGTTTTGGAAATAATGCTTTAAACTCGAGTGTACCCTTTTGGTCGATCACTGAAAAAGTCCCCTGCAGTTTCTGCTGGGTTAATAAGAAACACTGACAAACGTGTGACATTTTGGCCTTGTGTAAGTCAGAGACAGAGACCCTCGGAAGCGGGCGATCGCCCTGCGCGCTGAGATCAGTGTATGTACCACGATCCCCACGGAGACAGTTGGATTCACCCTCTTCACACTCTTACTGCACCCACAGCTGCTGGGCACTGGCAGGTCATGTCTTTTAAGTGTCTCTGTGCCCTGTATTGATACAAAAACACAACGACACCTTAGTTTTAAAACTTTTGAAAGAAGCTTTTTCAGAGAGAAAATAATTTTTCCCAGTTAGACTCCCTGTAAAGGACAGATGAAAATAAAAATGACAGTAAAGTTTTGTTGAAAAAAAGCTCTTAAGTTTTGTTAGTTTTGAGTAGCACGAGTCCCATTATTAGATTATGCAGCATGTAGGTTGAATGTCAACTTTGATTTTAGCATCTGTCGGCAGCGTTTAAGAGAACTGGAACACATCAAAACTTGGCTAATGTTGACAGGCAAAACAGTAGACTGAAATTTCAGGCTATCTAGAAACCACACCCAGACCCCAAAACACATGTTAGAAGTAACTTTAATTCTGTGCTTCAGCTGAACAAGTAACCTTTTTCTGTGGTCGCTTGTGATTCTAAGTCAAACGTGTGCTTATTTCTGGTGTGGGCTATGTATCAGTTTACCACCTTCCTGCAGAGAATTTTTTTCTGAGGATGCCTTCTGCTACAGCTGCTTTAGAATGCCCTTCTCATCCTTGGCTTCCCAGAGCCAAGCAGCCTCAGACTATTAGATCCTCTTAGATCCTATTTTTATTACTATAAACAGTATTGTTTCAGCAGCGCCAAGAGACCTCTTGCGTTAGGTGCTAAGTAGAGGACAGAAGGATGGTGCTTTAGTGGGTATATAAGCTAATTTCCTGGGCTTGGATTTTCAGCGGTGAGTACCTGGCGTCGCAGGGACCGAGCGGGATCCCCGCTGTGTCCGGCAGGTCAGTGCCTCTTGCAGTCACTGGTGACACCTAGACCCCTTTCTGCCTCCGGCAGCGGTGCCGGTGGGCAGACGGCGTGTGTACGCGGGAGAGAGCTCTGTCCCGTGGGAGCGGGGACGGCCCCTCGGCAGCAGGGCCTGAGAGGCCGCTCAGAGCATCCCCCGGACTCCCTGCCAAGCGCGGGCTGTTCCCTGCTCGCACGCTCCGTTCAGCCCCTCGGGATCCTGCCGAGCGAGTGGGCTTTCGCTGCCCACTCCATTGTGCCTCGAGAAGTTCACCCTGATACGCAAGCCACATTTTTTCCTCTCTTCATTCACTCCCAACAGAACCTCTTTATTCACTGCGAGAAATTCCTTCCCTTCCTTGGTGTTTGTGCTTTGTGAATATTTATAGACTGTTATCATGTCTATCTCGCCCTGGCTGTCCCTCAACCAGGCTACGTGCTCTTTTAATCTTGCTTCGTAACCCAGTCTTTCCCACCCCCTCATCATTTTTTGTTGTTCTGCTCTCGACTCCCGCCAGTTCCAGTTGCTCATTTTGCTTTGGATAAGTGCTATATTTATGTTAATGGGATGTGGTGGGTGGTCCTCTCTGCACTCATGGTCCATGAGAGTGATTTAGATGTTCAAATTGAGGTTGGCATTTTATAGCCAAGCCATGGTCTGATTACTGGTTCCGCTCTTCAAAGCACTCCAGGAAAAAATATGCTTAGCCATCACTATTAAAAAGGGCCATGATAGCCACTAATAAAGTGTCTGTGCAGGGGTTCAAGGGAATTGCCAAAACTACGCGGGTGCTTTATACATTCAAAATGACAATGTGCCTTTAATTTCAAAACCATGTGCTGTGTTTTCTAATGAGTTTCCATCTCATCTGAATGGAGGAAGATAGAGGTAATACTTCCCATTTGGTAGGAATATGAATTCCAGTTAGAATTTATCTGAGTCACGGTTGTACTCCAGGGTGTTGTTCAGCTTGGCCTGGGTTGGTTTGCTTTCGTTTCTGAAAATAAATATTTTCGCCCATGCGTTCTCACCAATCTGCATACCCAGGGGAGTAGAGGTTGTCTCACCTATCTCACCAAATTAAAATTTAAGCCTTCACCAGCGTTCGAGTATAAAAGCTCTGGCATTGCCCTTCTTTCCTTCAGTTTCCTTTGCTTTTTGGTTATCTGTCCCCCTGCGCCAAACTTCTGCGGAAATACCGATCAGAGTTTAACACAAGGCAGGATGTGTTAGTGTATCCTGGACCCATTTGGTTTTTCAGTGCTTGTTGAAGCCAAAAGCAAGAAGGTGCATAGCAGTTACCCCGTTAGTTCTTACCTCTCCTCGTTAACCGTCCCTCTCCCCGGGCTCTCTGCTGGAGGGGTGCGTGGAGGTGGTGAACTGGGGCAGGGGAGCCCTGGGACTCCTCTGATTCCCAAGTGCCTTAAAAACCTGCAACCAACTCACCACAAGTCTTTTGCTCTTTTAATTGTGGACATGAGACAAATTAGGCAATGATCACAGCCTCAGAATAAAGCCAGGCTAAAGCCATAGAACGTGGTGTCTGAACATGCTGGCCAATGTGTTGAAAGTATGTACTGAAACTGTGCTTGGAAAATGTTTCTGAAATGCTGAGCTGCTTGGGAGTTTTGAGTCAGCTGAGTCCTCTCTCAGGATCTGCAGCATTTCATATCTGACGATGCTGTATTTGCACAGGAAGCTCGAGGTGATGCTCTACAGCGATAGCTAACATGGTACATTTATTGGGCCACCCTTGAAAGAATAGCTCAGAAACATCTAGTGAATTCAAAACATTTTACAAATAGCATGAACCGAGCGTCGGACTGGTGAAACGGCTATATGTAATTATACTCCTTTTACAGAAAAATAAGAGAAGGGACGAATAATAGAAATACTTTTCCAGAAGCCAGACAGTGCTTCAGTGAAAGCGCTGGCATCCTCCCTCAGCCACTTGACCACATTCTGGCTTCGATTCAGGGAGGCATTACTAATCAGGAAAAATGCTCATGCACTGGCTTAATTTCAAGCACATGCTTAAGTTTCACTGAAACCAATTAGACCTAAGCATGTGCTTAAGTCCTGTCCTGAACTGGGTTCAGTTTGCCGATACGCAACATGAAAAGTTCTGCTGTGATACAGTTTTCCACCCCCAGCGGGTTATATGTGAGTTTTAGAACTTATAATATTATAATGTAGAATGTATCTCTTCCCACAGAATTGTTCTTTTGGGAATGCCTTATTCTGAGTGAATTAAAAACACCAATAGCTTAATCTCCACACAAATGCAAGAAAAAGTGACTTGTTAAATACAACATTGTCTTTGCTTTTAAAAGAATGCTTGTTCTTGTGGAGGCTAACCCAAACCCCATTCTGTGTGCTCTCAGGAGTGAAAAATGCTAAAGAAATACTATTTTGCTCTGTTAATGAAGTCTGTGTGGATAAGTACAATTTACTTATGCAGAATATATTGATATATTTCTTATCGTCCATTTCATTCCAGTCTGAACATTCCTCAGAAAATATCAAAGGTTTTATGTCATCTCTAAATGAAGAAATGTGTAATGCTCCATGACTTCAGGCACTGATCTTATCCCTGTGAATGGGTGACTAACTGAAACATTAGAATTATAAATGGGAATAATAAATTCTGGCCATAGGAGGCAATAACATGTAACAGCTTAAGCAGTCTATCTCTGGAGAAGAGTTGATCTACAGTAACTAATTTGGTGCAAACTGTAATGTATGCATTTTCTCCTCCATTTGCAAAGAAACAGATGTGTGACTCAACTTTGCTTTTTTCCAAAGTCAATCTGCTTGGAGGAACACAAACAAGATCTGTTTCCAACAGGGCATATTATAGTATTTCTGTCCCAGTTGGTGTTTTTTTTCCTTTGAAAGTGCAAAGTGGGTCTGACTGTGGAGCACACGGCAGTCAGGGAGCACAGCCCCACTGGCAGCCTCTCATTTTCAGGCTTGGCCCTGGCCTAGGAATCTTTCATCTTAATTTTTAGCAAAAATTTACTTTGCGAAGAATTTCCAGTTCTGCCTTGCTATCATTTGATGCTGTGGGTCTGATTTTTCTGGAAGCCCTTGTACAGATTAGTGTGTAGAGCAGCTGGTCAGTGTGTGCTGCTGTCTCGAGGCTTGATCCAGTTCCCACTGGTTCCAGCATCAGCCGCCGCTCCCGGTTCCTGGCATCCCTGCTTGTGCAGCCCCGTCGCTCCAGGACCTTGGGCCGGCGCTTTGGATGCAGCAGGCACCGGAAAGCTGGAAAGAGATACTGTTTTGTCTAGTGCTGTTCTGGGGAGCTCTCTGGAAAGGCTTGTGGTTAATCGATACAGACAGGCGGGATAACGAGTGCGTGGAGGAGATCACAGTTGGGGATTCTTTTTAGATTTTCCTATGAATGAGTATTTTTGTCTTGAAGATGAATTGTGAATAATTCCTTCCTCCTGCCCGAGAAGTCTATAGAGCAGTTAATTTGTGTCTCTCATGATGGGGAGAGGAGCTGCTCTGAAGTGCTGCACCAGGGGCTGAGTTGCAGAGTGACACGTGAGTGACAGCCACTTTATGCTGCTCTTGGAACGGAGATGTGCCCTAACTACAGATTTTAGGTCTGGAATTGAACTTTTCCCGTTTGAAAGGATGTTTGGATCTGGTGGGTCTGGGCTGGAGTTTGAGAGAGAAAAGCAGCCACAAAATTTGGACACAAGCCAATAGCTTTTGGTTTGAGGATACATCCAGCTTGGAGTCTTGTGTACAGTTAAGTAAGGCAAAATCCCTAGGAATTCCCATCATGTCAAATATTTACATTCTGGGGGCTTTTTTTTTTTTTTTTTTTCCCCCATGGCGTTTCATCCTGATTATAAAAATTCTCATTTCTATTGGATGTGTCAAAATGTAGCAATTGCATTGCCAAAGTGTCTGTGCGCTCAAACAATGTAGACTTTTAGCATTTCTGCCAAAAGTAGCAATAAGGGTTTAGTCAAATATTGAAGCTTCTGCGGCAATAAACACGCGCAGAGGCAGTTAGCGAGTTGAGAAGGGGCTATACTCTGTGCTGTTGTTTCGGTGTAGCCATGGACTACACCCACACCTCTAGAGTCTTTCCGTGGTTATGAGCAAGAGCAAATTTGACCATTATAGTCCATTACCTCTAACACAAATACAGGTATTTTTTAGTTTACTGTATTTTCTAGGATAATGATTTCATGTTTAAGTGTAATTCAGTTCAGCCTGTCCTTGCACTGAAGGCTCTCCAAAAGCTTTGCCAGTAATTAGGCCTCTTGATAGGTCCGTCAGACGAAGCTTGGCACATTTGGCAGCTGAGAAAAAAAAAAAAGAGGAGTAAAAGGAGCCCATGGGAATAAATCTGCCCGAGGCCACAGAGCACGGACTGGGTTTGTGGCAGAACCGGGATGGGGACGCGGAGCCCCGACTCCTAATGGGCTCTACTAATTGGGAACCCACGGGGCAGCCTGTATGGACGCTGCAGCTCCCAATTAAAGGTTTAACTAAGAGCAATGGGGTTTGTATTTTCCCCTTTCCATATGAGCACTCACAGGAACTGCTTTTTAGGAGGCACTAGTGCAGGCAGTGGTGAAGGAGCTGGCTGCCCTTGCTCACCACGTCCAGCCGTTAAAGATGATAAAAACAGTACAATTGTGAGTCTGCTCCAAAAAGAGCCCGTAACTCTAATAATGTGCCTTTCCAGCTGGTTCATGCACTCCAGTGCACGGTGAGGGAACCGAAATCCAGGGCCGGTTTCCCTGGGCGTTGGGTAGGGAAGCTGCTTCCCTTACTGCTCTCCTGCTTCGCCGGGGTGTCACTCCCCGTGTGTTCCTTCCCTTCGTAGTAGTTTCAGGGTTTTGTGCTTAAATCTACACACATACATTTCAGGGACTCTGTTACTGGTGACCTGCAAAGCCTTTGGGAATGGCAGGGCCACAGAGACGTGACTCCAGATTCGTCCATTGGATGCAAGGCTTAAGTAATGTATTACTAGAGTAGTAATAACATGCTGCTGGAGCAGAAACCTCTCTGCTTTGCGGCATGTTCAGGAGTCTCTGACTTGCAGAGCAGACGTTTAATTACCCAGTTCCCATTTGGCTTGGTCTCGGGCTTGTATTTGTGGCAAACTTGGATGCTGGGGATGCGTAAGAGGGTTTAACCCTGCGTGTGTAGTATGTGTTGATGCCAGGGATGAGAGGCTCCTGTCGGAACAAATTGGCTGTGGGAATCGGGGGAGCCTCCCTGGTAGACCCCAGCTGTGAATCTCCCCCAGAGTGTTTATATTTGTCTTATTTCCTGAGCTTGTGAGCCAGGGAATTTTGCTGACATTGCTCAGCAGCTTGAGCCTTGCCCATGGCTTCCAGCAGATCCCTGTGCGCTCGCCTCATCTGCAAACACTCGGTGTTAAGAAGCTGGTGGCACCCTCTGACCAGGCTCGGGCCTGTCACCAGCTCGGCTGTCCCTTCTCTCCGGCGCAGCTGGATGAGTTGGGCTTCTCTCCCCAGTGAAGGGAGATGGCCCCGTGAGGATCACGGGGTGGTTCAGGTTATACAGGAGCGTGTCTGTGCTCACAGGGACCGAGGAGCAGACGTGACTCTGTGTCTGGATCTCCTGGACCGAGGCACAGGCTGTGCAGCCTGCATCTGTCTGTGGGACAGTGGCAGATGATGCCTTGGGTCAGGCAGGATGGAAGGCAACCTGCGTCCCAGCCATTGCTATGTGGTGAATAAAAGCTGGCTCGAAAACTTCCAGCACACAATGAGGCAAATTGCAAAGTATGGCTCGAGCGAGGGACCCCGGCTGGGCCAGAGGGTCCATCTGAGGGACCCGGCCCCCCCAGACCTGGGGCTGTGCCAGAGCAGAACACGGGGGGGGCGGGGGGGGGGAGCCGCAGTGGGAACGCGTTTTGTGCTGTTATAAAGAGGCAAATCCCACCTCTCTGACCGGAGCAAAGTCACGGTGAGTGTAACAGAAGTTTGCTTAAGTAAAGAGTGAATAATATATAGGAATAAATGTGTGTGCATGCAGAGGTCTTCAGGATTTAGCTGAGTGTTCACACATTCCCTAAGCCAATAACATCCGTTGTTATGGGAAATGAGGTAAGTGACAGAATTACTGTCCTTATGGCGGGCGACAGGCGAGTCTGAGGTTCCCATGCCGTAATTCCCCGTTCCAGTTACTGCAGCAACAATGGCCTGAGAGAGGGAACACGAACAAAGAGCACTCAGTTTTATTTGAAGATTTCATCTAAAAAACAGTCGGGTTCAGATGAGACTCGGGCTGGAGAACAGTAGAAGACCTGTGTCCGTAGCTGAGCTCCTGCTGCGCAGCGAGCCCTTTGGGGTGCCATGCTCTGACCCCCCAGAGGAGTTTTGGGGCGACGCCGTTTAAAGCGCTTTCGGTGCCGCGGAAGCCCTCCGGGGAGGCCCTTGGCGGCCCGAGCGGTGCCGTAGGTGCCCGCCGGGCCCCGCAGCCCCGCAGCGTCCGGCCGTCCCCTCAGGCGCCTCAGCC
>JAOXJM010000005.1:472541-509764 GCA_026413425.1 Tringa solitaria | reverse complement strand
CCCCCTGCCCCTTCAGCCGGCTCAGCCTTCATCCCCACCCCCCCGCACTCCTCCCGGCGATGGGCCCGAAGCCCAGGATCCTGCACATTTCGGGAGCAGGTGCCACGTGTGGCCGCTGGTGCGGGAGGCTCCTCTTTCCCGCGATGCTGCTCCCACCCCTGCTCCCCCTTCTGCCCCCGCACCGCGGCTGCCCCCGGGAGGGATTTCACCCCGCAAAGCCCCCGCCAGGCGCTGCGGGGGGCTCACATCTGCCTTCCCCCCCTCCCCAGGTGTGAGGTGCGGCCGGGACCCGAGTTCCTCACCCGATCCTACCTCTTCTACGCCAACCGCCTCTTCAAGGCCCACCAGTTCTACTACTGGGACCCCTCCTGCCGCGACCCCTCCTACTCCCTGGTCATCAAGGGCAAGCTCCGGCTGCGCCAGGCCTCCTGGATCACCCGTGGGGCCACCGAGGCCGACTACCACCTCCACAAAGTCGGCATCGTTTTCCACAGCCAGAAGGCCATGCGGGAGGTGGCCTCCCGGATCAACCAGACGTCGGGCACGGGCTGCGGGGGGTTCCTGCCCCCGGGGCGCAGCTGGGCGCCCGGGGCCCTCTACGAACTGCTGAGCGCCAAGGGGGAGCGCGACTGCTCGGCCGCCCTGGGCTTCGCCATGCACGAGCTGAGCCTGGTGCGGGTGGAGACGCGCTTCCAGCCCCTGCCGCAGCCGCAGCAGAGCGGGAGCCGGCTGGTGGAGGAGCTCTACCTGGGGGACATCCACACCGAGTGGGGCGAGCGGCTCCACTACCGGCCCACGGGCTACCAGCGGCCCATGCAGAGCGCCGTGGTAAGGACCATGCCCTTGTGCGGTCGGTCCCCGGGAGCTTTGCTGAGCGGGACAGAGTCCGGGCTGTTAAAGGCTGCGCTGAGCCCTCCTGTCCCGGAGGCCGCACGGGGCGGTGCGGGTCCCTGGGGCACTGCGAGGGGTCACTCTGTCCCGGGGAGACGGGGCGGGGGGGGGTGAGCTCAGAGAAACCAACATCACCGACAAGCGCCTTGGTGCGGGCCGGCAGCGAATGGCTTTTCCTTGGCTCCCTTCTCCTGGGAAATGCCGGTTCCTACTTTCCCGCACCAAAGCCAGTGAAAGCTTTGGGCTGCGCATCGTTAGAGGCTGCGCGTCGTTAGAGGCTGCCCGTTCTGTCCCTGTGTCTTCCTCCCCTCCCTGTCGCTCTGCATCATGTCCTCCAGGCCGAGAGAGGGGCGAGGAATCAACCTCTGCCATTAACTCCCTGCTCCTCGGGGGAACGCCGTTAGAGGAGGAAGGTGCCCTGAGTAAAATTGTGTTGTTAGCAGAAATCAAACTTGCCCTTTGACATAAAACTGAGCAGGAGACCTGGCTGCATGTTATTTTGCTTTATATTTTATTTATTTTTTTTATTTTACTTTTTAAATTTTTATTGTATTTTTTATTTTATTTAATTTGCAGAGGTTAGTTTCCTAGTTTTCCTTTCCAGGAAAGCACATTTCTATCTCAGTCACGGCTAATCAATTCAGAAATGATTGAGCTGTGAGATAGGGTGAGAAAACCTCTCTGAACTTGACCAGATAGAATTAACTGAAAAACCAATTTTTTGGGGGGCAACATTTCCCCACATCGCAAACTGCACCAACTGAACTCTGAAAGACACAGAGCAACACCTTCCTCCCCCTCGAAAGTGATATTCTCAATCTGGTTAAATTTGTGTTATCTCGGGCCAAAACCATATATATGAGCAAAACCAGATGGTAAACATAAACACTTTTAAAAGTTAATTTAAAACCAAACCTAAAGATCCTGAAATTCACTCTCTGAATATAGCACTGTAATTAATCAGCTCACAGCTCTCCGATGGACTAGCACATGACGTCACCACTTGGCGATAATTAGAAGCTGCCATACATTGGAAATAACTTCACAGGACTGGTTTCACGAGTAAGATTTTTGGCTCCATGTCCAGAGTGATAATTTTATTGGGCACAGGATTTTTCTTTCTTTCTTTTTTTTAAATTTTATTTCCTGAACTAACATCCATTTGCTTGCGCTAGTGAGAGTTACACAGCTATGCTAGGAATTATTTTTAACCCTCTTTATGAAAATATCACTCTTTTTCCCTTAAATTTATATCTGTTTTAAAGAAACCCATTCTCCCAAATTACCTTCCATTATCAAAGAATTTCCTGTCTAAGGAGAGCACATGCAATTGCCAACTTCTGGGATTATTTAGCCATAACGTACTGTGTACTGTCAGCACTCATTAAGGTGACAGTAGCAGTAAAGCAAGCTGAAAATGACTAAATTACAGTTGACTCCAATCAACTCGCATGTAAATTACCCACCCTACGGTTAACTACGGAGTTATTTAACCTTGTTGCGAGCGACAGTTCAGTGAAGATCAGCTCGTGTTCTAGAAAACAATATAACGTTCAAACCCTGGTTATTTAAAAATAAACCAGTTGTGATCTGTGCAGGAAACGTCCTAAAGCTGCACGGGCCCCTCCTGGCGCTGGGGGGGCTGCGGGAGCCGTTGGACCCCCAGCTCGGCACCGGGAGCACAGTCCTGGTTTGGCAGCGGGTCCTTCCCGTCTGGGTGCCGTGGCCTTGGCCGGGGGCCGCGGGACGCGCCGTGCTGCCGTGGGTGCGGGGCGGCAGAGGGGCCTCCCCCCGTTAAGGTTTCTCAGCCTGTCCGAGGGGGGGGGAAGGCTGCATCGGTTCCTCTGGAAGGGTGCAGAAAGACGCGGGTGTATCTGACCTCTCCCAGCGCCCTCGCCCTCGGATCGCAGCGCAAAGCGTGGGGGAGCAGCCTGGCTCTGCCCTTGCCCCGTCCCCTCCCCGCAGCCCCCCCCTCGGCGCTGGCACCGCGGGGCACCAGAACAGCAAAGAGCCCGGCCGCGCTTCATCTCCCCCCGTCTGCTTGGGCGTCTCGGGCCAAGCCCGCTGCAGTCGAACGCTGCAGGAGAGGGGACTTTCAGCTTTTAAATTATTCTGAAAGGGTGTTTTGCCCATCAGTTTACAAAAATGTTATTTTCTGTCTTCTGCAGCACCACGTGCATCCCTGCCCCGCCTGTGGGGTTATATACAGGGCGGATGAGCACCACCCCCCCGTCCTGCCCCCCCGCGCTCCCCTGCCCATGCGGCTCGGCGGCAGCTGGGTGAGCGCCCACTGCGAGGTCCGACCTGCCGTGCTCTTCCTCACCCGCTTCTTCACCTTCCACGGCAGCAACCACACCTGGGAAGGGTATTACTATCACTACTCCGACCCGCTCTGCAAACAGCCAACGTTCACCATCTACGCGTCAGGGCATTACACCCCAGGCGTCCCCTCCTCCAAAGTGCGGGGTGGCACGGAGCTGGCCTTCCGAGTCACGCAGGCTCGGGTGACACCGATGGACGCGGTGACGGTGATGATGCTGAACTCCTCAGAACCGGGGAGCTGTGGGCTGGCAAGCTCCTGGAGCGCGGGGGTGGAGCAGGACATAACCCCCACCAACGGGTGCCTGGCTCTGGGCATCAAGCTGCCCCACACGGAGTTCGAGCTCTTCAGCACGGAGCAGGACGCGCAGGAGCGCAGGCTGCTCTACATCGGGGAGCGCCCCACCGACGGCTCCAGCCCTGACAGCCCCGACAAGCGACCCACCTCCTACCAGGCACCCCTGGTCCAGTGCGCTGCAGCGCCGGAGGAGTTCTCTACCTACCTTAGTCTAAAATACTCGGGAAAAAAGGATGCTAATGGGAATGGAGCACTAAAACCTTTGCCTGTGGCCTTTTTATTGTTTATAGTACTCCTGTTTTTAAGGTGGGACTAGGTATCTGTTCAGGTACAGCACAGAATTCAGGTGGTCTTGGTGCTGGCATGATTTTTGTATCCTTCAAATGAGCACAGCTGGAATCAGTTTTATTCAGATTTGGAAACGCTTTTTAAAACCACCCAACAACGGTGAGCGAAGCCAAGAAGCTCTGCCTGACCACACACGGCTTGTCCCGTGGCTTTGCTGCCTACAACTCCGATATAGAGACACGGATGTGCTGCACAGTGCAACAGACAATTGAGCAATATGGGGGGGGGGACGGACGGACGCGGAAAGCCACATCAATTACAAGTGCTGCTTTGAGCTTTTGGCATTGCTAAGATTTAATCAAAAGCTTAATTCAGATGTAATTCAAACATCCAAAGCGTCGGCTGCTGGCTGTCCGTGAGGTTACGTTCCCTCCCATTGTACTCCTTGTTGCTGTTCTTGCAAATTTAACGTGCAGCATCAGTCAGCAAGACATCAACAGTCAGCAAGTGCTCTGGATGCGGGCACGGTTCCTCACGCCTTTCCCAGCTTGCAGGCATTTTCTGCAGTTGTGCGTACGCACACACACACACAATGCCACACACAGTCCTCCAGTAAGTACGTACAAAAAGCAGCCCTTGCGGAGTGTTACCTGGACACAGTTACACCTGGGCCCGCTCATGAGAGAAGATACAGTAAATTTGAAAGGATTTTGTGCACAACTGCTCCGACCTCCAGCATTACCCATCCGCAGGCACCGCGTCCCAGCAGCGTTATCCTGGCTCTCCCAGCGCGGCGCTTTGGTGCCTCAGCAGCGTCCCCGTGTCCCCGCACGCCCGGGGCATCAGGCAGAGGCTCCCGCTCACCACGCGCCCGGCGAAGCAGGAGATCTCTTACGAGTCTCCTCAGGCCACGTATTGTCACTGTCACCTTTTCAGTGAGTGTCCTGCAGCACCAGTCGTTGCTCCAGCTCCCCCTTCAATCAAAGTGTCCCTGCCAGCCCCATTCCTGTAAAGGTGGTTTATAAACCTGCCTCTCGTGAGCAATGAGCTGAGGAAATGCTCGAATCGGAGAGCACGGTCGGGTCAAGCTGATTTCTACTGACAAGAAGCACAAGCTAAGAAAAGACATTCCCTGTCTGCTGCAGCTAAGAAGCACGTAATTTACTTGGAGAAGACCTCCTCCCAGTAGCTAAACCCTCTCCGGACAAGCCTATGTATCTTACACACAAAGGTTATTTTGTTAAACCAGCTACGCAACAGCTATCTTCTTAATGCTGTATTTATGAACTTGCAGCTTGTACTCAGATAAATTATGGGGTTTATAACATAAAAATACTTTTGGGGAATCTGTACATTAACAATTCAAATGAGATGCTTATTAAATGCATACAATTGTGACATAAATGTTGTCATCATGTTTGCACGCTTCAGGCACGATCAAATATCGATCATATACATAAACAGCTATACTTCTAAGATGATAGACAAAAAGGCTAACCTTGGCTCCCTCTGCCACCAGTGGAGGGGACTTCTCCAGGGCTAGTTCAGCAGCCAAAACACCTCCCTGGTTCTGATGGTCGTCGTGTTTCGTTGCCTGCTGCTGCGTGGAGATCCACGGGCAAACACCTGAAGAACTGAAGTGCCTCCTGGGGACCACCGCATCTGCTGTGGGATGTCCCCGTCAGGGGAGCCCGGGCTAGCGCAGCCCCAGCTCCTGTAGCCACAGGCACGGCAGGACGTTTTCTGCAGCAGACACGGTTCCCGGCCCCGCGCCGCAGCCACGACCCGCTGCAGCCCAGAGAAAGGCTCCGCGACTCCCATCAGCAACGGTACCTGTTTCTGCAGGGCCAAAGACGGCCAGAACAGGGACCAGCCTCGTGCTGCCTTTGGTGGGGGGGTGGAGAAGAGGGAAGGAAATTCCTGCTCTATATTTACCCCCCAAAATGAGATTTGTGTGTAGACACTTGGTTTTTTCATTTACGTAGCATGGAAATGTATTAAACTTAGCAAGTGCTCTGGCGTCGCATGGTGTAAAAACTTCTCCAAGACCATGGATCCTGCCAGGGAAGGGATTAACAGGGAGTAAGAAGCTCCACACCACATCTTACGGGGGTGCCCCTGGGAGAGCTCCCACCCCCCACCCGGCTCCAGCAGCGCTGGATGCTCGGGCACGGCCCCGCAACGGGGGTGACACTGACCCGGCCTCCCTGCGACACCTTTGCCAGTGTCCTCTGCTTCCCCGACTCTGAGCACACTTCTGGAAGACAAAAAGCCATGAAAAAGCTATTTGCATAAATATTTTAACTTTTATTGTTTTGTTCACAGTTTTTTGGAGAGACGTTCCTAAATTACACAGTTATTCTCTCTTCAGAATTTGTACCTTTTTCCAATTTGAATTCGCCTGGCTCCGACTGCCAGTCAGTGATTCTTGTGTTGCTCTTTTTATCATCAGAAAGCTGCAGTGTTCAGTATCTTCTCCCCATGAGGGTCCTTGTGCACTCTCTAATCAAGACATTCTCAACTCTGGTAGATAAACTCAGCCAACTGAGTTTTCTCTCTCACCCTCTCTAAGGCATTTTCACACTCCACCAGTAATTTTTGAGTCTTTTTTTGCATCCATTCCAATTACTCAGCTTCTCTTTTAAAATGTAAATATCCAACTGCATCCAAAATTCCCAGCTCTCACAGCTGAGACATACAGAAGTATAATCACTTACTGCTAACGGCAATTAAAACCAAGAACACATTCCTATTCATTAGTCTTTTACCCTAGGACAGCACTGGGAACGTATGGAGCTTGTATTCACTCTGGTCCTGGGTGTGGGCATTTTTTCGTGTTAACATTTTATCAGTAGTGATTTTCTATCTATTTTCACCAGTGATCTGGAACCCTGAATCATCTCGGCTCCCAGCAGAACCCTTCTAAGAGCATCCCCATTTCACGTGGTGCTCTGTGATCGACCTTCTAAAAGGTGTGAATGTCAGAAAACACCAAGCGCTACAGGGGCCCAGGCACACTCGGCTCACACTAATCCCAAAGACAACCACAGACCAAAGACAGAATGAAATGAGGTGCATCTCGCTCCTTCATTAACAACCACCTCCTTTTCCCTCCCTCCCGGGGTGTCCAGCCAAGCCCCTCTCCCCTTTGCCATCCTCACCCACCAGCAGAGGCTGCCCAGGCACCTCCCTTACAGGCACTGACACATGGCTTCTACACCTGCAGACTTTAAAAAGGTTAATTTTTAATATTAAGCATTGCTAATGAGAGACATCAACCTTCCAGTTCTCTGACACCATCACCAGTTTTACCACCTGCACGTAGTAACAGTCCTTATCCTACCGCAAAGATTTCCTCTGAACTTCAGCTCTTCATCACCCTCCCACCCATTTTTCTCTTCCTTTGGCTATTGCTTCTCTTATTAATTTTCTGGATAATGCTGATTTTGAGTTGATTGCTGTCTGCTTCCCTTTTTATTTTATATTACTTTAAATCTAATTTTTCCCTTCATCACTGAAATCTGATGGACAGTTAGCCAAAGCTGTCCCCCACCTTGACTGCAACATTCTTGGGGTTTTGGCCATTTAATAGCTTTCACTTAGAACTCTGTCAATTCTAATTCAGGTGTGCATCGAATTTTTCCTTCACTCCCCAGATTTGGTATGAAATTTGCTCTGCTAAGCCCCTCTGAAGCAGGGGTTACCTCTATGAGCGGTCTGTGTGGCCACACGTGCAGCTTGAGGGTAACAGGGATCCCACGGGAACCCCCAGCTTCTGCAGTTCTTTGGTCTGACATCAACAAGACAAACCCAAGTAACTTCATGTTTCGTGTCTAATGCTGAATTAGAAAAGCAAGTCTGGGACACAGACAACAAACATTAGTCCTAATTACTGGATTCCTTTCAGCTGTAAAACAAACCTGTACCTTTTTATGTACCTGTGAAGAAAACCCAAGCACCCACAAGAGCTGGGAAACTCCTCCCCATTCACCTCTGATATAACACTTTTCAAAAGTTTAATCTCTTTTAACCACTCAAAAAAGCAGAGAAAAGCAAAAAAAAAAAAAATGTTGAAACACTCAGAATGCATTTAGTAGCTTCCTGCTAAGCCTGAGCATCAAAGTCTTTCGTGCCTTCTTCACAATCACTAAGCTACTTGCCTTGCCTCTGCAAATTCCTGCTTCTCTCGCAGATAGGAAAACCTAAAGCAAGAGCTGTCTCTGCCAGGCACACGCAGTCCTGGGTCTGCTCTCCCCTTCAATTAACAGTAACTTATTTTCTCAATTAGCCACCTTCACAGCCCCCATGTAAAGGTGGGCCCGTAAAATGCCTTAGAATGTATTTTGCATTCTAGACTTCCCAAACGATTCTTAACTGAAACAGAACTCAGAAAAAAGTTTTAAACCCCTGCTGGATACATTAACAGGGTTGAGCTCCTGCTGCATTTGTGCAGAGTCCACAGGGAACACAAGAGCCAGCCCTTTACCAGAAATAAACCCGCTGCAGCGAGGCGGCAGCCAAAAGCTGGAGACACAGAGGAGCTGGTGACAGGACTCGCTGCTCCAGACTCCGAGGAGCGCAGAGGAAGGAGCAGGTTTGAGGGAAGAGGCAGCGGGACGGACAGCGGTACCCAGGCGGGAGAAGCCACGCAGCAGGGCTGGGCCAGGGATGCTTGTGGCCCTGTGGCCAGGACAGGCAGCCCGGGGCCAGTGAGAGTAGAAGGGCCATGGGAAGAGAAACTGAGATGGAAAATAAACAGGCAGCAGAGAGAAAAAGCCATTTAAAGGTACTGGGCTGAGCAGCAGTTCCATTACCAAGGAGCACAAACAGGGATGGCTGGGATTGAGCCAAAGGGCTGAGGGGAAGGGAGAGAGATTTGACAGCCCAGGCAGAACAGACCAGAAGAGAAACTGGGCAGGGGAGGCTGCAGCTCTCACAGAAAGAACCGAGGCAAAAATTCCTGGCTCCGCTCACACTTGTGTGTGGCCTCCAGAGCCATCAGACACTGCAGCTTCAGGTGGAAGCGACTCCCCACACGGGACCCTCGGGGCAGGACGGGGCATCAGATGCAGGACATGAAGGATTCAATCCTGACGCACACCTGGGTCACGCCCCCCACACCACTCTTTAAGTTCAACTTTTAAAAACTTAATTGTACGTCTCTTAAGAGAACTTGAGCTCTCAGTGTCCGGGGTCAGGTGGCATTACAGACCCCGGGGCAGTCCCAGCCCCCCAGGAGCGCCCACGGGGGCACCCAGGGCTCGCCCGCCCCTCGCCGTGAGCGGCAACCTCCCCCCAGCCTTCACAGCCCCGTGTGAGAGCTGCTGCACGCGTGTCATGGTGTGTGGGAATTTGGCCAATTCAAACATGAGGGGCTTCAAGAGGCTTTTCTAATCTTGTGAGTTTATCCACCAAAGAAAAAGATTTGATTAAAAAAAAAAAAAAGTACAGCTAAACCGGGAACAATTCTTCGCTCTGGGCTGTTCCTCAGTTCTTCAGAGGCACTTCAAAATCTTGACAAAAGATACCACAAACTCGAAACTTACTAAATAAGAATGAAATGTACCAATGCAGAAACAGAAACGCCAGATGTATAATCTCAACTTGTAGTACGGGGCTTCAATTACTACTTCTTAATTCATTTGTTTTCTTAACTTCTTTTGTTTTGCCATCTGGAGAAGACCGTTTTCTAATGACAAGATCACAGGATTAAAGATCCAAAGTTCAAGTTTGCTTCAAGGGAAAGCAGCCTTGTTTCTGCACTCACAGCTCCCTCCTGGAGCTCCCACTCCCAGAGGCTTCAGGACAAACTTTAGCCAGGAGCAGGAGGCAAAAGAGAGCTTCATGGAAGTGAAGTTTTACTCCTCAAAGTGCAAATGTGAAAGCAGTTCTGTAAAAGGAGGTGAGGGCACAGGAAATGGTGGAACAACTGAGAGGTGTATCGCCATTCTGGAGGTGTGCGCACCTGTGCTTATCAGAATATTCTATGTACAGGATTTCTGGCTGGCTCTTGTGTTAATTTAAAACACAATCTACATTTATCCAGTAAAAAAAAAAACCAAAACCAAAAATCAACCCATGAATAAAACAAATTTTATAGTTAAGCAGATTTGAGTAGTGGAAACACAGAACTACTTTGTCCCATGAAGCTAATTGAAATAAAACTGAGTAATGTCACTGTTGCACGGACACCCGCCAGGCACAGCCACTCAGCGCCGGGGGCTGGCAGTGCAACATGAAGAAATCTTCACTGGACACGGCCAAAGGATCAGCATTGCCCTGCTTGAACAATAAATCCCACTATTTATCTAATTATAACAAGTTATTTATGACAGCATTGCATCCCATTGCTGTCTTACCAAGTAAATCCAGAGAACAGCGAGGTTTCATCACAACACAAGCAGCCTGGCTCAGTACTTGTTTTTCTTTCCAAAATGCCTAATGTTGCTTTATACAAATATTTTCTGATCAGTAAATTAGATCTGTAGACATGTATCTGATCACAAGGAACAGAAACCTCAACATACAGCACTGAACTAGTCTTACTCCTGTACAGATTGCTTTCTTCTTTTTATATTAGTGTTTCTGACTCAAAAAAAGAGATCTGAAACGTGTTCACTAACATTCACCCCCATCCCTCCCAGCTGGCCCCCTCAGGACACGCGCGCCAGGTGCCACCCGAGCTGTGACACACCACCACAGCTCCCCCACAGCCACCCCAAACGTGACCTTCAGAGAGCTCCTCTCACAGATTCTTTAATTTCAAATAGAGGGATTCTTGGTTGTGTTTTTTCTCAGTGTTTTATATAGAAAACAGAACTCAGGATATGGCATTTCAGAACATCACTGAGAGCAAGAGAAGTATAGTTTCCAAAACCAGGCAACTACAGTTAAGTCACTATCGTGCCCGAGAATTAAGGAGTGTTCCAATTAAGAGCTGACAGTGTCATACACGTTTTCCAGAGAAAAGGAAATTGCAGTTAGGCAACTGCAACACCAAGTATCTTAAGACGTTAGTGATCCATGTTTGTGTGCACACCACTGTGTAAATACACAAAGTCAAGACTGTAACAAGAAGAGTGAGTTTACATGTGCAGCGAAGAGAAACCCTTTATCCTTTATTGGTGAGAAGAAACTCAAGCGATTTCCAAAGTGAAGTTCCAACTTTACCCCACTGACAGCATTTCAGGAGAAAAAAGTAACATGGAATACCACCATCAAGCTATTACAATTGTTATTTTTAGACAATTCCACTGTGGTACATTAATCCCTCTCACATGAGACAGGGCTCTATCCTGCTCCTTGCTCCCCAAGGCCACTCCACAGCAGCTGGAGGGGCAGCTCCCAGCCCGTACATGCCATTGCTAGAGCCTTGCGGGCACAGCCACCACTGCAGAGCAATGGTGAGCATTCATGCACCGAATACTGGCTTTAGGATGTGGGGGACTACATGGGAACAGTAGAAACCACCCTCCATCCATCTCCCAGTACTAGGCTTCAAGGCATTTCAGATACCTGTTTATACCAAATTTGCCCAAGCGCAGCCAGGATGGTAAAGCTCTGCAGCTGAGGTCACCTGAGCAGCCTCTGCTGCCTTCACAAACACCAACAGTGAACAGATAAGCAGGTGGGTATCTTAAAAGAACAGCAGGGACAATCATTAAATAAAGAAACAACTTGAGTTGTACGATCATGTATCAATTACAGTTTTCTAATATCTGGTGTTGTGTGAGGACACCAAACAATAATCTTATTTAGAGACTGTATGTTTCATGCA
The DNA here is from genome assembly GCA_026413425.1 of Tringa solitaria. Lineage (NCBI taxonomy): Eukaryota > Metazoa > Chordata > Aves > Charadriiformes > Scolopacidae > Tringa > Tringa solitaria. The sequence goes on along the minus strand of JAOXJM010000005.1, from coordinate 498,191 downwards.
CAATTTCCAAAGATATATAATGCCCTCCAGAATAATTCACCTTCTAAGAACACTTAACAAAAACATTTGCTCTGGTGTCATCGCGTAAGGAACAACTTACAAAAGATCCAGGTGGCTTAAGAACATCCATCCAATATATTTTTGCAATGTATCTACAGACTGGCCTTTTAGGAACCTTAGGAAAAAAAATAATCCTAGTTTTATTTCTGCTGCATATGAAGGGCTCCCGTCAGCCAGACAGGTAATAAGGATTCCACCCATCAGTCATTTTCTTTTAGGTTCAAGAAAAGCAAAGCATTATCCAGACAATTCAGTGTTATTGTTTGTTCAGGCTGTTGTCAGAAATGATTAGGAAAGACCTCAGAATTTTTTTTTATGTTCCAAAATATAAGTAGTTAATTTAAGAGCCTTGTTGAAGGCTGGCGGTGCGGATCAGCCCCCCCCGACCATAGCTGTGACCAGCAGATCCTTAACCAGGGTTCTTCCTGTTGGGTCTCTTTAGTCACGCGCTTGTGAGGCATCAAGCGGGGCACGAGTGTGTTTCTGGGGCCTCTGTAACCCTGGAGTGAAACAGCAGCAACAGCTTTGCTCGCAAATGACTTCGAGTCCCGAGCTGTCCCAGAGCATGGAGAAGTGACCAGTGAACATGGGGAGGGGGACGTTCTGCTGGATCTCCCTTCACTTGGGGGCTGCCTGAGCCAAGGTGCCCTGTGGCACGTAACTGTGTGTAAAACTCACCCAAAACATCATTGCAGACACACTCCCGAGAGACCCTTTAGAGCTTCCATCCTCCCCCTTTACCTCCAAAGACAGCAATTTTTTTTTTTAAAACAATCTTTTTTGGAGCTGCTTTTCACAGCACTCAAAAAAAGTTATTTTTTTTTTAAAAAGCAAATACGGAATTTAGCTCTTCTGAGAACTCATTTTTAGTGAGATCAAGATGTTTACAGCCTCTTAAAGAAACAGTGCATAGCCTTTACTGAGGGAGACTGAGCTTTCGCAATTATATTCTTCAAAGCCACGAAAACTAAATTTTGCAACATCACTTATGACCTTGTCTTTCTGAAAAGGTTCTTTTAGAATGTTTCATGTAAAAGGTTTCTTTAGTTTCTACTGCCCAGAAAGCAGAAGGGCAGGTCTGCCCCCTCTGTGAGGCCGAACTCTCTGCTTCTCCCTTCCCAGCTCATCTCCCACCTTCCCTGTCCTCCACAGGCACTGACACTGCTTTGTCACCTCCACCCTGAGCAGACAAGACACAGCACTTTAAAATGCTAAAGGTTCACCTCTCATTTTTGTTGGATCTTCCAGAAGTACTTCAGAGTTGTGTTCATAAGCTGAACACACCAGTTCAGATTTTTTCTCCAATTTTCTTATTAAACCTCAGATACAATTTCGCTTCTCCTGGGGGCACCTGCAAAGCTGGAGATCCCGGAGGGCACGGTGGGAGAGCAGAAGGGTCGGCGAGCACAGCAGACGGGCTGCAGCCCCAGTGCCTTTCTCCAGAAATCACAGCAGTAACAAAGGAATCAAAGACATCCCATAATCCTGAAAGCTCTTACAAAAACTTCTGCCACTGAGAGGTTCTAGACCCACCATCTCAGAACACTCGGGAATTTACCTGCTCAAAAGTGATTTCAGCTACTGAAGCTCAATATGTTAAAACACATTGAGTTTATGTAATTTCTACTGAGAGTATGCGTAGAAACAGAATTAATCTTAACCTTCCTTTTAATATGTGATCAAACATGTTACCTGCCAAACCCAACCGCACTGGGAAGCGGGGAGTTACCTCATCCCTCGGCAACCAGCGCAGTCCCCTCCAGCAGCACTTGGGGTGTCAGGCTCACCATGGGCTGGTTCAGATTGATTTTTAAATTAGGCTGGAAAAAAAAAATCATCCTCAAACAAGGCCACAAGCTTCCTTATGCCATAAACCAACTAAACTGACAGAGAATGCTGTTTCCTCTTCCCCTCTAAAACTGTGAGTACGTGACAAAAGTAACAAAGGAAACATTAATTTGGGGGCTTTATTTAATTTTTCTTTTCTTTTTTTTTTTTTCTTTTTTAAGATGCTACATAATCAAACAGGATTGGTCTTTTACGGCATAGGACTAGTTTACTACTAATATTTTTTTCCCTAGATAGACTTATTTACATACAAAAACAGTTTCCTGACCACTGTTTCTCCAATGCTCAAAATTCCCAACAATTGCGTAGTGCCCAAAACACCAGGAGGCAGAAGAATCGCGCATTACTACAGCAGCAGATTTTTAGTTCTAGTCACTGGCTTTAAACAGGTGCCTTTTCATACCTTATAGTATTAGTCAATTTTGTGACAATAAGGAAACATGAGATGAAATACATTAAATAAGTTAAATATGCATTAAACATCTCTGAATAACACTTTAATTCAACTAAATGAACCAACAGCAACGTAGCTTGGTCCCCTCATGAGAACACGGCATTGACCTCTATTCCAAACGAGCGTCACGCCAGTCAATATATGCCTCGATGATGCCCAGCACATTCAGCATTGCCACAGACTACTCTTCTTAGCTTCTCACTACTCATTTAAGTGCCAAGAAATTGGTAACTTGCACAGAGTTGAAGACACTGACAGAAACTGTTAAATTTATGAGCAGAATGGTGGATTAACGTATTTTACAGAAGATATCAACATCTCCTGCCTAACCCAGCTCCAAACATCCAATAGGGCCAGCTCCAGCAGTGGAGGAATAGTTCTTTCTACTTTTCCTTTTTTTTCTTTTTTCTTTTTTTTTTTTTTTCCTTTTTTAAAAGAGGTAATCCAGCAACATGTAGCAGGGTCTAAGAATGTTTAAAATGACATATACAATATTCCATTGTAGTGTTAAATCATGATTTTCTCCCCCTTCCATCACTGAAGAATATTCATTCATTCACTCATTGTACATTTTAAACTCTCTAGATTATGTTACATAGTATTTGTGCAGGGGTAATTTAAAGGCAAGACCTGTGAGATGTCATACATTAATTTTTTTTAAACATTGTTATGAATAAATTTAATCCAATGATATGGTAGAACCATCAAACCAATTTACAATTTCCAGCATGCTGCCTCTACAAGGCTATTTTTCCTATAATTACACCAAAGACAAAGAACAAAACCACCAAAGCGAGTAGTCTGGAGCTCAGCCCTTCGTCCTTGACAGCAGCTGCAGAAGCAGATATTGGGTTGTTTGTCTGGGGCACCTTCCTCATCCGCAGTCCATCTTCTTCCTAAAGGAAGATATATTGATTATTTCTACTGAAAAGGGTTTTAAATATTCACCCTTATCATATTTATTTTAGATAGACATAATAAAACAGGTGAAAGCTAATTTACAGCTCTATTTCTGGAAGCGTTCAAGGCCAGGTTGGAAAGGGCTTTGAGCAGCCTGGTCTGGTGGGAGGTGGGACTGGGGGGACCTTAAGGTCCCGTCCAACCCAAACCCTCCTTCGATTCCCAAATAACCCTGAGGAGGGAAGGGCAGAGAGGCAGGAGAGAAGTTATTGATCTACTTGACCAGCAGAGCACAAAACATGCTCGGGAGTTTTCTCCCGGTGACTACAGTGGCAGGAAGCCAGGAGGAAGCCTGCAAGAACACAGCCAGAGTCTGGCAACAGCTCCCAGCTCCAAACCCCGTGATGGAGGGAATGGCAGGAAGATGCTTTTCTTGCTCTGAAAGCAAATACAGTGCTGTTGGGGAAAATGCTTTCCAATGTAATTAAGACAGGCTGTGAAAAAAGCGCAACTTTAGGGCAATTATACTCATCATTCCCCTAGTTAGATGTCACAAGCAAATTTTATCAGTATTTGAAGGGAAATCTGTTTCCCACATCACATTAGTGCTGACATTTAAACATGAAACTAACGGCAATAATTGGGATATTCTCTTGCTATGAGTTTGATGGCTCTTTTAATTTAAAGATGTATGAGACACCAGATAAAACAACATCGTAACACCAGATACTCCCATGTCAAGTGGAGCCAACGCTCCCCACACCCTGACCTGAACTGCTGTGAGCACAGCCGTGTGTTAGTGCACCCCCTTCACACAGACCCCCCAGGAGCAGCAGAGTGAGCCCTTTGTGACCCAACCCATACACAGCCGAAGCAGCAGCATTAGACTTGATGTGATGTAGTACTGCAGCCCAAAAGTACAAGATACTGAAGCAAGAGCCTCCAGTTTGTACATTAAAAAAAAACTTTCAAAAATAAAATTGTACTAAAAGTTACTTCTGACAGTTTTTAAGGCTGCAAAGTGAAATTCCAAAGGCTCAGTGTATGTCAGTGTCACTTTTGACTGTAAAGGGGCACCTAAAGTCCTGGAGGAAAGCCTTATTTACTTTTTGTTATTTATTTGTTGAAAGTCACTGACTACCTGATACCTCACTACTACTCTAAGTCTGGATAGGGACAATTGACTTTTATAAACAATAAAATGTTTTTTACCTATATAGTAATTTTACTGCTACAATCACATTGTAATTTTAAAAATTGTAACTCCTTTTTGACAGTGACCCTAGCCTGGCACTGACAGCACCTGGGGGCTGGCAGTAATTTAACATTGATTTCTCATGTTTTGCAGATGCTTCTAGCATTCCACAGAGGGAACAAACAGTTCACTGTTTTAAGATGTTACTGTAAGACATCAGCTCAGTTCTAGATATCTCCTATTCAAGACTGATTTGCAATACAACAAAATAATATAGTATTTCAAGTATTGTGAGAGACTGGCAAAACAAGAGCACAAGGAGAAGTTGAGGTCACACATCAGCTATATTCATATATTATTTCCGTATGTGAAACAAAACTGGGTTATAAACTTTTAAAGAATTTCCTCATGCATCAGGCAGCCAAGCAGCATCAGAGCTGGCAGAACGGAGTTCCTTTCATTGGGCTTTAACAGTCACAAACTTTCAGTGGTCCTGTTATCTATGAAACTAGACATGTCCAACAAATACAACTACTGTAAAAGAAGTTTTTCAGCATGGTGATAAAAGCTTCTAGATTTCACAGTGATGTCCTGGATATGACAGGAAGCATATTTCCTATTAATCTGTCTTACTTTGGTCATTTCAACTGCGTGTAATAGGTATAATTACTAAAACACTCAGTATTTGCCCAACACTACCCTCAAGCTCCCACCCTGTTTGCAAGAACAGGGCCAAATGCAACACTGAATGCTTAATTCGGACTGAGAAAATTAGGTGGGAAAAGAAAAAAAAGAATTCATTACTTTGGGTTGCTATCCAACCAGTTCCTCTGACTACATGACTCGTACGCTCCTTTCAAACAAAGCCCTGATTTTAACACTTTTTCTCAGTTTACAGAGAGAAGCCTAAATTATCTTTAATTTACAGACAATATTAAAATATTGTCCCAAGGACAAGTAACCAAACCTTTAAGTCGGAAGCTTCTTTTTCAGGAAAGGGGTAAATCTGGAAAAAAAAACCAACCACCTTTACCTTAAACTGTTTATTCTCCTCCCGTAACCTCTGAACTTCTACTTGAAGCCTCTTATAGTCTTCCATTACTTTCTTAACTTCAGTGTCATCCAAAGAAGAACTTATTGATTTAGACATTACAGAGGAATCTGTCTTTGTTGCAGTTGTGGATACAATTTTATTTATTTCTATGTCATGCTGTTAAAAAAGGACAGAGTGATTTTTGGTTAGTTATTAACACCACACACCTGATATTTAGGAGAAGAATCAAGTAAAATTGTCTGTGCACACCTGAAACGTGCCTGTGTCAAAAGAAATAAACAACATTTTTCCTCCTGTAACCTTTACTTCCTTTCCTGTTTCACAGAAAACACCAGATCAGCAGCAATAAGTGCAGACAGAATGACCTCGACTTTTCAGTCCCTGCGTATGCGGGACAGGAAATATCCTCAGACCATGTCTGAGAGCAGGGATGGGACGCATTTGCTGACAGTCTGCTTATGGAGTATTACTGCTCTCTGCCCCTTTCCTCCACAAGCACAACACACACAGGTGCTCCGCTTCTATATGTGACACTGCTCATTGCCATTAGACATTAATCAGTGCTTCATTAGCCTCACAAGAAAGGATCCTACAACATCATTACTGCTCATTGCAATATAATCCCTAACTGCACTCCTGTCTTCCTTACTAGCTTCCCACAATGTACTTGCTGAAATCAGTATTGTATCAAGGAACAAAGGGGAGGGTTGGACAGACAGATTCACATTGTTGATAACTGCTTCAGCATAAACTCTAAACTTTATGACCATCAATCAGAATATTTCAATTTTTTTTTAATATTCTTTATCCTATGTGATCTTTCATTCAATAAAAATAGATCAAAGATTTTTTTGCACTCCTGTTGTACTTACATTGTTCAAATTAGCTGCTAGTTATACTAAGCATCACAAAGATTTGAAATAGTTTTATATTTTCAAAGGCTGATGCCATCCAGGCAGTGAAATAGCGGCTTCTGTCTTTTGCTTATATAGCTGTCTGTGTAAACATGCCATTTCACATCATTAACTGTGGTATTAAGTTAAAACACTCAATATGCATCTGAAAATACTCACAGGCTTATCATTTTCCGCTGGTAGCTCAAACACACACCTAAGTTTCGAATCCATGAGTTCTTCCGGTTTTGCTTCTTTCCACTGGAATAATTTAACAGTAATTTACTATTAAACATATTAGTATACTAATGCAGATGGGAAATGCAGTAAATTATGTAAACAAATACATCACCTTATTCAGGGAAAAAGCCCACAGGTGTTTATCACGTTACCATCAACCACAGACATGATGAATATACGACTGAGTGGTATCATAAAGACACTATGACCAGATACTATGAAGGAAATAATTCTAAATAATCTGAAACTTACACAGATAATTTTTGAGAGAGCTGGGAATTGTGTAAGAGTAATTAGCATAGATAGGGGGAGCTATGGTCCTGATTAAAAAACAAAACAAAAAGCCCCCCACAAACCTGGAGGGTACATTCAAAGGAAAGGAAAGGTAACAATACCCCCAGTCAGCAGCAATGGTCATTGCGTTTGTTCAGGAGAGTTCCTGTTCAAGCTTTTTAAGTTTCACGTGAGATTTTCTTGCTAACTGGTATGAATTATAGGACTGTTCTTCCCCACACCCTTGTTTTCTACCTCCTTATTTTTCAGCATCAGTCTCTAAACAGTAACAGATGTGCTACATATCAGAAGGAATAATTTGGTAACTTCCACTCTCATCCTTCTCTCCCCTTCCACTAGGGAGTCTACCATAATAAAGCTTCCTTCCAATATTCGTACTAGGGATTAACAGTTATAAATCCTCGCTGGTTATCAGCTGTAACCCTGAACTGAAAAGACTGATTCATGGCAGTGACACACAGCAAGAAGCGTCCACGTTGATGTGGTGGAGCTCTCACACTCCCCTTCTCTCCGCCCACAGCTCCGGCAGCATGGCATTGCCCAGCACAGCCCGAGTAGGTGCCAAGTTATGGGGAGCCCTCTGCAACCCGAGGAAGCATCTGACTCATCCGGAACAGCCGGGCTGGGCTTCAGCTCATGCTGCCAGAAGTCAGAGTTCTATTTCAGGCTCGTTGGCTGGCTGTGAAGTGCTGAAAGCTTTATAGTACCCCGGTAATTTGTCTCACCTGTTTATCCCAAATAGGAAGAGATTTGGAGAGCAGTAACAAAACTGAGAACTGACCAAGCGTTATAGGAAAACAAATGGTATTGGTCTGGAGAGCTCTGGAAAACTGCAAGGGCCATCTACGTCCTAAGCAACATTCCTTGCTAGCAGAATAACATTTTTCATAGTATAAAGTAACTCATAAAAATTAAAGAGTTAGAAAGAAAGGCAGACTGGCTTATCTTTCTAGTGATGCAGACATTTTATTACTCCTGCTGTTTCTCCCACTGGATCTTATTTTGAGGCCATTAAACAAACATGGTTCCATAAATCTTTTTCAGAAGGGAAATTCTTAACTCTGCAGAGCACTACAGCTTTAAAAAGCTATTCAGAAGATGTATTGTGTAAAGACTACTTTAAAAAAGCCACTCTCAGGTTTTTTTGGGTTTTTTTCTTTTTAAGTAATACACATACAAACACACCCAAGCTGCACACTTTAGAGTAATGGCCATTTTTTCTTTTTTTTTATTGTGTCCTCAATAGCTACTGAGTATTCTTCTCAAGCCAACAAAAGCTAGAGCAGAGAAAGCTCCCTTGTGCCTTCCTGCAGTAGCAAATCTTGCTGTTGTAGGAAAGCCACCTGCTGACACATTAGTTTGCTCCTTTCCAAGTTGTCTTAATGTAGCCTGATGTCCAATTTCTACGGTTTTTGTCCATCTCTGCTTCAGCACCTACATGCTTCTGTTACTCTCATTTGTAATCCACAGGACAAGATCTACGAGGGCCTTTCATTTCCCTAAGCCACAAGAGGCATAGGTAGGGATAAAGAAAAATACAATAGCTGTAAATCATCCTCCTGGTTGCTGCCAGGAAAAGGAGCTGCTCAAGGTAAGACTCAAGACAGAGTACAGTGGCACAAAATACAAAAGATGCCATAGAGTTCGAATACATTCTATACATTAGTAGAATATATAGTTCAAGTTGGCCTATTTAAAAAGTGGTCTACTGAAAAAATTACAACTCCTTAACATTTGTTTCATGGCTTTGTATCCCATTACCCACAGCAGTGTCCTAAAGAAGCGACCACAGACACCAACTAAGTCTTCTGCACTGTGTCTTTCGGTGCAAGGTTCCAGGGGCTCAAAACCTCACCATGCACAGAGATGGAAGTCTGGCAAAGCTTTCAAGGAACATTCGAGCATGGTTTTACAACAGTCCTTAAGCAACAGAGTAAAAAGTCTTATAAAATTATACAATCAGAAAGAAATTAATTTTAATTAATTTCAATACTTACTACTGCTTCCATATCTGAAGTATCAGCTGGAGCAAACATAGACTGAACCATAAACTTGTGTTTACTTTTCTCATTAGGGTCATAGTCAAACGGCTGTAGCATCACTGCAAGAAGAATCCCAAAACACATTATGTTAACATTGCTCTGGTACATACTCATACACTGATGATGTAGTTACGATTTGAGAAGTACAAACATTAAACTGGTTTCGAGTTGTATGTCTGTTATGACCAAAGCAGCAGCTGAGATCAGGACCACCACTTTAAAAAAAAATAATAATTTAAAAGAAGGTAAGAGAAACAGACTTCTTCAGTCTGTCTAGATTTTTGTCTGAGAATTTTGGAAATGCTGATTACTGTACAATATTCTGTACACAACTATGGCAAAATAATAATAGAAATTTATAGTAAATGGCATAGTTTACATATCTTTTGGGACAGAGGGGGAAAATTGTCAAAGTAAGCATCTTTTTTTCCTTCCTCCATCCTTGGAGCAGAAGTAACAAGCTGGTGTTTTGATTAGTTGTATACACAGTACTGCTGATGGTTCCAGGGAAAAGCAACAGAGGCAAAGTCAAACATTTTAAACCTTGAGGTTCAATTCTCAGGACGGAATTTTCCTCTACAAAGTTTAAGAGTCTCATAGTATTTGCTTTATCAAGTATCTCTCTTCCAAATATAAGTTGCTGAAAGTTTGTTACCAATTTGTAGCTGGAAGTTTACGGTTAAATGCTGTATAAACTTCACCTCTGAACAGTATACAAGACCTGTATTTCTCTCCATTCAGAAATCACAAACATTCCAGAGTTTACTTATGTAGAAGATGACTGCGTGCAGGGGGCAGAGAGAACGGAACAGCAGCTTTAGAGTGTATGTGGGATTTTTTTTATTTAATAATAGGAATTTCCATGTCTTGCCTTTTTGAATAAAGAACTATCCTGCTAAAATAACCTGAAGATGGAGTTGTGTATTTCATTTACAGGGAATATTCCTTAATCCCAAGTGGTCACTTAAAACCCCTACATTTTGCAAATAACACCTGGATATTCAGCTACTGTGACATTAACACACACAGGTTTGGCCTCACCGTGAGACAGCACTTACGTGAACATAAAGCAGTTGGCACAAACACGTGGCTGCAAAATTAAGACGAAGCTTGCATATTCTGCAATTACTGCTAACATAAAAAATGGTGTAAGGTTTAAAAATTCACTTTTTACTGCCCATGAGGCTACTTCAGTACCTCAATCCAATCACTATTAAGAGAAGCAATTCAAGAATTAAGATTAGTTTCAAGTACTAGTGCTATTAACATTATATGCCCAAAATTCATGTGCACTAATTGCATGGCTTTGTTGTATAAAAGCGATAACCAAAGAATCACATTTATTGCAAATGAAAGCAAGTCAAACCAATTTGCCTCCTTCAACGAGCAAAGTGTTACGGCTGTGCCATCTTTATTACACACACAATATGAGGCTCTCAACAACCATGCGCCCTTTAAAGCTGGAAGAAGGGGAAGACAGCAACTTGTCTCAGATGAAGTGCTTTAAAAATTATTGTACATTTTCAACTCACCTTGCAGTAACCAAATACTAGTCCAAAATAAATGTTTGCAAATTAACAAGCTACTTTTAAAACTGTTTTTCCAAACAGAAGTGACTGCCTTGTGAAAGCACATAGATTTCAGCATAGCATGATACATGACTGAAAAGCAGCAGCTTCATTTTTTCTCCCCTGTAGTAGATACCTCACTTATTCCAAGTCAATATAATGTATAAGGTCCAACTGGGCAGTCAAAACTATCCACTGTTTATGGAACTTCTCCATATCTGCATTTTTTCAGTTTGCTGAGTGCAGCTATAAGCTCATTTGAAAAAAGCCATTATTTCTCCAGTGACAGTGCCGGAGCCAAATGGCTGCTGCTCTGAATTCCACTCACTGCATCATAAGAGCAAGCAGCTACAGAGGGCTCGGCAGCACAAATGTTGTTAGCACTTGTATTTTTAGATCAATACATGAAAGCCACATTGACACAAATTATTCAGCAAATGTCTCGTAAGCCAGATGGAAGCTCAAAAAGATGTACTTTGTTCAAGAGGAAACCAGACCATTTCATCATTTATTCACATACTATTGGGGGTTTCTGTGAAAGACCAGTTCCACGTAACTGCCCTAATTGCTGGAGGATTTGCTACTGTGGATATGGCTCCTTTGTTTTGACCAGAAATTCCGTACCTTCTGCAGGAACTATGTGAAAAACATATAGTCCTACAAAATGCTTTATCAAATCGGTCATCTCATCTGGTCAAAAGTTTCCAACCAGCTTTCATCAGAACCCAGAGTTCTAAGAAACCAAAGGATTACCACAAGCTTTAAGCCTCCTATCACCAGTGTCCATTAGGCAGAGGTGCCTATTTCCATCACTCTCTGGACTGGTCACCCCACAGCTGAAGCACCAGAAGCAAAGACTGCAAAGTCACTGACAGGTCAATGGAATGAGGAGTAGCACAATTTGCACTTGTTAGCCCACCTGTCTCTCTCAAAATTCAAACACAAAGGACCAATCTGATGTACATCCTGTTCCAAAGCGTTTCCAAAGAAATGGGTACCAGTTTTCCCACACATCCCTGCTGCACCTCCCATACGCTACACAAGGTCCTCTGTAGATAGCAAAGGAGAGGCGGTGACCACCTGAAATGCTCTCTTTTTCATAGACAGTTCACTGTCAACATTAGTAACAATGACAGCAGCATTAAACTCTTCTGGTTTTCACTGGAGTAAACCTGTTCTCTCAAGGAACAGAGGACATGTGAAGCCAGGAACGCGGGAGGAGGCACAACTCCACCTGTAACACCTGTGAGGATCTAGCAGGCCCTTCAAGAGCAGAGGGAACAGAACGGTGTTTCTGCTCAGACCGTCAGCAACCTTCCCCTAGTTCCATGCACTTTTATTAATGGCTTGTTTACTTGGTCCTGAACCAACGCTGCCCTTACGCTTAAATATCAAAGGGGAAGAGCCATTTACTCCTGGTGCGCTCCAAGACATCAATCACAGCAGCTCCTGGCTTTCTGGTGAGCTAAAGGAGCCAGAGCGGGTGGTGCCGCGCGGGCTCCCCATTCATCCCCTGCACCTCTCCTGGCCCCAATCCTCTGCAGGAGCTGCTCGGACTGTACGCCCAGGGTGTTCACTAGAGCCTCAGACAATAACACTCACACGCTGACCTCTCCCATTCCCCACACTGTTTCCATGTACCACATTTGCCTTACTCACAGCCACATTGCAGCAGCGCCTCGGTCACCCTCCATTTAACCAGCCTGCAATGACAGCAGGAGTGTTTTATTCTCCCAAGTATGTGATGTTGCGGTTTTTCCTTTTAAACTCATCCTGTTTCTCTTACTGTAGTCTTCAAGGACACCCAGTTCTGCTGCGTATCTTCAGCCTCCCAACATCATCAGGGTTTTTAGCGTACTCTTTGTGCCAGAATTGCTTATAAAAGCATTAAACAAGATTAGCACCCAAGAACCATCCTCAAGAAACGTCACTAGTAACTTCCTGCTATTACATTTCCATCCACCACACCACTGTTTATTCTTAAGTAGCCCACTCAATAGCCTCTGAATCTATTTTCCTTTTCTAGCTTTATTGACAATTTTCTAAATGGCACTGCAAGAAATTCTTTATGGTCTGGATAGATCAGATCTACTGCACTTATGTCACCTTTAGATCAAATGCCTCAACCAGCTACAGAGGCGAGCCTCAGATGGCTGCACACCTTGCCAGAGGTGAGCAGAGGACACTCACACCCCCACAAACAGGCAGGACCCCCTGCATCACCCCATGTGTGTTCCATGTTTACATAGTTCTTCCTGTAAATATCTCAGTAATACTACAAAATGCTGAATCCGTGGAGATCCAGATAGATCCTTCTAAAGCAAGCAAAGGCAGACCCAAGCCTGGTGGTCACTAAGAGCCCCAGCGGCCGGGGACCGTGCTGGGGACGGGACTCCGTTGGCATCTTGGCCGAAAGGACAGACACACAGTGACCAGAGCGGAGAGCGGCTGCAGGAGCACCTCCTGGAGGCCACGCAGACTGCCCTTCCACAGTCAGGCAAGATTACAGCAGACTAAAAATCCCCAAGGATATTCAACAGCAATTGATGACAATTCCAGCTCCTCCCCATTCTCAGAAAGCATCTTGATCGGGCCAGTGTGCACAGACAACACCACCTGTACCACCTCTGCCCCCAACAGACACCTATCTGCCATCTTCAACCCCAAATTCAGTCCCATCCAGGGTTTAAAGGAGCTACCGGGAGTGCAGTACATACAGCTCTATTAAAGAGAAATTCAACCACAGCACAAGATACAGACAGCTTCAGTTTAGAAAGTTTTAGGAAATAAATTATTAACATTTATAACCCCAGAATTCTGTCACATATCTACCTAGAAATTCACCTTAATACATTACCTAAAGAACAACTAACATGTACAGCTTGCATTTCAAAGCATAGCGTTAATGTAAGGACTGGCAATTTTGGATCGCTACTTATTATTACCAAGTTATCAGCATGAAAATATGTAGAACACAAATGCGAGCTTTTGACTAAATATACCGCAGCCTTTTACAAAACTAACAATCATAAAGCACTATAAAGCTATCAGGAAAGGGAAAATTTTCAAAGCTATGAAAGCACAAAGAAAGCACAGCTTCGGGTTAGCACAGCAGTCTCCCACAATGGGACACTGAGCCATGCCTTGGACTAGATCCATGTTCTGTCTGCTACACCTCTGGGAAGTCAGGCTGGAAAAGTGAGGTGTTGGGGTGCTGGTATGTAACGTGCTGTGGCTCATACGTCGCTCGCCTATGCTACATGCTGCTCGAGGCAGGGTGGAGGGTCACTGTAATCAGAGGTTTAACACTCAATATTGAGATCAAGACGACATTTAAAAAAGCATGGGATGTGCCAGCAAAGGAAGAGGACTTTTGATTTTCAAAGTTCATCTGAAAGATGAAAAGAATCCACATCTTTATAGCATGAAGATAATTTGTAACTAGAAACCGTGCCAATTTTCATTATCACTTCATTGATTTCTGTGCATTTAATATGCTTGCCTGCAGCTAGTATAGATGACAGACAGCTTTACTTGGGAACGGTCCTGAGTTTTAAAAATCTCCATTTCTCTCTAGAGAGCATTTTCATTTACATATTAGTCACTTCAGTGCTTACCGGACTGTGCTAGCCTTCTCTCACAGAAGTGCTCTGCCTGCCCCCACTGCTCTGGTCATCTCCTGCTGGGACACCCCCGGAGACTAACTGCAAGCGAGGCTCAGTTCTGCCATCGGGTACACGCTCAACTTGCACATGAGAAATCCCAAAGACAACAGATCAACGGGCGTGCAAATGTAGGCACGCACAAGAAGATTTATAGGATTAGTCTCCTAAAGTTGCAGTGCAAAGTATTTTTGGGATCAGTTTTTATTTTGTTGAAGCAAGCCCTCCAAGGGTGATGTGCTCAAATATGTTACATTTCATTAAGTAAAAAACTGAAGTCTTGATTTTTATACTTTGGTATTTTTTTTCCTCAAGTAAAAAGCAGCAGTTTTAGCTCCCAAAGTTTTTGATTCTGGGCTAGAAAAGTTTGGTAAGAGGCTAACGGCAAACTACATAACCTATCAGTAAGTAATTTTTCTTATTGTGCCAATATGAAAGTTTATTAAATAGTGAAGCAAATCTGCATGTTTATAGAAATAATTTTCTTAACTAGAAAGTCAGACTTCATTTAGGAAGTATGCCACTACTACTACATGCTTTGATAGAATTCTTTACTAAAATCATGGACTGGAGAAGCCATTGAGAAAACACATTGCTTTCAAGCATGTATCATCAGCAAGTTAATAATACGCAGATGTTCTGTTTAGGGGAAATACTCAGCTCTTTATGCTTTCAAAGCAAGACACTCCTTTGCTTTTCCATTACCAAACTCAGGCAAGTCAAGAGCTACTGACTCACAAGAGAAAATCATTAACTTCTCCTATGGAACAGCAAAGATTTAGCCACTTGACATTTCTAACACCAAAGCATATAGCATCTTCAAGGAACACAAAATAAGCATGGTTTGAAAGGAAATGTTTTCATTATTGGTTATATTAGGCAGTTTGGCAACAGCCTCCGTCAGCCCAAACCGACCCAGCTGCAGTCCACACAGTTTTACTCTTCCCTCGACGTGCCTGACAAGCACTTGGGTGACCCCGTGCTGAGCTGGTTCAGGGAGTTAAGCTGGCAAAAACTAGCTGTACAAAAATAATCCCTCAGGGAGGGCAGGGCTGATTTGGACAGGCTGGCTAAGGCTGTCCCTGAACTACATCAATCATTTCCTTGTTTCTCCCTTTTTTCTCCTCCTAAAACAAGATGTGAAAAAACCCCTATTACTGCTAGCCCGGGAATAAGGGAAGTAAGGATATATGAAATGGTGCTTCTCCATAAAATCACCACCTCTTGCTTTTACAAACATTCAACAAAATACTTTCAGATTGCAAAGCATTCCAAGAAATAATTGATCAGAAGAAGCCATTTTCAAGAACCAAGAAACTGCTTGAGTGACTTACCAGAAACATTAATTGATGTTCCTGCATCGATAATTCCACTGTTAGGCCTTACACAGTATCTACGTGGTGCTGTGGTCTTAACTTTGAAGCACACATTTCTGTCTGTAGGATTGCCCAGCTTCAGGTTTGTAGTGACAACATCTGTGAAAGGACCTGGGGAGGAGAGCAGAAGCAGACCTGAAATCACACAGAAAGCACTTTTCAAGCAGAGGCTAAGCAGGCTCTAATTCTCTGTTCACAAATCTTATAAAGTAATTAGATGTCCAATTTCCATCTCTGGCACGTAGACGCAATTGTGCACGCAAAGCTGCGGGTGCAGTGAGGCCTCCAAGCACTCCGACTGCAGCACGCTCCAGCACTCAGCGAAACAGCTGAAGTTGATCATTAATAGCAAAGCAAAGAGGAGGAAATCACTTATACGTGGTGCCAACACAACAACATGGCATTCCAGTGATGCCAAATTCTCTGCTGTATCTCAGCAACCCCGTTCTAACCACTGCATCCCAGTGAGCCCTGGCTTACAGGACACCATACACACCCCTGTTACAGTCACCAGGGGAGCGCAGCACAGCACGTTAATTAGAGAGGGAACGATAATGAAGGGGCCACAACAGACTCCGTGTACACCAGCTGTGCCTCCATGGCAGCGGGGTCTCACCCGGCATCCAGAAATGAACCCCAACCAGCAAGAGAAGCATTCCATGTGAATCCCCTCTTCCGACCCAGTCTTGTCTTTTGTTTGTTTAATAATTCTCTTGGCTACTACAAATGACAAACCAGAAGAAATCTTCGTAAAATAGCCTACCTCACCCAAGGCAGGAAATAACAATGTGGAAATAGGAAAATTCTTGGACACTGAGAGCACTAGCAAAGATTCCTGTATTAGCAAAGCCAGAATCAAACCACTGTCGAGTTCTGCAACCCCAAGTGCAGGCAAATCCTTTCTTGCAGCTCACTACCTGAAACTGCCCAAGCCCCTCTGGAGAAGGGAAAGGCTACTTACTGATCTGCTACAAGACACTGACACATCAGACAGGTAGCACACAACTGCAGCGCTCACTCAGATGGTAAAGAAGCAAAATTGAAAGAAATATAACCACAATTTGATCAACTTAGTCATAAAAGCAATTCATTTGATGCCTGAATAAAATATCTTAATCTGTCCTCAGGAGTAAAAGCAAATTGGCCAGAAAAGGCATCAAACCTTTGCTTGAAGAAATGACAGCCCAAAAATTTAACAAGGGTGAATGATGATAGTAATAATAAAAATATAAGTGAAACATATTAAGGCAGGGTTTGCACTTCTGAAAAAAAAAAAAAAAGAGAAAAAATAAGGAACTATTTTTCTCCCATGTTTTTAAAGATCATGAGAAAAATGCCATTGGTGTCATCCCAAGAATAAAGTTATGGGAAACTCAGAGTCTGTACACGCATCATCTGACATGAGGTTGTCAAGCGAGCAGGCTCTCTAGAAGGAAGAATGTAGTAAATTGAATTTGGTGGTGAACGTTTGGAATATTCCACAGGGGCTCAATGAGTTTTTCCTGCCAGTTAGAATAAAGTTGACTTGTTTGAATGCAAAGAGGGCACCTAGTGATAAGCAAACTAGCAGCACTACTTGAGAAGAGGAAACATCACCTCATACACTCGTGCAACAAGCAGCAAGAGGTATCATAGCTTTTCACAGGGTCACTTTCCAGCGGGGCTAGTTTCAAACTACAGCTGAGGCTTTCCTCCCAGGAGCCACACACACAACACTTCACACTGGAAGATCACAGCATTATCTCAGCATTTGCCACGCTCCATTTCCTATTCAAACACCACAGCTGTATCAATCTTTCCTCAGAGTGCCGTTCTGCAGCAGACTGCATTATAATATCCCACATCATTTTAGTAATAATACAAAAGCCTGAGAATTAGGTCAAATGAACATGATGTCAACTCCATTTAAATTTTAAATACCTCTCATTGCAATAAAAATTGCCCCTAATTGTACCAGCAAATCCAGGCTGGTAACTTTTTGATCAGCACAGCACTTGCTGCAAGTTTCTTGCCACTTGCTGCTCTCAGTAACCATGTTACACAGCTACCTCATTTGCACTGAATCTCAATACAACTGTTCTCATCTTAACCAAAATCCTGTGCTTTGGCATGGCAAAGAAACAATCCCGACACAGGCGTACCTTCAGCGCAGTAAGAACCTGGCAGCGGCACTGCTGATGCGAAAGCAGCGAGCACAGGTGCCGGGGTAAAGCGTGAGTGGCACAGGCTGGGGCAGGAGCACTCAAACCAAATGGGCACAGCCCTCTGCAATTTGTGTGTGCGAACGCCGCCCCGTCTCTGTAACTAACTACACACACGAGTGAGGCCATATGCTGCTTTACTGCTGCATCAGCCGGTCCCAGGGCAGGGCGGGTGTGAGTGGAGGGCAGGGGTCCCCTCCCATGGCACCCCCAGGCTGCAGAGTCCTGGCAGTGACACATTAGCACCACCGACAAAACCACCGCAACCCAAGGACACAGACGTCTCACCAGCTCGACATTCCAGCCCTTCTACTTAGAACTTTTCTTATCATCACGAGTTGCTTCTCAGCAACTCCACTATGCCTCTGACAGTAACAACTGATTTCATTTCACTTCCGTAATTTCTCCCATTTTATTTCTAGGGTTGTCTATCAGCAATAGATAGTCAAAATAAAAACACTAGCTATGAGCAAGAGGGCTCAAGGTTGTAGAACTTGACCTACTGTACTTTTTACCATAATAAACTTTTTAAAGTTTATTATATCAAGTTGATGACCTTTGAAGATAAACAGTAAAATGGAAAAAGCTGAAATGTCAAGCAAGACATCTTGAGTTATTAGCCAGGTGCCCGTGAATCGAGAACACCCGAGATCCAATCAAACTCTCCCACCCTTTTACTTGCCTTCAGACAAATCACTGAAGGGCTTGATCTTCTGCTATTAAGAGCCTTAAGAGTTGATAGCAACTCAAAAACACAGGCAGGTTTGAACCCTTATAGCTTTCCTCTCTGTGAAGTCAGGAGAATACTTATCTAATTACAGAGAATCTTGTGAAGATTGGTGTTTCAAAAAGTACTTTATGCCAAGTTTTAATCATCATCCTCTGGCTCTGGAGACATTCATAATTAAGTGAGCATCTGTAACTTTTGAAATAAAAAAAAAGTCAAAGAATGAGAAACAAGGGCCTCTGTTGCACAAACATCTGATTTCACAGGAAACTCACTGAGAGGACCCAACACATCAAATTTGGCAATTATTTTTAAGAAAAACCTTAGGCTTCTCTTAATCCTTGTGTAAATCACTTGTAAACCTTTAAATCTCAGCTCAGATTTTACATGGAAGCAGCTAGAAACTCCCGCCCCCATGAAATCCATTTCTCTACTCTTACCATGACAATCCTCGCCCAGAAGAGCCCTTGAAGCAAAGTGACAGAGGGAAGTGGTCGTTTCCACTTCTGCTGTGTCAAGCAGTAGATGTCTTGATGAAAAACCTATTACAAAAATAGGGGTGCCATCCAAATCACTCCCCATGCAATAGCTGACGCAGCAGAGTAATTTTTTTTTTAAATATGTAATCAATAAAATGATCTAAGAGAAGGGTGGAAAAAACGATGTAGAAAACCAACAAAATTACATGATGCAGGTGCCAAAGTTGGAGCAAGGTTGGCAATAAAATAGTCCATTTGGACGGATTAATCAGTGTCCTCTGCTGGCCTATTTCAGCACAAACTATTTTTGCCAGAGTATGCCTCATGCTTAATAGGGGAAAAAAAAAACTGAGAAAAAAACAAATATGAGACTGAAGACTATTTTCAGGGTATCTATTAGTATGTAATTTTTGTCACCTTTTATGCCCCAGAGGATCATTAACAGTTTGATTTCACAGTTGTAAGAACTGTGAGGCCACACATGAGCTTGCCAAGAGAGGTGGAAGAATATGCCCTTCAAATAATTTTGGTACCAATGTCATTTGTTTTTTCCAACTGGTCTCTTCAGAGTTTTATTACACCCAAACATTACTTACCATAATCTTCAGCAACAAAATCGCACAACATGAAATATTTTCTCTACATCCTAAATTTATACCGTTTTCCACACACAACTGCATAAACAGGAGACCGATAGCAGAGCTGGCAAGGTTTTAGAGGTGCATCTCTCTTTCAGCTCTGCTTTCATCTCCTTTTAGAACCCAATGCCAAACGTATCCTATTACTTTGTTCACTCCACCCACAAATATCGCATGAACCAACTCTCTCCAGGTACGAAAGCAGTCTGGAAAATAGTGGTGTACTCTCTCTTGATAGGGGAACAGTAGTTACATCTCCTTCAATAAGCACCATATGGTAAGACCTACCTACAATCAGACACCTATTCGTTCCCCGTGGCCAGCAGCCTCACTGGGAGGTACTGGGGGGGCAGGGAAGCAAAGCAGAGGCCCCCAGGGAGAGTGAGCGAAGCACCATGTGCCAGCTTCTCCACCAAAACAGGGCCAGGGACCCAGGGCAAGGGAAAGCATCTCCCCAGAAGAACCACCCTGATCTTAATCTCCACCCCAAAGTACACTTCGTCTTGTACTTCTTGTGAGGTAATTTTTCCTGGTTTAATTTCATCACTAATTGCCATTTCAGATGCACATTAAAATGGTAAGGAATTTTATGCTCATATACACTCTTCAAATAGACAAATTTGATGTGTAACTTAAATAGCAACTGAGCAAATATTTTAAGTGCAAAACTATGCATAAATCGCAAACACCAGAAGAAGCAAGCAAAATTAGAGATTTTGGGATGCATAATGAGTACCTGCTTTTCTACTAAGTTGAAAAAAAAAATAGCAAGAAACTAATGATAGCTACAAATAAGGAAGGAATCCTGAGCAAGATACATTTCTGGGGAACCACTTGAAAACCAGCCTATTAGCTGTGCTTTCAGAATCAAAGGAAAAAAAAAACCCAAACAAAAAAACAACAAGGCAAAACCATATCAGAAATTTAGTCAGAAGCAGTGAGAAAACTTAGTAAGGAAAAAAATGCCTGACAGCTTATCCTGTCTGGCACAGGAAAAGATACAAACGTGAAGTGTACCTAATCTTCCATAAGCATGACCTGCACCATCGTTTAACATCAGTAAACATAGTGTAAAAGAAAAGCTATTAAACAAAAAAGAAAAAATAATAATCTTACTGCCTTTATAGCTTTGCTTCTACTCTAGTAAAAACGTAGGAAAGCAAGAAGGGGAGACTTGCAAACCAAAGGAAATTATGTATGCAAATACTGTGAGAAGATGCAAAATAGGTTGTTAATTCACATATCACATATAAGGAGGCAACAGCAGCAGCTTGAACATGAAACCGCACAGGGGAGGGCTGGACTCCTGCTCCTGAGAACCAGCAGAAGCACCAGGAAGGATGAAGTAACCCGTTAGGTTAAAAGGAGCAAGCATGGGAAAAACAAAGAAGCGCAACTTTCTTTTAAAGAATTACACAGCCATTTGACATACCTTCTACAAGCACAACTAACTCCAACTAGATCTTTAAAATAGTTTGCAAAACCATAAGATTTGGCTCCACAGTGAGCCCCGCACCTACACAGTTTTATAATTCACATCATAAGTAATTGGATCACCAGGCAAACCTCCCCCTTCTCTATTTTTTCTAGCCCTCGTGGAAGTCAACCAAGAAAACAGGATTAAATTTAGAACGATAAAATCTTTAATCCATAGCACCATGCTATGAGGGACTTCACTTACAGCTCAGAGAACTAGACACTAAAGTAGTTTAGCAAAGAGATTATTTTCATAAAGTATTTATAATAACATGGGATAAAGGACTGCAGGCAGCAGCAGTACCCAATTTGTACAAATGTTTTGAGGTCAGAAGAATCACAGTTGAAGTAAGCAATTTTCAGAACAGCTATAATACGGAAAGGACAGACTCAGTCAACTCTCAGCCTGGACTGTCTCGCTCGTGTAAACACTCAATCACTTCCATCCTTGCCCATTCTAATCCTGCGCTGAATTAAACATGGCAATGGCGATTCGCTTTGCATACATTTGCAATGACAGCGAGACTGTGACAGCTGCTCCAGACTGATGGCACAAATCCCTTCATGGAGGTTGCCTAGCAGGCCAAGATTTAAATTCAACAACATCCCAGATGCATCAGAAAATATCCTCTGCATCTCTAGAGACATCTCAGTCTACAACACAGGTATGAAAGGATTTATATATTGAATAAATATTGGGTCAAACCCCAGAGGTAGAGACTTGGCATGAGTCTGGCCACTAGTTTAGACAAAGTGGTACTTAAATACTCACACATGTATGTTTAGACAAAGTGGTACTTAAATACTCACACATGTATGTAAAAGAGGCTTCCTCTCTGCCCTCTGCTCAGCGAGAGGGCTGCGGTGCTGGCTGTGGCAGGAGCCAGGAAAGAGCTCCTGACACAGCCACCTTCTCATTTAAATCAGGGAAGGATTTACTTGGAGTTTTTCCAACAAAACTGTTGCAAACATCATCAATAAAGCTTTCAAAGCCAACTAACTATCTACATGGACAGCAAAAGAAAAAAGTCTGTTATTGCACCAACTATGAAATGCATTCAGGAGTTATGAGCTGTTCCCTGCAGGGGGCAAATGCAAGCCCAACACGGTACCAAGACAGCACACCACGAGTGGGGCAGAATTAGCCAGGTCACTCCATTCCCTCCAGCCAGGCAGACACCTGGGTTTGGAGGCATTCAAAAAGCAACACAGAAGACAAAACCCTCCATCACCCAGTTCCCTACAAAAATTGCACCATAACATAGAGGAGGCTCATTTGATTCAAAACTCACATGATGCCATCAATACCTTCCAGAGCTGGGTGCACGCAACAAATTACGCTCCCTTTAAAACTGGATATTTGTTCATAGATGTAAGCTGACCTGAGCTCATAAAGTTGGATCACTCGCTTTGGTGATGATGCCTTTTTTCCAGCTGAGTTTCAAAACAGATATGAGGATCTATTTAAAGGCTTGTACTCTAATTTTTACAACTCCAATTCCAAATTAGAGTACAATTAAACAAAATTCAGCCTTGTATTCAAAGGTTGCTGATCTATTTTAGAAGAAATAAAACACTACATGGCTACTGATAAGTTTTTAATATATAAAACCTCTGAAGTGATTTAAAAAAAGGCAACAATTTTCTTTCCAATGAGAAGAAACTATCCTATGCAAATTTCCACTCTATTTTCTTCTTTCATGGGTGATAAGATATTGCACATGGTATATCTGGTAGCAGCTAGTAAATACAACTTACTGGTAAGCACCTGTGTGAACCTGCACCCACTCTGAGACATCACCCGTGTCTTTATTTTGACATGAGAGCCACCATCCTAGGACCCCAGACAGCCCCCCCTTACCTTAAGTTTACATATGCATTTTCAATCTAATTTGTTACCAGATATCTTTTCTGAAGTGATGAACAGAGGACACATCCCATCAACCAAATCAGACTGGCACTCTGCCACCCTGACGAACTTTAAATAACAAACTTGACAAACTTTTTCACGTATCATTGCAATGGTTCCATAGCTCAAAGTGTGCAGAAAATTGATGCACAAACATGAGATTCCTGAGGAACGGGAAATTATGAATGTATGTGTCCCCCATCCCTCACAATGAAGGCAAACAGTTGATCATATTAAAACCACAAAATCCCACAAAACTACAAGAAGTAACCACCAAATAACATTTGTTCATGCTGATTTTTTCACTGCACTAGGGCCGTCCCTGAAATAGTAATACTTTGATGCAATTAATGCTTGTTACTTCAACTGCAATTCTTAAAATCTATGCAGTAAAAAAATTATTCAAAAGCCCTTAACCCATAAATCACATTGGCCAAAGCCTTCAAGCAAATTGCGAGGTGTTTGGAAACTGCCTTGGGAGATCTAAATACATTAACTACATTTAACAGAAAATGGAGCTAAACCTCCTTGACTCCTTCAAACATCTCAAATAACTGCTATGTGACTCTCTAACCAACCTATTCAAAGTTTCAAATTTCTGCTGGCCCCCCCCCAGGTACAGGGGGAAGGGGAGCCATCAGTGTCACATCTCCAGTGCACAGGACACCAGCAGGTCAAGGAAGCTCAACAGAAGCACCATCTCCAACCTATTCCACCTTTCAAAGAGAGAGATGTGTCACAGACACTCACAATGCATCACTATCTTGCTTTCATCTCCAGTTCTCCTCCTCCAAACACTGCTCTTTTCAAGTGAAGAGTCTATGCAAAGCGATGAAGTAATTGTAAAACTAACGGTGCATGTGAAATTAGAATAACTCAGCGAGATGCACCAAGTCTGTACAACTATAACAACACTTAATTATTAGTGTTAGAATAAGTTACTGATTTTAGCTCAGTTGGAAGAATAGTGACCATAACAGGAACTGCAAATACTTGTGTCACCAGAAAATGACTAATTTTGTTTGATAGTTGGGCTACACACTTAAATTTGTTTAGATTTAGGAAGCCTGCCTGTTATTTAAATACTATGTCCTCTTTTTAAGTGTGTAACTTGACAATCAAATTCAAATGCGTAGAGAGACGTGAAGGTTTACTTGCATTTGATGCAGTAACAATGATTTTACTAGGAATGAGCCTAGACAAAGGGAAGCATGGGCTGGTACATTTTCCAGCAGAAAAGCAGATAGCCATCAGCTCAGCAGCCTTCAAAGAGTAAGGAAGCCCAGCACTGACTGCATTATGCTGCAAATACCAGGAGGGCTCCAATAGTTTGGAGAAAACAGCGTGTAAATTTTCAGCTCAAAAGATGCATGTTAATTACACTAAACAGGCAAATTATCACAACACTGTCAGTATTTTATATTCTTCCACACAGCCTGTTCCAGGGGCAATGACAAGAAATCCCAATTTATCCAATATGGAACAGGACGAGGAGTGAGTGAATCCCCCAGGGCGGGAGCGCCTCAGTCGGTGCCAACAGGTCGTGTCAGGGAGGGAGATGTAACTGTATAGTTCAGTCCCAACGTCTGACTAAGCCCTTAACCTCTGAGACCTGACAACTGCAGGTTCAGTAAAGACCAATCTTACCTCCCAAATGTTACTGAACTGCTGACGAGCCTTAGCCTGGTATCTGGTGAGACTGGGATACTCGCATCAGGGACGGAGGGGGTGTTTGCCAGGATCTGACTAGAGTTCACACAGACTCAACCAGAGGAGCTCAAACCGTCCTATTTGGGAGTTGCAGCCACCTAAGCCCGGCAATGCAGTGACACCAGCTGCATGGGACTGGGGCTGAGCACCGAATCCCTCACTTGCGGCAATGCAAAGACCCAGCCGGACCGGGCACGGCTGCGCCCGGGGCCACACTGGAGCCAGTCCTGGAGGCAGCCTGGGAAGGGCCCCGCGGGGCTCAGCCTAGTGCAGTCAGAACCGTTGGGGCTGGGGAGAATTGGCCGTTCCGGTTTATTGCTGTGCCCTTTGCAGAAAGCAGTGACATGGGGTTGTAGCACACAGGTGCAGGATCGCAGGCCGGGAGCGGGATCAGTGTTCCCAGGATGCTGCGCCCGGCAGTTCTGCCGTTTGCCGCTGAGCGTGGCCGCACTCTGCTGAGTCACGAGTCCCCCCAACCTGTGGCAAACCTCGACAAGCCCTGCCCACGCCACCTCCGGCTCGTGCCTGGCCCCTACCAAGCACCACTGCCCTGGCACTCGGCATCTGCAAAGAGAGCAGAAGCATTTCAAACACCTAAACGCCTAAGAGCCCAGACAAGTTCTAAAGTAAGTTATATTCTTACAAAATTTTACTTGCTGACATTAAACAAGTGATCTTGATTCCAGAGAGCCACATTATGCAGGAATGACCCCTGGCAGCCCTGGGTAGCCATCCTGCAAGGAGCAGCAACTGTATCCTACCACACAAGTGGCACCGTAATTAAATGCTGTAGCAAAACACACCTAACAATGGGGGCAGGACTACACATTCTTGTGTAAATTTAAATTTTATAATTCTTGAAGTCAGGCAGGAAAAGGAAAAGGAAAAGGAAAAGGAAAAGGAAAAGGAAAAGGAAAAGGAAAA
>JAOXJM010000005.1:450923-468568 GCA_026413425.1 Tringa solitaria | reverse complement strand
GGGCGGGGCGGGGCGGGGCGGGGCGATGCGGCACGGAGCGGCCCAGAGCGAGGCTGCGGCTGACGTCGGCCGGCGGCGTCGCAGTAGGTTCCGCGTTACCCTGCTGGTTGGGCCCGTCCCTCCTGCCGAGCTGCCGGGAGGGCTGGGTCTGTGGGATAAAATCCCAGACTTTCAGCTTGTCTTCGTCGTTTTTAAGGCTATTCCCCCCAAGTGGACTGGGAACGAACCAGAGTTCTGGGTTCCTTGCGTTAGGGTTTCCGGGCGGGGTTTTTTTGTTGCTTTTATTTTTTGGGGGGGGAGAGGGGATGTGTTGTCGTTTAATTTTTTTGGAGGGGAGTTGTTTGGGTTGGTTTTGGATGTTGTTTGTTTTTTGGTTTTGTTTTTTAACTCCAAATAGCATGATTTGAAATCATTTACAAATTTCCAGGAAGTGCTCTTCTCTGCTGACAGCCTCGGGCCGCTGCAGTCACAGCAGTGCTACGGTTTTTTTCCCTTAAGGCTGCTCTTCCTTAAATTCCTTCTCTGTTGGAGAAAAGGAGGTCACAGAATGTCATAAAGGGGTGCATTTCCCTTTCCAGGTCCCTTCTAGTCTACTCTGCTTAGTTAATTACGTTTGGAGCCTGGGATGTTCTTGGCTTACTATTGTTGCTAATTGTGGGGATTTAATTTATAGCATAAACTATGGATTATGTCATAACATCTTACTAGATCTCAACTCAGGCAAGAATTGTGTTCCTTTATGCTTCAGAGTACGCTCTCTTTGGTTGATACTCTGGAAACATCATCTTTCACGTAATCTCTTAGGTTTTATTTTTATAAACAGCTTCTCTGAGCGAGGCAGTCTCAGTCCAGTAATTAGTCAAAAGGACAAGCTTTATACATATCTGTGAGTTAATTGAAAACTAACAGCGAGGAATAAGAAAGAGGAAACTTTATACAACAGACAGTCACACAGAAGCCCTAGAGCAGACAGCTGTTCGGTGTTGCTGCCCAGCCCTTTCCAAGCTCTCATTTTCCTGAAGGAAGCACAAAGTGCAGCCCTGAGCGTCGGACCATCCATGTCCCAACGGGTGTGCCAAGGAGAGCATTTTCTGTAACTGGCCACTCTGAGCTCACCTGCTTGAAGGACTAACCCATGTTTTCATCCAGGTGGAAGTTTTTATAAAGCACAGCATTGTTTAAGTTGAAATTTTCTGACATCTAATGAATGTAGGTGGTCAGCTTTTTGTTCTATGTAAATAATGTACGTACATTTGATATGGCGCAGATCAGACTCGCCGAGCTGGGCGTGCTGAAGGCCACCTGCAGAACTGCGTCCCTATCAGTTACACACACCAGCCCTCGCTTTATTAACAATTCAGCCCTGACAAGGCGAGAAGGCAGCCAGTTGCCAAGGCAGGTTTTTGGTTAACAGGAGCAAATAGGGATGAACGCGACAGGGAAACTCTGAAGAGGACCTAAAAGCTCTGTGCTGGGACAATTTTGAAGAGCGGTTTCATCTGTTACAAAACTCTTACCTTAAAAGCTATGAGACTTGCTGCAAGGAAAATGTTATCTCACTCTGTGTGTGTGTGTGCAAATGAGGTGGTTTGCATTTAGTTATCTAGATTCCCTCTGCAAACACACGTGAATGTTTTTCTCTCTGTTCTAGCACATTCCTTGTGTTTCCTGTTCCACTGCTCTCTCCGATGCCCGTTCATGCCCCCTGACGCTCTCCACAAGCAGGCTACACGCGTCTGAGAGGACAGATGAACCCAGCAGGTACTGAACAGTAGGTGATTTCAGGCCTCTGTTAAAAAATGACAGTGTGTATTTTCTGCACATGAACAGCCAGTTGCTTAGTAGAAAATTTCATTTTCAGGTGAAATAGCAGTATCAGAAACAGGACTTCTTTTTTGCTTGTTTATGCTTTTGAAGGCTGCTATTAATTGAATGCGTTAGATCCGCGTCTCGAAACAAGAAAACTACACCTCTTAAGCATAAGACAAGTGAGGTAACTGTGGCCAACTCCCCCTCTTTGTGCCCTGCATCACCACCAAAGCAGTGGTGTAAGAGAAGCAAGCCACCACCCAGCCGGCCCTATGAGCAAAGAAAGGATCCCTTCCCAGCGTGAGAGGCCCCCCCAGCACTGAGCGGATATAAAAAGCGCTTCGCAGTTTTGATTGGCAGAAAAACCTGGCCTGAGCAGTGGAGACTTTTATGTTTCATGCAGTCTAAGCTAAAAGCAATATATGAAATACCTCGACTCTGGTGGAATGAGCCAGGCCTTGCCCTGGCTGCCGGGGCTGTGTGGCCGGCAGTGCTGCAGAGAGGCAGCGCTACGCAAACGCTGCGTTCCCTCTGCTGTCCCCCTGCCCCTCCGCCTTCTGGCCTACAGAAAACAGGGAAAAGCTACAGTTTCTGAATGGCCAGTACTCGCTAGTTTGGAAAACAGCGGTTCGAATCACGACTTGGATTCACTTCTGCCATGGTATTGCTTACTTTCTTCTTGTATAATTCTATGACTCTAGACACTATTTTTTAAGATGTTGAGAATTTCAGTACCATTTATAAACAAAGCCAGCACATTTATAAACAAAGCTTTTTATTAATAAAATGTTTACACCTTTTTTTTTCTTTTTTTTTTTTTTTGCACATTACATCAGACTGGTAGTGATTTAGCATGGTATTACACTAGAAAAGTTTATTATGAACGCTTAAGCTGAAAAGGCTGTTTACATTATGCCAAATCAACATTTCTTTATTTGCATTCTATGCACTACATGGGAGTGTAACAATTCCAACAAAAAGGAGAGAACAAAAGCCTGGTTTTCCTCATTAGCATCTACAGACCAACAATACAGACAAACCTGTACACACTCTCAGGGCCAGCCCAAGAGAAGACTAAAAAAAGTCTTGAGACATTCATAAGCTTGGGAACTCCTCACTACAGGATTTCATCACCAGGAATCTGACTACATGTCATGCAGTGAAGCAATGGTTGTCAATTTGTGCAGTTTACAGTGCTGCAAATGCTCTGTAACTCCGAGCGGCTTAAATTAGTTTTAATAAGAGACACTATAGTAAGAAGGCACAGACCTTTCAACCTTTGTGAGAGGTTATCCCGATCCTAGGATGAAAAGGCAGAACATTCTTAAGAGGGAGAAGAATTGCTGATACAAAGGTTAACCTTCATGCTTAATTTTACAGGCAGACATGTATTACACTGCAAGAGCTATATGCATATCAGGTTATTTTTGTGCCCTGAATACACCAATGCAAATTTTCTTGTTTAGAAAAAAACATTCGGAATGATTTTATTTTTTTCCTTCATTGTACTGGGGGTGGGGGGCACAAGGGGGGAGATTCCCAGGAAGTCTTAAGTGTCTTCCAGCTACAGAAATGCAATCCACTTCTGTGTCTCAGATCGATTCCCTGTGTCACAATTTCATGTTGGATACACAATATTCAGAAACAGGAAGTCCAAAAAGGGAAGTTAGAATACAGATGTGCTTACAGAGTGTTACTAGAGTGTACCGTGACTTGCCTCCCGCTGAGCATGCTGTCAGCCTCCATTACGTGCTGCACTACAGCAGGGACATGTCTCGGCCGCTGGGTTTCCAGAACTATTTCATAAGGCTCCACTAATGAATTACTGTTTTGTTTATAAGTATTTGCCGCTGTGACACATACTTCTAGAACCCTTGAGAGGAAAAAGCCACTCACCACCTAGTCTTGGCTAAATCCCATAAGGAAACACAGAATAAACTGTCAAGAAAACATAATAGATTTAATAAGAAATACACGCTGTGACACGAGTAAGAGTGAGGCAAGGTGGCAGCAGTGGCTCTGTCAAGAGTTATAGCATCCCCAGGTGCCATGGCTGGGCAGAGGATCACACACGTGAAGAGCGCGACAGGAGGAGTGGTCTGTATCCTTCAACATTCGAGAAAGAAGTAGCAATTGGTTTGTTTAATAACTCATACATGAGCACATTAACAGAAATGAAGTAAAGAAAAACCCAGCCTTCTTCAGAGTAGAGTACCTTTACAAAGGTGATTAGCTCCTTGAGTAAATTCACTGTTAAAGTAAAAACTTAAGAACCCCAACTTGCAGGATGATGAAATGGGAAACTCAAAATTGTTTCTCTAAGAACTCTTTATTCTAGGTTGAGAGCATTTTCAGCAAACGCTTTCCGATTTTTTTGTGGGCCAGCCAAACCATCTTACTGCCTTGATTATCCAAATAACTCCAAGCCTCTAGAACTTTTCTAGGCATTTCTAAGTAACTGTTTATAGCATGTGCACTCTGACAACACTGCGTTAAAAATTCAGGGTTGGATGGGGGAGATAGGAGGGGAAGGAGGAAGAAGCTGCCCCGAGGACCATTTTGACATGTCGGGGACTAAGCCCATCAGTAAGTGCTCTTGGCTTTCAGGGTAGTGCTACACCCCTTGAAAGATGTGTTACCTCTGATACTTTATAAGTTTGGTAACGCTTTTTTCATTTTTCCAAATCATGCACTTTTGACTCTAGCTGACCAAGAAAGGGTTTGCATTCAAACTTTTGAGACCTCCAAAACTTCAGAAGTGATTTTTCTGAAACAAACACTGGTGTCACAAAGCCTAATAATTTTAAGGAAATATGTTTTTGCACCTGAATTCTTGTATGAGAAACAAAGATGTGGTTTCAAGCCCATTTCTTTCGCCAAGCTGGAGCCATAGGACTCTGAAAAGGAGAGCTGACCTGACTCTTTTTTTTTTTTTTTTTTATACTAGAACCTATATTTCTATCTTAAATTAGCAATTCACACCAACATCTTATTTCTGTAAGTCTTCTGTCACCTGCTGGTCTATTACTAGGAATGTGATCTGAACATAAGATTTTAAGTTTTCTTTAGAGAATTTTGTGCAGATTTTTTAGAAGCTAATTCCAAGCACACAATACTCCTGCTTCAAGTAACTGATCTGTGGCATACAAACAGTGCCAGGTCACTGTAAAACAACTTCCCCCTAAAAAAGTTCAGAAAGTTTGTCCTTCTCTCTTGTCCATGAACAAAGAAGCCTCTTTTTTTAGAGGTTTAAAGTGTTTAAGAGAGATACATGAGGCAGTGTAGAAGTTCAAGTCAGTGAATTATTCAGGCTCTCCTCATGTTTGAGATGGGTTTTTTTTCCTCTTCTATGTAGCTATTGTTGCTTCTCAGCGAGGTTCAGTACTGGATGACCAGCTACACCGAGCAGCTTCTGTCCTGTAAACCACCCAAGGTAGCCTGTGCAGATTGCCGACACAGCACACCGCAAATAGACTGCGCCATCCTTAATAAACACTAAAGACTGTTTCACGAGAAAGTCATTCAAACACCACTGCTAAAGCTTCCTTTTCCAACTAATACTCAGTATATACTGGAAATTAACAATAATGTTAAGGAATAGTTTAGGATTAACATAACAAAAATCTTGTTGAGGCCAACTTTTAAACCACTCACAATATTCAGCCTGAATTATTTTTTGATAATTAAAAGGAAGCTTTAACCGTGAAAGTAGACAGCTCCTAACAAATCCCACACCTCTCAACCAGGCTAAAGGATCAGACTTCCAAATCGGCAGGTGGGGCACTGTCTGCTCTCCTCTTACTCTCCCCTCCAAAGCACGTAAATAACCATTCTTGAGCAGGCTGGTGGCATTGAATTGGTATTAGGTACAAAACGCATCAAAGGCTCTGCATGAAAACGCTCCTCTGAACTGTGAGCCGTCTGATCCTGCAGTGCTTAAAGGAAGGATCTCACCGATGTCAGTGGGGAATGAAGTGCAATGATTTGGTTTGTTCCGACACAAATCTGATAACATAAACAAAGCCTTCACCTTCTTGACAACAGCAAAAATTGTTAGAATGGTCTTAGAACTTTTCAAAGCACCTCTAACAATTTTCAGTAGTTTGACCACTAGATGCTTCTGTAATTAAATACAAGTTTCCAGATTTCAACTACTTAGCCATTTAGCATGCCTGTTTTCAGCATGTATATAAAACATACTACAGAACTACCCACAACACAGATCAAGAGCCTGGCAAGTCAGTTAACAGACTTCTATTGCAGAAGGTAAGATGAAGACACCTCCAAAACATGGGGAGCACATTTAAATTGCTCCAAAGCTTAAGAACTGAACATTTATTAAATGATATTTTTGTACAAATCTATAACTTTTGTGGGAAAGAATTGGTGGTGTTTAGAAGTTGAGTCGGTAATTTTTTTTTTCAGTTAACAAACGCTCTGGATCAATGATATGACATGCACCTCGTTACATTTTACATACGTGATACTTTACCCTTACAAACTTGTTTGCAGGACTTAATTCCCTCTGAGAGTATCCGAAAGTCTAGTCTCTATGGTGAGCTCCACTCATTAAACAGAAAGGTATAGTGGAATAAAACATCAGTCCTGATCTTTTTCAACAACTTAACAGAAGAAAAAGTTATTAAAAATTTAGTTGGAATGGTTGATGATTAGCACTCCAAACACTCAAAGGCTAATGTATCTCCAAATAGAGAATCTATGTTAGGACAAAACATAATCAGTTTCAGCCAGCCCACTGCAAGACAAAAGCAGATGGCCTAACAAATTATTAATACAGAAGAAACCATTTCTCTTCAACACAAACGAAACAACGAACATGCACATCTCATCCAGGGAATACTCGTTTGCCTTTCAGCTGGGCCCAATGGATCAATAAACAGTTATCTTGGCTCACAAGGAACTTACATCAACAGTCTGTCATTTTAAACAGGCACAGGTTAGAAAGCAGCCTCACCGCCGTGTCTGCAGTTTGGACAATCTGAAACACTGGCCATTTTCCACGTTTTCCTTAACTGCAAAGGGACATGGAGTGTGCTCTGCTGGCACCCACCGGGATCCGGAGCACAGCAAAGGGACCCTGAGGCATCAAGACTGGGCTACGTCTGAGAAGGGCCAGATTGTTGCTGCTTCTTCAGGGTTTTGGGGTGGGTTTTTTTTTTTGTTTGTTTTTAAAGTCTACTTTTGCTGTACGGCAAATAAGCCAGGACAGATCAGAAAGCAGCTGACAAAAATTTGCTAAGATACATGGATCTCTCCCTTGACGGGAGAGAACTACAATAATCTCAGCACTAGCCAAGCTCTCAGTCTTGCCTAGCATCCAGTATTTTCTTCACAAGTCAATAAATTCTAGATAATGAAAATGGTTTAATAGTATTTATCTCACCGAAAAAACAGATTTAAACTCCATTTTTACCACATGGTAACAGGCAACAGCAATAATTTACAAAGTCTGAAATTCCTTTTTCTACAAATCTACATGAAAGATATTCCCAGTATCTGAGACGTTCTTTCTCCTACTATGATCTCTCGAAGTTCAAGAATTTCCAGATTTATTACTAACCAACTGTAATAAAAGCAATAATTTCTGTTTGACAGGTAAGATACTAAAGCACCTGATATCTTGGTAGAGAATAGACTTCTGAAGCACTGTGAACATAACATGTTTAAAAAACCTAGTTGAATTAGATAACCAGATAATTTATTTTTTTAAAAAATTGCCAGGATAAGAATTGAGATATTTCAAAGAAATTAGGGATTTCCATGACTAGCACTGTGAAAGTTCTACATTTAATTGTTAACCTGCTTTTTTATAATTAAAAATATGCCCAAGAGCAAACTTACTCTGCACTTTTTTTATTAATTCTATTTCCATCAAGCATTTTGTGGTACTAAAGTTTTCTGTTCATGATTTATTTGCTTTTGAGTGACAGAAAACAAGATACCCTACATCAGGCTAACACCAAATACGTATCTGTCTCTACCATGAGACGCCATGAGGACCAATGTTTCAAAGGGGCTTTGAACAGCCTTTGTTGGATGAAGATTTACTTCTTGGGCTCTCTATAAGCATGTAACCTCTATAGCTGTGGCAGAGAAAGCATAATTGAGAATGCAGGGTGAGTAAAAGGCAGGATAAAAATGTAGCCATTGGATTTCATTAAAACATACTGACCCATTCAAAAAAAAATCTCACTGTAATAGTTCACCTGTTGTGCTCCAGAGCAGTTCTATAAGAATTTTCACTAGTATAAACTAATCTGAAGTACAAGTCCTTTCACTTCTGACAAAATTTTCTGTATTTCCTTCAAAGAAAATACTTGAGATGATAGAAAACCAGATTACAAACAAAGAATAGGAATCATCAACATGACCTCATTTTGATATTAAAGCTAAACAGCATATTTTAGTATATACTCAAGTCTATTACGCTCTTTTTCTTCAAAAATGTAAAGTTTCTCCCTAGTGCTGGTAGGAAACAAAAATAAAAATAAATAAAATAGCACAAATGGGTATGGTCAACCTATAGTTTAATTGAAAGCGTACTAGAATGAATACAGAATAAGCTAAACGCTGATTTGCTAAAAATCCTCACAGATGAAAAAGCCCAGAAACCAAGAGGTAACGATCTACATTACCACATGTCTTAAGGTTACTTCCTATTTGTATTTTTGTGCCCGAAATGGGAAAGACTGGGTGCAGCACAGATGAAAACTTGTTCAACAGACAGACCTCACGCTACACCAACAGCATCTCTATTGGCCCTTCCAAATGCGATTGAAAGAATTTCAGGCTGCCTCTGGATGAACTCACAGTGACAACACCTAAAATGCAGGAGAAAAACTGATGGAGATTCCCCAAGAGTTTATCCATAGGTGTGGAATGGAAGGAGTGCATAAGATTGCATTATTTTTTTACTGTTTTTACATAATTTATAATACTTTAAACACTGGTCTCATAAATATAATATGAACACTTTACACATGCCAAGCAATTAAAAGCTTTCCTTAAAAACTTTTAGGTCTTATCAGAACCACTGGCAGCATCTGTTTACAGCATTTGTTTTTAGTCAGTAACCACTTAATTGTCAGAACTACAATTAGGTTTTCTTCAACCAACACCTTAATATTAAAAAACTTGTAGGAACCAAAAGATGCCTATAAGCCTATCAGTTTGCCTTAAGGTGATTAAAGTGAGCATGAAAAAAAAGATTGTCTGTGATTTAATATCTGTTGCTTGTGTCCCCACCCCCGGCGCCTATTATCTTTAAATAAAAAGTGCAAATGGGATTTGGGGACTAGATGGACAGATTTGCCTATTATTTGTCTTCAGCTGCTTATTCTGTAGCCACCTCACATCAACTGTCCCATCATACTTGGGATTAGCTACAATCAAATTTAAAATAAGGCTCACTGAAGAAAAGGAAGAAATGACATCTAACTTCTAGACTCCTCCCACCCCTAAAGTCCCACAAAAGTGCTCATTTCCCTTTTTACAAAAAAAACCCACCCTAAAATCTTGATTACAAAACTATTAAACATTTCAGTTCTACCATCCATACAGTCACCTTCCTTTCAAGCAAGGCCAAAAAAGCCATGATGGATTCCCTTTGAATGCAAGAGATACTACACCTTTTGTAAGCAAACAGCTGACATTCTGATTGCAGTCTTTTCTGCGAGTGTACAGATGTCAGATGAACTGGCCCGTTTTTGTGGGACCTCGTGTGTATGAACACCAGCAGACACAGATCTAGGACTGATAGTATAAACCCAACGTGAACTATTAACTGCCAAGACCACCTACTGCATAAACAAGTCTGATTTTCTAAGGGAGCAGTCAACAGCAGCTGCGCTTTGTCACCGATGGCTGTCTTCGAAGCTTGAAGCCCTTACCACTAGATGGGGGGTTGGTGTCAGTTGATGGGATTCTGCGACCTACAAGGAGGCAGAAAAAAAAGATTACAGCAAACATTATACTTGAAACTGAATCTAAGCATTCAGTGCATGCTTTGTGTATAAAAATGTATCTTCAATTGGTCATAAGTCATTAACGATGACATTCCTGCATAACAGAGGGCTGACAGTTAACAGTCTGTGCTATGTCTGTTCGGGTTCCACAAAGAAGAGCAGAGGTAGTTTTAACTAATTTTGCTGCATTTACAGTTCAGGCTAATCTAGACTTGGACAGCTAAGCCATAAAAGCACCCAAAGAATATACACTGCAGGATGCAATACCCATCTGGAATATCTTTGTTGAGAACTACCATCTTGGCCTGTATTTCCCCAGCAGATGACCTGCACTGGACTTAGCACAGAAGTGCTTGTAACGGCAGCTGCTTTGCTCACCTAATCAGTCTTCAGAATTGACTATTCCTGGGTGAGCATTCTTTTCTGAGGAGGATTTATGATTTTTTTCCAATAGTTTATTCAATATCAGTTTTAGGGAGCAAGTATTAAGTCAGTAAATCAAGGAAGCTAATTTACAGCATATGCTTTTCACATCAATTTATTCAACTGCTTCTAAGGATCCTTTTTTTTTTCCTGTTAAGTCTAGTGTTTCTTTGGTTATTCCAAGCTAAACTGCTGTGCCCAGACACACAAACGGATTGCTGTTTGTCCTCTTTCCACAACCTCCATGAATTCATTTTGTAATACTGTCAGCTTTTCATTCACACAAAAAAAGTCATTGTCGTCCTCGCCATGAATGAGACAGAAAAGATTTGCAATTTAATTAAAAAACCCCAAGGTATCACAAAAATACTTGTGGAAAATCTACACACAATCATTGCTATTTCCCATGCAGTAATCTGGCATTTATGAATTCTTATATTTTTGAAAATGCACTGTTTTAGAGTAGTAGAGTAAGTTACTTTAGAGTAAGTACAAACACTAAGAGTTAGAACTTAATTCCTTTTCGCAGCTGTATAAATTTTGGATCTTCCTTACACCATTTCCTTTCCCTTCCATAACCTTGGAAGTACTAATTGAAACATTCAATAACAAAACCAGTAAGATGACACTGGCTTCTGACATGAGTGTCCTGCTTGCTATTTATCCACCAGCACCACACGAGGCTTAAAATCTCTAGAAAGAATATTTAGAGGTCATAAAACGACCAGAGATTATACAGCTCATTTTGCAGTTTGTATTCATCTCTGACTGTAACAAATTTAAGTCAGTATATTCTCACCTAAATAGCACAGAAACTAACACAGTAATCAAATTTCTACTTGAACATCCTTCAGAAGAAAGCACATTAACTGTTTAAATACTTACTAATTTCTATAAAGAGTTCGTTAATGTTTATTGCATTTTTCGCACTTGTCTCTACAAATATTGCATGAATGGAATCTGCATAGTCTTTAGCATCTTTTTCCATGACTTCTCTGGAAAAACAAAGCAAAAACCAAACAAATTGTGAATGCAAAAAACCCACCCAACCCAAACACATTATTCAAAATCTTAAGGGATATATTAAGCTTTTAAGTGTCTCATTAAATGAGTATTTTGTATTTTACCTGTTTGGCATCACACTGGTCCCTCATCCTGAAGCCGATGCTCATTCTTTACTCTACGCTATCCCTCTGCCTTGAGGTCTGAGCATCACTGTGGCACAATCCCAGACTAAAGGAGGCCTGAATCCATCGGACAACGTTACACTGGAGTTTTTTTCCTGCGTGCTCTAAGTGTAGGTCTGCAATCAATCTTTAGGGGGTGCTTTATTCTTCACACAAACAACAGTTTTAGATGTACTGAAAACATACTAAAGCATTAGTTCCACTACTCCAGTGGACTTCCTACAGCTGTTTACAAAAGCAAGTATCTCACAACACTGGCCAGACCTTTAGTATAGCACTGACTTTATGGGAAGCACAGAGATGCAGCTATGAACGGGAACAGATTTAGACTGAGCACACAACAGAGCCAAGAAGCGGAAAACTTATTTTGCACCCTTAAGTAGGCAAGTTGATAATGAAGTATGTTTCCTTAAACAACATCAAAAAACCAAACCCCAAGGAGTGGAGAGGGGACTGGGCCACACCTTGGATCACTTTACATACCATTCCTAGAAAACACAGGCTGCTTCCAGTAACAAGGGACTGAGGATATCAAAAGCAGACTTTGCATCAGTGACTCAAATACTGCCTCTGACTAAAGTACAAGGAATCTTGCTCACTACATTCAATAGCAATTCAAGAGTTTATATAATTTATGGTGCCACCTAAGCACCAATGTGTGAGAATTAGTATTGCATACCTTGTATTTGTCTTCTGGTAATTTTATGCCCTATTTCTTTCAAGAGACACGCTACTTCTAACAAAAGTTACTAGAGCTCACTAGATAACTGCTATACTAAGAACTGACTGCAGTGGTTCTTAAAACATAACCATCTGTCTCCTTCAAGACACCAGCTGTGGTACTTTTTCCAATGACATCCAAAAACAAGAACTTTGTCCACACTTTTTTTTCTGAATTTTGGCCTATTTAACCAGGACATCAATAAAAAGGGGCTTCTTTTGTTTTTAGTACATGCCTTCTTCAAAGTTTGGCTGTTCATAAAGTTTCTCAAGAACTTTTCCCCACTCCCTGCAACTATTTCAGCCACAGTCAATTCCACCCCAATATTTAAGCAGGGAAGGAAGGCACCTGAACAAGCAAGTCAGAAAAACCTACACAATGCTTTCCAATAGGCTGCATGTTTTTCCTAACAAAATGAGGTGCTACAGACTGACAGGAGCACTTCTTATAAAGTGAGATAAACAGCTTGTATTACACTGTAGTTTCACGGGCAGTTCAGGCTTGTGTAACTTGGCACTGCCACCAGAAAAGGTAATCCTGTCTCCCTGTAAACTCCTCATTCCTGGCCCCGCTGTCTCTCCTTTGTCGTGCCAGCGAGTGTTCATGGTGTGAGAAAGAAATACACTCGGACCAGTTTTCCTTTTTTTAAACGGTTAGCTTTAACCTGGATCCATCTTACAGCCTGATTTACCGCCCACTCACATGCATATCCACACCAACAGTGGGGAGGAAGTGGATATCACTGTCCCAGGACTGACTAACCAAATCTTCTGGCAGCAGAAACAGCTCAGAACCCCGTGGAACTACAATGGTAGTGCACAGTGGCTTAAATGGCTCTGCACCTCTCACCAGCTCTGAAATCTTAAACCTATTTAGCACTATAAGCATTAAGTGAAAATCTCTAAACTGTCAACTGTTATTTACCTTACATCATTAAGATCACACTTATTTCCTGCAATAGCTACAACAATGTTTGGAGGTCCGTGCTGTCGAAGCTCTTTAACCCAGTTCTTTAACGTTGAGAAAGTTTCCTGATGTGGAAAAAAAAGAAGAAAAAAAAAACCAAAACAGAAGGGATTAAGAGTCAGAACTGGCCCATGACACAAAAACCTCATAAATTGTAATGCTTGGTCGAGCTCAAATTTCTTACCTCTTTTGTGATGTCATACACTATGATGGCTGCTGCTGATCCTCTGTAATACATTGGGGCTAAAGCACGAAACTGAAAGACAGACATCACGCATTATCAATCTGATCTTCCACTGAACCCCATGACTTCCTTATCATTATTATTATTGAAGAAAGTGACAACTAGGTACAAAGTCCACATTAGTGGAAAACTTTTCTTTACAATGACAGACAGGCTGTGCAGTAGAGTACATAAACTTCCATGAAAGTATTGTTTTACAAAAGCCAACCAATAAATAGTCTGGGGATCAGCAGCACACCTACTGCAAAAAGCAGGAATCCAAATTTGACTTTATTGTGACTAGATTAGAATCCCTCATTTAAAAGACTGTAGATTACAGACAAATACAAACCCGCAGGATATATGCTCAAACACCAAGCAAAGGAAAAATAGGCAAAATTGAACTTTCTTCCTCCTTTTTAAGACACTCATGCTTTGGACAAAAAGTAATCTCAAGAAAACTAGCATGTGCCACTGATGATGTGAAATGTTCGGAAGTTGGCATCAACCCATAGCCCCATGGATCAGTCATGGCACTCTTAAATGACAGAAATGTTGCTTTCTTCGTGATCTAACTTACGGCTTTAGGGATTTCACTTAAGTTTTCCTCAAAAGCACGTTTAAAACTAAGAACTGCAAAACCCCACAACTATGTGACCTCTTGCAAACAGAGCTTTAAAGAACACATAGATAGTAAAAGGCTACAGTAGTTTTATTGTAATTTTCAGAATCAAATCTGCAGCAGGCATATTTGCTTGGTAGTGCATTTGCAGGGTATAAAGCAGGCCGGTACCTCTGTATGTGCTATGAACCCAGGACTGAAAAAACTGATCGAGCACAAGTAAAATACCAATCAACCATTCTTAATAACAGTGTGAACCAGACAACTGATCTAGCAACTAAAACCTCTCAGTGAAAGGACACAGTAAACTGCATGTAAGCATACATGATTTAGAGCTTTTGTGCACCTTATTACTCCGGGTAAAAATCATGAATACAATACAGTTTTTCATAAAGGCTTATTCGGTTCCAATAAAATACCTATTTCCTTTTGCTTAGTACAGTTCAACTGAGAGCAATATTATAAATCATAAAAATCTTGCTATAAAGCAGAATTCCAGACCATCTACGTTTGGCTCTCAAATTCTGTTTTGAAAACAGGATTTTAAACACAAAGTTCAGAATATAAAAATATTTAATAGTGGGAAAGGGAAACATGGGCAGCCATTCAGTTCAGTTGGGACATAATCCCTCTCTTCCTCCTAAGTACTAAGACGTAAAGGGAAACCTATTTGGTAAACCACCACTTGGACTGGTTGCAACCTGGCTTTTTTATTATTTGAGTATTTATGTTGGGAATAAACCAACTTTCACTTGCTGATTTTGTATTACTCTCATTTCCTGCCTGCTAACACTTAGATGCTTTTTTCCACCTAAGAGCAGTCAGCAGATAAAATACATTACCAAAACAGATGTTACCAGAAACACTGAATTTTCCTTTTGCTGTTTTTTCAAAGACTTCAGCTTGCCCTCCAGCCTCCAATTTGCATTTTGACAGAATCATTAAGACAATGTCAATCCAGAGAAACTGACAAAATTGTTAGGAAAGAAGGCAAAAATCCTAACTGCTATAAGTAATCTCCTATTGTATTGGCAGAAGGAATGAGAACAGAAAGGAAAATGAGCTGTGGGAAGTGAGTTAGTGCTCACCTTCAGATGAAGCCAGCCAGCCAGCCACTGCCTGAAGCCATTTACAACAAGGGGTTGCCCAGTGCAGCACAGAACTATTCACTGCTGGGCTTTTGAAGTGGAAAATAGCAAATGCTCCTCAAGAAGCCAAGACTACAAATTCTGTGCATTACGCATCATAGCTCAGTACAGACATTTCAATTTCAAGAATGATGTGGACACTTTTGGTATTCCAGATCACCATGGAGGGCATTCTGTCCATAATTCATTCTCCAGTGTGCTGCAGGACCAGAAAACTGCTGCAGATTTCAGAGCAAGGCAGGTATTCAGACCATTTATGACTAGCAGTAAGTGACAGTGCTGTTCTGTTTTGGAGAAAGAAACATCTATCAAAATAGTGACATAATTTCAAAGTAAATATCCTTGCTCCCATTTCACCATTTTACTTGGATATACTGGGGCCTCACAGTGACACTCTCAGGTGTGGAACAGAAGCTTCACAGACAGCACAGCTATGGGGTCAGAGCTCAGGTAAGACATCCTTCCTTTTTTTATTTAAAGAAAGACATCGTGCAACTTATATGGAAGAAAATTAAAAAGGTAACACCCAAAGTCTAAAAAAAGAAAGACAAAGACCATACTAGTCATGTACAGAGATGCTTCCTCAGATTGTAGTGTGCTGGAAGCAGATTACAGCATTCTCCCATTGCTTGCAAGCACAGCTAAAGAGAACAGGATGGAATGCTAATATGGAATGGATGTTTCCTGCCAAGTTGCAGCAGGCATGCTTATAAAGCTTTCCATTTAAGAGTACTAGCCTCTCAAAATTCACACTATACCTCTCAGAAGACTCACATTCCAGCATTAACATTTCAGAATGGGCTAGAATGTGCACTTATAACTATTTACAGCAAGTGCTGACTGCTTGCTAGTAATGGAAGTACTTGGGTATTTCTGATAACATGCATACTATTGGACGTATCCCTGGGACACATCCCTGACACGTAAATTTGCTCTATATGGTACTGCTGGAAGGAAATAAACTGTCATTCAAAAATCTAGAGCACCAAAATACAATACAAATATACTTGTGTCACTTTCTAGTCACCACGGTTGTTATCAAGCTAAAAAGCTAGCAAGTTGGTTCCACCACCAGGACTCCAGGAAGACAAATGACTTTGACCAGGGATGACTGAGCCTTTACAACTGGAGTGGTTTGTTCTCGTTTTTGGGATTTATCTTGTTGTTGCTCTTTTGGTGGTGCTGGTTTTGATTTGTTTTGTGTTGTTTTTTTTTTTGCTTGGGCTCTCTGTTTTCTGAGCCAATCCTGAAAAATAGTACAGCTGCATTTGCCAGTTATTATCCTAAAGTAATAACCCAACCAGATCAAACTGACTCTTACCAGAGACAGCTCCGGTGTCTACCTTTGTTACAGTTACCTCACAGCCTAAATAAACTCATCATGAGGAACTGACAGTTCCCACTAGTTAACAGTCAAAAAACTGCAAGAATAAGCACTGTTAACATAGCTACGATAATTTCTACTACTGTTACTAGTACTCCATAAATCAGCTAGTTAACTAGCAAAGTCTTCCTTTTAAATTCTAAGTAAAAAGAATACATATTAATTAACTGTGATTTCATCTGATTAGTCATTTTCTTGGAAAATTCTGCTGCCTCCTCTCAGAAATACTCGTGCTGCAGAGATCAAAACCTTGAATTACCAAATTAAAATTTAAATCTCAAAATAGAGTTCCTGACATAGCTTCTAACACTATCAGATTTGAGAAGTAAAACGTTGCAAAATAATAAAAGATTAATTATCACCAATAACATTGCTTGTGATGCTGCTTTTAAATGCCTAAATCCACATCCTATTCACATGAATAACCTTAAGACTGAAGCTAACAGAATGTGCTAGCAGTTGTGTATTTTTCCAGAACCAGGGCCTCACTTGTACTGTGAAACATGATCATTCATTTCACTCGGGTTCTCCTGTTGCCATTGCACTCTGCGAACGCTGCAGCTGAACGTTTAAAACCCAGCTATAGAAATGGTACTAGAAACAGCTGCTGGCTTCCCCCGCCTTGTTTTCTTTTGAAAGGGCACTTCTCTTCAGGGAATCTAAACCCAGGCTTTTTTTTTTTATAAGCTCCTCTTCTTAGGTAATCATCCTTAACTTTGTACTTTAACCACAATAACAATGAAAAGTAAAACCAGATTTACAGCACCCTTACCTTGATAGAAACTTGCATAGAAGCAAACTTTCTGACACGTATTGGTAAAACCAGATCCCATTGTGACTTTCAGGGGTGGGGTTGAAAAGCAGCCCAAACTCTAGTCAGAACTATCACCACAGATACTGATTCTACTCACCCGTTCCTGTCCAGCTGTATCCCAAATCAGGAATTTATGCAGCTCATTTTGATACTGTACAGTCTTGGTCATAAATGAGGCCCTGGAAAAAAATTACAGCTTATGCTTTTCAGAATATAAATATGTTCTTAGAACACTACTACCATGAACTTGTGAAAAGGTTTACATTCCGATAAAAGTGGTCCCCCCAAAACTGAAGAAGATTTTCACGGAATCACAGAATCATTTAGGCTGGAAGAGACCCTTGGGATCATCGAGTCCAACCA
>JAOXJM010000005.1:438371-450823 GCA_026413425.1 Tringa solitaria | reverse complement strand
TAATGTTCAGTTTAAACCTACCTTGTTTCAGCTTGAAACCATTCCCTCTTGTTCTAAAGTCTGACATTAATGAAGCAAAGGGCCTCAGAGATG
Source organism: Tringa solitaria (assembly GCA_026413425.1). Taxonomy (NCBI): domain Eukaryota; kingdom Metazoa; phylum Chordata; class Aves; order Charadriiformes; family Scolopacidae; genus Tringa; species Tringa solitaria. The sequence goes on along the minus strand of JAOXJM010000005.1, from coordinate 450,730 downwards.
AACTTTCCTTTCAGAGGATGAAATGCAACTAACAAAACAGAAGGACCATGAATGCAAATTACAAGCTTTTACTGTTCATAAGCCTTTGATAAAAATAAAGGATGTTATCACCAAAAAAGATCACCCTTTTTATCAATATTTTTCTTAAGTGGAGGAATCATCACAGCAAACCACATAAGTGGATACCAGAAACTTCCAGAGGGAAAGAGATCAAATCCTTTCCCTCTGCATCAGCTTTTCCTATCTCTGTACTAGCATTCAGATAAATGCTGGTAAGTCCATGCTTGGCAATAAAATATGGGAGACTCATAATACTAATGGTAGGGTGTTAAGAGGACAGAGAAATCAATGAGTAACTTCCTTGTTGTCTGTGCTCTGTACAGCTCCCAAATCCCGTCATTATACACTTGAGTCTGCAGAAGCTCTTGCACTTCCAGAAGACAACAAAATCTCTTCCTATGCTCCAGATCTTTTACAGTAAGATACTGCAAAATATTGCAAAGTGCTTCTATGCTTTACTTGATCTGCTTTACATGAATCAGTGTATTTCCCATAAGAACAGGATGCAGTTCTTTGCTATATCTATTACCTGTAGGCACATTTTTTACTAGAAAGCCACACTGAATTCAAATCCTTGTAGAACAGGAAGAATCACAGAATCTCAGAATCATAGGCGTTGGACACAAATCATCCAGTCCAACCCCCTGCACAACAGTGTCAACTTGAGCAGGCTGGACAGGAACGTGTCCAGGTGGTGTTTGAATACCTCCAGATGCCATAATTATTTTAAGCATATGAGATCCTAAATTGTGATCTTGAACATCTTTTGTGTGCTTAATTCTTGTCACTCGAAAGTACTGTAGACTCCCAAACTTGTGCTACTGCCAGTTTTGGAGAGGGTGCAGGACAGGATCCCGGAGGCGGCTGGTACTGCAGCTCCTTACAGTACACTAAGCTTGCGGGAGATTCCAAGTCGCAGAACAAGAGACTTTCAGCATGATCAACAGCATTGAACACCAGAGGCCAGGACTCTGAACTGCAGTTTCTCTCAGATATTAAGTACCACCATGGTACAGATTTTTAATGATGTCCACAACGCTTCTGTAGTTAATATAACTGGGGTCTTTCAATGTTATAGGAGGACAAAACAGCTAGCTGTGTTTAAAATACAGAAAGGGAGCAATTACACAATGCTTTCCACTGTTCAGAGGTAACAGTCTCCCTATTCCTTAAGCTCAGATGATTTGCCAAACAGTATGTCAATCTCCAAAGTTGATTACTCTTTTAAGAAGCCAAATATAAGGTTGCAGCACCCCTAAAAAGAGTATAACTGCAATGCATTTCAACAGTTAACCAGATGATGTATCTTAGCAACGAGTAATGAAAAATAAAGCAATAGAAGTACCTGTTGTAAAGCACAGTATAGACTTCCACTTTCTTAAGACTTCTGCAGATTAAGCATCAATTCTGAATTCTCTAGCCAACGTGGAAACAATTTCCTAAGTCATAGATTCTCACTGAAAATTTATTTTACTCAGCTTTATGAAACAAAATATTCCTGTACAGGAACAGCTGTGTTGCTCTAATTCACATCACAACTAAACATATCAAATGGTAGCTGACAACAGAGGTTAAATCCTACTTGAAATTCTTTGACATGTGGAAGTTTTCATTGTGAAACACATCAATGAAAAAAAAAATCCAAATGAACAAACAGCTCAACACTTTTTGGGTCAACAAAAGCCTCCAAACTAGAACTACCCTCAAGGACTTCCAGTAAGAAAACAAGCATTATCCCTACTGCGTTTCCTAGCTGCTTCTCCCATGAACAAGATGTACCTGAAAGTAGTTTTATACTCATTCATAATTCCTTGGTGCTGTAACAGAAGACTAGACGTTCTGGAGAGACATATGCCGCTCAGGCAAAGCAGAACTGTCCTGAATTCTGACAGGGTTTCTCCAGCTGCCCATATCTGAACCCAAACAATGAACATTGATGACAACATATGATTGCTCAGGTATTTCTAAGAGATATGGGAACAGGACAGGAAACTTGACATTGTATTTCATGCACTCAAAAGCCCCAGGAGTAACCACAGAAACATTCTCAGCTTTAGTTTTGTAAGAAGCTCAAAACTCCTCTCTAGGTGTGAACTTTCTATACAATTTGAAGTTAAACGTTTAAGACAGCCTGCGCCCCTACTTAACGCAAACAGCGATATGACTACTGTCTATACATCGCTTTTGTGGTCCTCCAAAAAAGAACCTCTACTGTAGCCAATTTGACAGTAACTACGAACGTCCAACCCTTGAACATCTAAGAAAACTACTTAGCGATCTGTCTCAAAGGCTATGTTTGTTAACATGGAAATTAAAATAAAAGCATGCTTCCTGCAGGCTATCCTGCAATTCAATACCAGTATTTACACTCAAAAAAAGAGGAGGGTAGTGTAGGGGGGAGGAGAGAGAGATATCATGGGAGACACATTTTTTTTAGAAGGACAGGATAAGACACATCTTTATCAGCAGGATCTTTTCTGGTCAAAGCTGTAGTAGAGTCTGTGTGACACCTCAGACAGGAAGCTGCACCGACACCCTACACACACTTCTCAGCACCAAGTGAAGTCATGTTCTCCACAAGTAAGGAATTACTTCTGAGCAAAGACAAAAGGACATAAAAAGAAATAAAAAGATCCAACCAAAATTCCTGATGCTCCCTCTTCCTTCTATCCATTTGTAGATTTGAGCTCAGTAACGAGTGTGAGTATCGCATACTGATGTATAACATTAAAAGGAATTCATGAAGAGGACTACAACCTGAATTAGTGTGTTAACTACCTTTAAAACCTAGGAGACTTGTTATTGTACTTGACTCTTAAAAAAAAAAAAAAAGCCTTAAAAAAAAATCATGTAGCTGCATAATAATTAGACTTGAAAATTTAAAAGTAGTGCATGAAAAAAGTACACCGTTTCTTTAGCAGAAGCACCTATAGTGTAATTCATTCATAGCCCAGGACTCCTTGCAGCAGTTTGTTAAATTGGATTAACAATACAAAATGGGCCAGATCTAACATGACAATGGGAGCTGCAGGAGTGTAGAACATACTCCTGTGCTTCCCAAGGCAGCTCAGTGGCAAATTAAGGCTCCAGTCAGGTTTATCACCACACTTAGCTGCCGCGCATGGAGAATCCTTAAGTGATCTATTCAGGATGTACAAGTACATATTAATACAATTTGGTTTTTTTCTTGAATAAGTCACGTTTACTTTGTTTGGCTTCTTACCCTATTGTTGGGTTGATGTTGGGATCAAAGCTATCTTCTACAAATCTCCACACGATGCTTGATTTGCCCACACCAGTGTCCTAAAGAAGAGAAACAGGTGAAAGAGACATGAGTTACTATAAACAAATGATCTTTTTTGTCCTCAAATCTTGCAATACACTGTGCATGAACAATACATTCCCACAGAGAATCTTAGATTCTGAAATACTTCCAGTACTATATTTGTTTAGTAGAAAAATGAAAGGTCTGTGACAAGTCAGTTTTCTAAACAAAATTGTTAGGATGTTTCTATGAAGGACTACAAAAATCTGCATTCATGGTTATTATCAATTGTGCCCAGGGCAGGAGGGTTGGAACTCGATGATCTTTAAGTTCCCTTCCAACTCGAACCATTCTATGATTCTATCAATTATTCAAACTTTTTATTTTTTCTTTTTTTTCACAAAGCTATGCACAAATTGCATTTGAACAGAAGTAGGGAAAGACCATCTACCATTTTTAGTAAAATATACAGCACCTGAGTATGGTACTCCAGCTTTGCAAGCCAATGGAGCACATTAAATTATACATGTGTGATACACGCATTTCAGCCTCTGAGTAATGCCGTCCCACCCAGCTTAATGAAAGACTTGAAATTTCTTCTGTGACACACCTGAAACATGTTTCTAATGCAACCCTATAGAGCTATAAATGGTAAAAGAGGAAACATAACATGAATATTTTGGGTTATGTATGTATTTGTATCACTGACTCCATAGTTTAAAAAAAATTTACAGAAGGCATATTTAGGAGTGAAATAACAACAAACTACCAGCAATAAAACTGTTCTCAATAGCAGCTGGACATTTTAAACAGGCATTTAATTAAAACAGGTGAAGACAAACTTCTTCCTCTGTATCTCCAGAGTCATTAAAATTTCAAAGAAAAAAAAAAGCACTGAGGAACTGCTTCATTGAAAGTTAAGTCCTACGCCGTTCATGCATTTTCTTGAATCTTCTGAATAATGAAGTAAATTTGGGTACAGTACGTATGCTTGTGTTTAACTTTTTCAAGCTATTTTCCTCTCAAGGAAAAGCAAGTTATTTCTCTTCTGTATTTTATAATGTTTCTAGTCTCAATAAGCAGCACAAATCTTAAAAAGTGATACACAGATGCAGCTCGCAGCTCCAGGAGCTCAAGGGCCGGTCTTCCTGGGCGCTCGTTCTCCTTTTCTCACACGAGGGTTTCCCAGGCCAGGCCGATGCCAACAGCGGTCGGTAGTTACCCCAACGCCTCCACAGCAGGAGGAGCACAGACGCCGGCAGTTTCCCTGCTGTCGGGCGATGTGGCCATCCTGGAGCCAGGCACGGTGCTGGGGTCGCTCTGCTCCCCGCAGGAGGCGGGAGGAGATGCCCCCTCTTTGCCCTGAGGAGATCCGGGGGAGGGGGAGCCCCCAGCAAAGGCCCGGCCAACGCATGGCTTCACATCCTTCAATTTATTTTTTTTAAGCTTCTACTTCGGTTTGCTTGATGTCTCTTTCTTCCACCACCTGCAACACTTCGAGCACTTCTAAAGCCTACATACGTCGTTTTTTTTTTAAAAAAAAAAAAAAAAAGTTCAGGCCCCTCCCTCTCTCCCACGAGTTTCATTTCAGGTGCTGGTATTTATTTTTTTATTTAGTGAGCTCGAAGCCCAACAGCTCGCAAGCAGGAGGGAAGCGCACACTGGATGCTGGCGCTTCCTCCCTTTTTTAAAGGAAGCGAGGAAGAGGAGGGGTGGCCGCCTCTGGAAGACGCCCCTGCGGAAGGGAAGGCCCCTCCGGCCACCCGCTCTCCTCAGGAGCCGGGCCCACCCAGCGCCCGGTGAGGGGAGTCCCGCGCTCGGACCCCTCCGGGGCTCCCACCACCAGAGTGGGCCTTCCGACCAGCCCCTCAGCAGCCCCCCTTCCTCCCTCCCTGCCGCGGGCCCCGCGGAGGGCCGGTCGCACCGCACTTACCCCCAGAAGGCAAACTTTCAGCTCCCGCAGAGCCATGGCCGGATCGGCTGCGCCTTTAGCGAGCGCCTGACACGCAGTGCAGAACGACCATAGCCCTTCCCGAGGCAGGCGTGCGGCCTGCGGGGCAGCCCCCGCCTCTCCGCGCCGCCGTTACCAGCGCACCTTCCTCCCCGGGCTCCGCGGACGCGGCGCCATCTTGGGCGGCCGCCGGCGTCACCTGACCGCGCCCCCGCCCGCCGCGCTTTCCCCCACTCGGGAGGCGACGGCGGGGGCCGAGGGGCTACTTGCCCCCGGCAGCGCCTGTGTGTTGACCCGGCGGCGTTCCGGCTGCGCGGGGTGACCCGGGGGCAGGAAGTGCCGGCGGCTCCTCCCTGCGCCCTCCCGCTCTCTCCTCCTCCTTGCCCGTGTCCATTCCAAGATGGCCGGTAAGTGGGGCCGGCGGACGGACGGGCGGGCGGAGGGCGCCGGGGCGGCTCGCCTGGGGCGGCTCGCCTGGGGCTGCTGCCGTCCTCGCCGGAGCCCTCCGAAACCAACCCCCCGGTATCTCTCTTCTGTTTTTGTTTGTAGGGATCCCTTTGTATTTTGTGGATTTGCAGGATGACTTAGATGATTGTGAGTAACTGGTTTTTATTTTTCTGCTCCCTCCTTAGGCCTTCCCCGCTCTCCCACCCCGGGTCCCTCAGTCGCCCGCGTTCCCTCTGTCTGTGCCTAGGTCAGGGTGGAGGGCGGATGGTGAGGCTGTCGGTGCCGGTAGGTGAGGGCTCACAGGGTGTTAGGGGCGTGTTTGTGCATTCGCCGGGGCGCGGCGCTGACTGGGAGCAGCCGGTCCCCCCGGTGGGCCCTCGCAAGCCGCCTCCGGAGGACGGGCCGCCGTCTGACGCGGGCCTCGGGCAGCGGGCGCCGTCCCGCTGAGGGCGGGGGGCCGGCGCGGTGTCTGGAGAGCGGCCTCCAGGGAGACCCCAGGCCTCCTAGGGCGGGCGCGGTGCGAGCAGGGCCCGCCGCGCCTGCTGGGGGGAAGACGGGCCGGGCTGGCGCGGGGTGGGTCCCGCGGCCGATGTCGGCGGGAACGGGCCCAGGGCAGGCGGGGGCTGCCGGCGGCGCCGTTCGGAGCAGGGGGCCGGTGCCTGCCAGGCGGGATGGGGCTGGAGAGGGGCAGCACCGCTGCTGTGCTCCCACCGGTCGCGGCCGGGCTCGGGGTCAGGCCCTGTGGGGGGTCCCGGAGCGGGCCGCAGCCCCGGGCCCAGCCGCGGTAGCCCTGAGGCGAGTTACGGGGCTAGAGCTGAGCCGCGGCTCGGTCAGAGGTGATACTGGAGGAGGTAAATCCTTGACCCATAATCGGATGAACTTATATTGCTTTAGAAAGCAGATGTACGTGTGGGGTGGTTTCATTGGTGCTTTGGGTGCTGGACTGACTTTTCTGTTTAAAAAAAAAACAAAACAAACAAACAAAAAAAAAGTGAATTTGTTTATTGTGAGAGAGACTCTTTGTTTAACACAAAATCATTATTGTTTAGTGGTATTTGAAAATAGGTAACAGATGGGTTTCCCCCCCAGCCTAACCTAAATAAGTTAATTTAGGAAGAAGGTGGTCTTCAGGAGCACCAGTGAGATGTGGCACGTTGATTTGGGAGGGTGTACAGGGCCTCTGCTGGCAGGGTTGTGCTGGCAGCTGCTTTCAGTCTTCGAGGTTTCTGCATTTCACTAGTAGGTAGTTAAAAAAAGCAGTGTGTTTTTTGTGTTTTAAGTTTTGCAAGAAAAGTTTGGGATCTTTTGAGACGTAAGTGATGTATAGGTGGTGAGATGAACTGTGTGTGTAATGGTTCTTGGCTTGCTTGATGTTTGTGTTTTTGTGTGCTGCAAGATATCTTTAATGTTTCTCTTATACAAATAAATTGTGACTGTGAATTTTAATGAATGAATGTAAAACTAATTAAAAAGCATCCTCCTTTAATACAGTTGTCTATTTGAGAAACTAGAAATCCAAAAAAGCATAAGAAGCATGGAGGATAGTACTTGTAAGAAGTCATCACCTTAGATAACAAAAAGCATGTCTGCATTAAACAGGATTTAAGTGGGAAAAAATTAACTGGTATATTTCAATGTGCTTACAGTGATTTAAGGACTGTTGTGCAATGAGTATCTCCAACGGAAGAGCTGCAACAGTTGTTGCTGTAGTATCTTATTTCAGAGTTGAAAATATCTTTCTCTGCCCAAATTTTAAAAAAACCCAAACAATCCCCTTGATGGCACTAACAAATGTTTAGCGATTTGAATTGATTGGGACTTTCTGAATTGCTCACAGTTCCCTTTCCAGTTTTCTCCTATCTGTAATAAGAAAAACCTCAAAACAAGCAAGTCGTTTGGGCTCAGTTTGCCAAGCGTGTAAAACACAAGTAGCAGAATTAAACGCAAACTTCCCGCAGTGCCCTGTTGTGGGTGGTGATGCTGAACCGGGGCTGACCGTCGCTGGGAGCTGGGTGTTCCTTCTTCCTCAGCACTCAGCCTTTGGCTCTGCTTCTGAGACTGGGACTAACGGCTGTGTCTGGTAACTTGATTAACAAGTTACAAGTTTGCTTGTAGGCAAAAATAGTTTGAGTTATAAAGTTAATAAAAATGTTCAGGTAGAGAAAATTTTGCCATAAGCAGTAATTAATATGCCTTTAAAAGAAACGACCAGTTTCAAGATGAGTATGTAAATAAAGGGCTGTGCATTTTAGACCATTATTGAACTCTTCCTTTATGACATAAAAGTATTAAGTTCATAAATTTGACGATGCAGTTAGAATTATGGCATTGAAAGTTTTCTTCTATTCGTGTTACTGCAGAGTTCAGACATCGCATCTAGACTGAGATATTCTTGTGGTCTATCAAAGAGTTCATGGTGCATTTTAGGAAAATCTCAGTGAAATAAATTACTGGAACTGGATTTTTAGTTACTTAACTAAATTGATGAAATAGTGCCGTGCACATTGAAGATCAGCTCCATGGAAACAAACTGGGAGACTGGGGAATTCCTTTGAATTTTGGGAAAAGCTGTAGTAAAATCTACCTAAATTCATCCACTACAATTTGAAACTTGTTTTTTGTAAGGCAAGATATGGCATCATGTGGAAAAATAATTAGCTTAGTTATGCCCTTTGTACAGTAAAAATGTATTTTAAAAATTACTTTTCCTTCTAAAGACAGCAGGAGACAAAATCATCTCCTCAGGCTCATGAAATCGCTGGGCTCTGCACCAGCATTTCCTGCTTTGTACTGCTGCAAGTGGATGGTGCTACCATCTGATGGTGGAGAATTGTGTAGTGAAGCCCTGTGACATGGAGTGTTCCTACAGGCTGTGAGCAGCTTTTGAGCCTAGGCCAAGCTGAGGCTTGGTGAGCTCCAATTAAACTGTGACTAGTCGCGTTTGTTCTTCTTTAGAGACAGACAGATTTCAAGCTTTTGGTTATTGAGCCAAAGCTCTGCTGTTTTTTGATATGGAGGCACTGTGTGGGTTCTGTCTGGAGACAGGCCGTCTCTGCAGTAGAGGTGATGTCTCGGAGTGCCTCGGTTGTAGTCTCACAGGCAGTTCCACATACACCCTATTTGGCTCCTCACTGTGCTCTCAAGCTATTACCGGTTTTGTGCTTTCTTTACTGATTAAAGTACCTAATTCTGTGTCCTGCCAAGTTGGAAACTGGCTTGTCTTCAGTGGGTGTCAATCAGCCCTTATGCTGACTTCAGAGACTTTTTGCATGTGAGCAGTTTGGGCTGGGTTTGCATATACTTAGTATATGATGGCAGTAGCTATATCACTTAGGTGAACAAAGTGCGTGTAATTCTAGGACTGCTTGGTTGGGCAAGTTCTAAACCCAGAGCAGGAGTATCAGCTCTGGGTATTTCGTTGCTGTTTGTGTTCCTATATCCATTGCTGAAATGAGAGAATTTGTTGTGGGTGGATTTATTTCACTGTCTTTGTTTTAAGGATGAAGGACTAAAAAAAAATTTGGCAGCAGTTATCCTATTCCCTCTTGAATTTACAGGTTGCAAGTTTTGCTCTTGACTTCATTAGGTATCACTTAAGATTTTTTGGTAAGACATTTCCAAGAATGTACAGGTACTTTTCCTTCAAAGAATATCTCTAAAAAGAAATAGAGTTATTGTATTGTGTATTTTACACTGTAACTTCTATTGCTGACATTTGGATTTTTTTCTTTTTTTGTGGGTTACTCTGCTTGTCTTTCAAGTTGGGTTTGAAGATTATGGACCAGACTGTGATAGCATGAGGATAACGGCATTCTTGGATATTCCTGGACAGGATAACTTAACTCCCCTGGCTCGTCTAGAAAAATATGCCTTCAGCGATAATATATTTAACAGGTAAGGGTACCACTTCTTTGCTTGATGATAACAGGGTCTTAGAGCAGTGTGGAGGTGGTGTCACTGCTTTTGTTGTTACTAAGTGATAATCCTACCTCTCTTTGAATAACTTTTATATAACATTTCCATTAAAAGAAATTTTCATTATTCATCATCTAAGTAAGATTTTTCAACTCCATCTTTATGATTTTTGGGACATGGAGAAGCTGTATAACTGGTATGTCTGACTGTTCAGATAAGAGCTTGATCATTTTTAAGGTGCCCGTTTACACTTGTACCCTATCTACATGTTGTTGGCAAGATATTAAGGCAATCAATATGTTGTTCACTCCACAGGCAAATTATTGCCAGAGGTCTTTTGGATGTCTTTCGAGATTTCAGTAACAATGAAGAAGACTTCCTGACTGTAATGGAAATAGTAGTCAGGCTCTCTGAAGATGCAGGTTTGAAAGTTGTTCTTTTTTGTTATTTTTTGTTTTGTTGTTATTTTATTTTTGTTTTGTTTTTTTTTTTAATTTTTCTAAATTAGGCCTACAGAAGTATAAGCTGTAAGTTATAAGCTAATGTAGAAGGTAATAACTTTGAATTTTGAGAAGGCAATGAGTGAACTAAAGAAAGTAAATAATCTAACAGCAATAGCTGTCAGTGAAAATGAGATATTTTTTTCCTCTGTTTTTGAAGTATTTTGTATGGTAGGTGTATAAAGAAATATACAAGAAATATACAATATATATAAAGAAACATACAAGAAATACTTGTATACGGCCTGAAATAATATCTTTTGAAGGAATTGATTACATCTGAACCTGTGGTGTATGCAGCACACAACAGCTGTGTATTTAATACTTCATGTGCATACATTCATGGTGATTGGGTTTTCTTGCTGGTGCTCTTATTTTATGTGACTGATTAGGGAACTGATCCCAGATTTCTGGGCTGTGATGATGTATGTAAGGCTGTGTATTTTATTCTGGTTTCCTTTAAGAACAGGCAATCTCAGTGATTTTTCTTATGTTTGAGTATTTTCGTTCTCCTCTGTTGTGAAAACACTGAACAAAAAAAAGCTTTTTTTTTCCTTAAGGTACTTGATCTTGATTTCATATTTACTGATGTAGTTTTGACTTTCTTTTTATTACTAGAACCAACTGTACGCACAGAGCTGATGGAACAAATACCTCCTATTGCCATTTTTCTGCAAGAAAGTCAACCAAAATTCCCAACAGCATTTTTCGAGTACCTTATGCCCATAGTAGTGAGATACCTCACAGATGTTAACAATCAGGTAGGACAAACAGACCATATGAGTTGAATCATTGGAAAATTCTGTGTGGCTCAGTGAATTTGAGAAATGAGGAAGAGATAATAGGAAATTCCATTCTGATTGATACCTGGCTTGTAGGTAATGCTTTGTGTTTATTGGCTTCAGCACACTTTGCTAGGGAGTCAGGATTTGTTTTTATACTTCCCTTAGCAGATAATGGGAAACTTAGAGGATTTTCCTACAGCATATTGACAGCATCTGTTACAGGAGTCATGACTTACTAGTTCTGTCTTCTGCTTCATCTTTTGACTTCTCAGAATTTGATGAAATGTCATCTAATGATTACATGAAACTTTTTAGTATTTATTACTAATTTCTTATGATATTAAAACTGAGAGGATTGTTTTTAAACTTGTACCTGTGTGTTCATTGGAAACATGCCTTTTGTGGCGCTCAGATCAGTAAATGTTCCTACAGTGATGTACCTGTTTGGGCTTGTTTGTTCACATTAATAGGTTAGAAAGGCAGGTCAAGAAGCGCTGCTTATACTGCTGGAGCAAGATCTTATTGCTCAGAGTGACATTGAAAATAAGGTGTGTCCCATTCTGTTGGAACTATCTGCTCCTGACAGTGATGATGAGTACAAGGTGGAAGCTGTGAATGTAAGTGAATTTGGAAGAGATCTTATATATCTGCCTTTTTAAAAATTGCTTTTGTTCTGTCTTTTAGCAGCTCTTTTAGAATATAACAACTTTGTGTGAGATTTTCATTAACATAAAACCCAGAAAATAAAAATTGTACTTGCATTCTTAGTGTTCTGAGAGTTTTACATTAATCATTGAACTTAAACTTTCTATACCATTACTATTTCAGTTTGTTTTATTCCTTTTCTGTTTGTGAGTCGCTCTGTGGTGAATTGAGTAATTGCTGTTGTGATACAGTTGAAGCTTAAGTGTGCTAAGCTATTATGCCTTGAATCAGCGGGTTTCTTAGTCATTTTTAGTGTTGAGTGCCATTGAAACAACTTGAGTTCTCAAAGAGTTTGAGCAGGGTCAGGACCAGATGCACCATACCGAGAGGTTAAACTGATCTTGACTGAATTGAAGAAGAGAGCAGGGGTGCCCTAAGTGCTATTGATTAATGCCTGTGACTAAGTGTAGAGGTACTCAGGGTAAGCTTTCTCTGGGTCCTGTAACTTCTGTGTGATGAAGAAATCTTGGCTTCTGCATCAATGAAGTGCTTGAGGAATTTTTTAAATTGTGCTTCTTTAGAATTGAGCTGTACAGCACAGTAGTTTGGAACAAGAATGTTATCATACACTTAACAATGTAAAGTATCAGATCTTCCGACTCAGTGGAAATTACTGTCAACAAATGATAGCTTTTTCCTATAGATGATTTATGTATTTAGTACTTGAATATTAACAAGAACCACCACTCTTTTTCATTTATAACAGCAGTTATAAGATGAGGTCCAGAAGT
>JAOXJM010000005.1:407336-438365 GCA_026413425.1 Tringa solitaria | reverse complement strand
GTTTTACTGGTGTCACTGTCACTGCTGGTACTGGTTTTACTGGTGTCACTGGTGTTTTTTTTTAGTTTAACACAACAAATATTTAATTTTTATTCTGAATTTTTGAAAATACGAGATTGAAAGAGACAATCTTTATACTGCAGGATGCTAAATGATTATCAAAATGATAGTCAAATAAGTTTAAAATGCAGTTGGTTCTTGGGAGCTTTGTTTTATTTCTTGTTAACATCATTATCATCCCCAGCAGTTTCTTTACACTTGCTCTAGAAGGTTTCACAGTACTGTTGTAAAAGTAGGAATGATTTAAAAAAAAACAACAAACAAACATTCCCTGTTGGCTTTCAAGAAATCAGTTGACTCCACAGAAAAGTGGTGGTGTGTAATTACATTTCAGCATGGATATCTGACACTTTTACCCTTTAGATTTTCCTCTTCCTCATTTGGGAGTCGGGAATTGCTTGGGTAGTTCTCCAAGGTGACATATGTGCACAAGATGCTTTTTAGGAGTTTGAAAATTTGGAGGAAGCTCCCTGAATGGTGTCTTCCTTTAGTTCTCATTTAGCATTCTGTTATGAAGGCAAATGTTTCTAGGAATAAAGCTTATTTTTGTGGAGGTAGAAATCTGCAATAATTTTGGACAAATGAAGATAGAAAGCTGAGTACTGTTAATCTGCTGACATTTATGTGAGCATTGAACTCCGGCTGGTGCAGGCAGAACAGTAGGAGTGTGCATGGGAGCCCCTTCCTTTTTACTGCTGCAAATACAAGAATTGCAGTGAGTTATCCCAGAAAGTGGGAGCTGAAAGGAGACATACAATCCAGAGCACCTGAGTTTTCACAGCAGAAACATTGTTGGTAATGGCAGTTGAAATTGATCGTTCCTCAGAGAAGGCTAAATTAATGAGTATTTTAAGAACTTTCTTTAGTTATGCTGTGATATTAACTCCTGAAATTTCTGACGATGATTCCTGTAAAGTGTGCATTAACTCACACGTATTACTGGTTTGTCTTTTCTCTGCTGTTGTATGGCCAAATTTTACTTTTTACCACATTGTCTAAGCCTATTTAAGGCCTGGGACTGTGCTTGTTTTTAAGTATCTGAACAGTCCTGTTAAAGCCAATGGACTTGCATGCTTAAGCTTGAGATATTTTTAATGTGCTTAAAGATTGTGATTTTTGTATGTTGGGTTAGTGCAATGGAGCTTATGTCTTCTCCATACAAACTATCAGTGTATGTCATGTTGCAAAACACCTTGCAAGGACATTTATTAAAAACGAGTATGTTCAGGCATACTGGCATGGAATGATTTTGAATAAAAATTATAGTTGTGCTTCATAGAAAACGGGTATGAAAATATGAATAATGAGTAGCAATTAAATCTATTTGGTGGTAGTTGCTGTCTTGCTCTCAGAAGTAGTTTTTTGAGGAATATATGGCTGTGCTTATAAGCTTTAAAATTTTCCTTACATGTGTTCCCTTCTTGATTTTTTTTTTTTTTAGATAATCTGTAAAATGGCTTCTATGTTGAGCAGAACGACAGTTGAGCACATGCTGCTTCCTCGTTTCTGTGAACTGTGCAGTGATGGGAAGTTGTTTCAAGTCAGAAAGGTTGGTGTGTTTTCAACCCTAAACACTTAAAAATGAATTTGTATGTTGCTTTTCAAACGCCTTCCTGAATAATTTAGTCAAAACTTTAGTTGATGAACTTTGAAAGAGTCTGGAAGAGCAGTTTTAATTTATTGACGTGGTTATAGTTTCTGTAGTTCAGCAAAGGAATGGGTCACAGTCCTTGGTGAATAGCTTTGGTCTAGCAGTTAAACTGATCTTCCACATTTAATAGTTTTGCACAACCTTATCTTTAAGCCACTGTGCTTGGTGATAGGCTACAAACAGTTTACCTGATCTCTGCCATCTTATTTCAAAACCAGAAATTCAAAAGTAATACATATTTGAGACATCCTTCCTTTAAAAAAAAAAGTCTAAAAAGAGAAATCCCAAATGTGTAAGACTGATTTTAATTCGTGTTGGAGTACAAAAGGAAACTTGTGGTGTGAGAAGTCTTAAAATGTTTGAGTAGACTTAGGGGTCATGCAGAGTTTTAGCTTGGTCCTTAACATAAGCTGCCTTTGTTGGAATTTGAGTTGCATTATAACCTTCTAAATAAACATATAGAATGAATAAATTATATATAAACACAGTCCTCTCTTATTTGATTTCAAATTTTGGCAACCTCTTTTTCTAACATAAGATGTTCCTTTTGCGGTAATTACAGTGCTTGTAATGTACCATAAATGGCACTAACTTGAAACCTTGATTAAACTTTGCCTCAGCAAAGTGCTGAAGCCAGTGCCAGCTGTAGCAGAGACGGCTGTCAGTTGGAACACCTAAGTCCTGCCCTGGTGTCGTGTTCTGGGCTGCTTTGCTTCTGACAGCTGCTGCTCAGAGTCGTTGCAACTTTCCAGTAGGCTTATTGTCCCCTTTAGCCATTACTGAAGTAGATGATGCTTTTTGTGCCGAGTTCTTTATTATTGTTGATTTCAAAGGCATGTGGCTTATGGGAGCTTGCTCTAATGAGTCTTTGTTCAGGATGAGTTAATATTGCAGGATGTAGTTACATGGCTGAAATTTGAATAGTCAAACATGCAGTTGTTAAGTGGGATAAATAATGCATGGTGAAGTTGATAATAAAGCTAATGCACTTGAAAGAGCCAGAATGTTATTAATGACTTGTTTTACTTCTTAGATTTGTGCAGCTAATTTTGGTGATATTTGTAGTGCAGTTGGGCAAGAAGCCACAGAAAGACTTCTGGTATGTAAAAACCAAAATCCATTTACAAGACTTGTATTTCTCAGTGCAAAAGGTTTAATAATGAGCTCTTTTATTGTCTTCTCTGTAAATTAGTACATTTTTAAAATTGATTTGGCTAAGGCTTTGGTTGCAATTATTTAGTGAAACTGGAAATTAATAGAAATGCAAAGTTCTCGTTTTGCAAAACATTTTAAAAAATGTAATTGACAGTGTATATACACACACTTTAGGATTACTGACTCACTCTTTTTGTTCTGAACTAGATGATCAGTCAACTTACAATTTCAGGAAGAATAGGCCTTTAATAATTCTCCTATTGTTTCCTAGTGCATAGAGTTATACCTAAAATCCTAATGAAATGAGTGATAGAGATGTTTTTTCCGATTTCTTCAATTAATAGATGTTTTTAACCTGTCCCTCTTTCTCTGTTTTTCACTTAGTTTATTCTCTCTGGACTTACCATTGTCTCCAGTTTCACAACAAGTACTTTGATAGTAAGTTGCTGCAGTATTTGTTTAGTCTTTAATTAGTCTTGGTTTTGCTTATTTTTGACAGATTCCCAAGTTCTTTGAACTCTGTTCCGATAGTGTTTGGGGAATGAGAAAAGCTTGTGCTGAATGCTTTATGGCAGTGTCCTACACCACATCCCCAGAAGTTCGCAGAAGCAAACTGTCCCCGCTGTTCATCAGCCTTATTAGTGACACTTGCAGATGGGTAAGTCACTCACTCTGGAACCGATGCACCTTCCCAGGCAGAGCAGGCACAAATAGTGGGCAAGTCAAAGTGTGCTGTAAAAGGTCTATAAACTAAATTTGCTGGGATTAGAGTGTAAACTAATAATCTGATCTCCTCTAATAAATTAGTTGGTTATTTTTCCTCACTCTTATTACTTAGAATTTCTGTCAATGGGTTGGGGTTTTTTTGTAAGTGCAATGACTATTCTGAGAATAGGTTCCTGGTGTTAAAGGTATTAGTTGAAGTAGACAGTGGTGTCCTTCAAATTTATAACTTTTACAAAATTTCCTTACTATGATTGTAGGTACATGCTTAATATTCTAATACCCTTTGCTTACGTGTCACTTATTTGGTATTGATAATTGGTTATTAAATAATTGGTATTAAATGAAGCTGTTATAGTAAGAAACAATTAGTTCTTATAAAAAATTGAATGCAATTTTTATTTCTCAGCATGGGAGATTCGTGGGAGTTGCATGAATCCTGACTGCGTCTTATACTATCACAGGTTCGTCAGGCTGCTTTTCAGTCTCTCGGCCCATTTATTTCTACATTTGCAAACCCTTCAAGTGCTGGTCTTTACATTCGGGAAGATGGGACACTCAGTATCCGACCATTGATGCAAGATGTGAATTCCAACTCCTGCCAGCCAAGCAACAACATCACTTTAATGCCCTCCAGTACAAACGCTACGTTGCCCAGGTAAAACCAGGGGAAAGATGTAGTGTAGCGCAAGAGAGAAAACGATAATTCTTTTTGTTGCTCTTCAGGGCTAAAAATCTCAATTTGAGAATATAATTCCAAGGAAAGGTATGAAGAGTGAGATCACACATGTGTCTATGAGTGTAGCCACTTCATTGAAAAATGCAGTTTGGCTTCTCAGGGAGGGTAAAGGGAAAACTGGTGAAGCAAAGCATAGTGGTAACATAAGTTCTGTCTTTCTGCAGAGAAAATAAAATTCTGTAGTTGATGCTATCTTTTTTGAAGTATTTCACTGAAAACTATTGTTAGAGTACTTTAAGTTTTATTTGGATAACTGTGTGTGTCTGTTACCAGTTCAGAACAACCAATGGAAATCAAACCAGAACCACCGACTGAGGAGACTTCAGCTGAAGTTAATACAAAGCTCTCGGTTGCGAACCTAAGTAAAGATACGCAGGAAGAAAGTTCAGATTGTTGTACCAGTCCTGGAGAAGATGTGTCTCGATTGTCTCAGGGTGACAGAGTTGCTGCTGGTGTCATAGAAGTCACTAAGGACAGCAGTTTTCCTGGAATGAACTCAAGGCTACAGTCTGCTGAGGACATATTTAATACTTTTCTGTACTGGCGCCCTCCTCTGCCTGATATAAGTCAGGATCTGGAGTTGCTTCAGTTCAAGACTGAAAAGCACAAAGATAACTGTTCTGTGCCATGTAATAACTGTGTTGCTAGTAGTGAAATTAAAAAAGTTCTAGAAAGCTTACAAGGGCACGTAGATGATCCAGATGTTCAAGGTGAGACTCCATAACAGTAAAATCATGTTTTCTCTGAGCAGGTTTCCTCCTGGTCTTTACAAACCCCTTGACTGCATTTTAATTGGCTTGGTATTCATAAGGTGATGAGACTTCCTCAAGGAGTAAATTATAGTAGAAAGTTGCACGACAGTCTTTCACAAGACCTGAGCTATTTCTAAAACAGCTGGGATGTGCTCCTAGCTCCTGTTGGCATGGGAAATAAATTGGATAATATATATATACAAAAGGAGAGGAGAAAACAGGGAAGATCATTTCTCCTTCACCCCCAACTTTAGCTGAGCAGTCTTGCTTCCTTTCTTAGAACAAGGTGATGTGGATGTTAGTTCCTGTTTTCCTCCTGCTCTAGCTGCCAAAGCACTCACAAATACGCTTGTGATCCATTCTTCTGCCTTTTCAAGTTGTCTGTTCCCCTTATTTCCAAAGTATTGTAGTATTCTTCATCTTTAAAGCATGCACCAGTTTTTCATCCAAAGGCGGTGCTTGCCATATGCATGTGCAGATGTGGCTGTCACAGTTCCTGCACTGGGAACTCTCAGGAACTCTATGTTCCCAGCAGCAATGAGGCATAATGAGCAAATAGAGTTTGTCAGAACTTGATTGGTGATAGGGATAAACCCAGCCTTTTGGTTTTTGTCTGCTTCTGCAAAACAGTTCCAAGTTGGTTTGGCCAGTTCACTTCTCTGGATAAAGATTTGCTCAGAAGTGTTTTAAATGCACATTGACACCTTTTCCAAGCCATAGAATCAATTAAAGAGCGTAGCAGAAGAGTTTATATTAAACTGTTTGTTGGTATGAAGGATGGGAGGTGAGACAGGATGCTGTGATACCTTGTTACAGGGGATTATTAGAAATACCTTTCATTAGTAGAAATTGGTTCTGCTGAAAATTTTAATGTGTCCAAATCATTGTTCTTAATTTGTGATGGTTTTGTGCCAGAGTAATGGGCCTTTTCTTTAAGAGCAAATGTGTGCTAATATCGCATTTCTGTGCTTCTGGGCATCTTTTCAGATTAACTAATTACAAGTTTAATGCATTTAAGTGCAGAAGGGAGACTAAATAGTTGTCTTTTGCTTTGTACAGCTCAGGTCCAAGTGTTGTCCGCTGCTCTCAGAGCTGCTCAGTTTGATTCTGTTGGTGACTGTGAGACCAAAAAACTTGAAGGAAGCAGTGGCAAACTTCAGTCCAAAACCACTTCAGGTGAAGTGGCTGTTTCAGGTGGTACCTGCAGCCAGGCAGAGGAGGACATGCTTTCATCCTCTGCCTCCCAGGACGACACCAGGGACCTGTCTGCCAGCGGTGCACAGAGCAGCACAGTAAGTGTCTGAGATGAGCTGTGAAATCCTGACCCGCTCCTGTGTTGGGTGTGTTCCTGGGTCCCTGCCGTACGTAACTGACCCACTTCTTATCTGAAGCCTTTGAACATCACCACACCGTAATTATCCTGTGCGACTTATTTTAATTAAAAAAGAAAAGCTGTTGAGGGCTATTATTTCTTTTTGCACACAAAAGTTTTATAGTATTCTTGTAGGGTTTTTTCCAGATAATGTGTACAAAGTACAGTCTCACCTCTTCCTGTAACACATCTAAAATTAGTCTTTTATCTCCAGACACGAGGCTGAATGAGGTGCTGACACATCCGCGGTTCTTTGTTACTGTTTCTTGATAATGTACAGATAGGAGTAAAAATATGTTTGCACAGTATTTGATGTTGCTAGAGCTAATTGTGAAATAGAAAAGCTCTCCTTGTCAATCAGCAAGAATTGCACATAAAACCTCTGAATGAAAATGTAAAATACTGTGTGAACTTTTGAACTTTGTATGTTTTTGGTCTTCTAAACCTTTTAATTCTTTTGAAGTGTTTTGTTGATATGTGGGGAGAGGTGTATGGTCCATAACTTGGTAGGCTTGGGAGTTTCCAGCAGTTTGTTTGAAGTAAAGCTTTTATCATGGTGTTGACTGCCTTGGAGCAACTGCTAAGCTGTCTTGTTTCATATCATTTAAATTCATGCCAAAAAGAAAAACTCTTGAAGAGTATAGTAAAAGTAACCATCCAAAATCTGTATGAATGCTGGGTTTCTTGTGTTAAATTAGTGCCTTTTTTTTTAAGTAAATCTGACTACTGTTCCCCTTGTTGCTGCTGCAGTTTTAATAGTGTTTGTCTTAGGGTACAGCTCTGTTGTCTTTCATACTCATATAAACACTGAATTGGGCTTTGTCTGTAAAAGGCTGCTTTGTATCTGAACCGAGGTGTGATGCTTAGAAACCCCCAAACAGCAGTAAACCCAGTTCATTTTACTGGCTTGTGCATCCTTTCACAGGACTTGGAAGAACCACACAGAGGAACCAGTGCATTTTTAAAGAAAGAGCAAGAAAATAATCCACCACTTGAAGATGACAAGTCAAAATTACAGGTGATGACAAGAACATCTAACTGCTGTAGTGGAGCACTGAATACAGTGTATCTCATGCTTACTGCAGTTGATCAGCTGCAGAACGTTAAGAAATGCTCTGGGCATTTGAGGAGAACCCTATTTTAAATCAGAAGAATTCTGTTGCCTTTTTGGTGCCTTTGAGGCATCTGTGCAACCAAAGTAGGCCCTGACTACTGTTTTGCCACTGAGTTTACTGTTTGTCTTCAGCAAAGAAGGCATTTCCAGTTTGGTTTGATGGAACATGTTGATAAGGTAACAATTGCTGTTCGTGTTTGACTGCTCTATCCCAACGAGGGGTCGCTTGCCCTGGGCAAAGCCAGCCCACTTCTGGCTGGTGGGCAACAGAACGTGCGGCACCGTGGCGTGTTTTCTTTCTCCTCTCCACGTGTGTGTTGCTGACATGCTGTCTGTGTTGGTAGGATATCATACCTCAGCCTTTGCTGGACCAGTACTTGTCGATGACGGACCCGGCTCGAGCCCAGACTGTTGATACAGAAATAGCCAAGCACTGTGCCTACAGCCTGCCCGGGGTGGCCTTGACGCTGGGCAGGCAGAACTGGCACTGCCTGAAGGATACCTACGAGACGCTGGCCTCTGATGTACAGGTAAAAAATAGTGTGGTTTTTTTTTAATGATAAATCAGAATTTTGAGTAGCTTTTTTGTTGAGTTTGTTGCACTGAAGTTGTAACATCGTATACTTTCTTATAAGAGATTAAACGTGCACTAAAATACAAAATTCCAGATACAAGTCAGACTTCATAAATATGATTAACATGTTCTACTGCTGTGTAACTAGCCCTATTTCTTCTGCTCTCTCAATCCTCACACAGGTGTAGTTCAAAAGCTGCTTTATTTTGGTTATGGTGCCTAATCTAGTTCACTCCTTAACCCGTTTGCAGTGGAAGGTCCGTCGGACGCTTGCCTTCTCCATACACGAGCTGGCCGTTATCCTGGGGGACCAGCTGACAGCTGCTGATCTGGTGCCCATTTTCAATGGGTTCTTGAAAGATCTGGATGAAGTTCGAATTGGTGTCCTTAAACATCTGTATGACTTTCTAAAGGTAGGAAAGTGTCATTTAATTCAAGATAAATTTTTTTCTGACTCCTTTATATTAAGAGAGTTTTCTAACGAGACCTGCAGATATTCACATCTAATTACATATTTAGTTTTGTGCAATAATGCCACTTTGTGTGTGTGTGCCTATTGCTTTTTTAGATCCCTCACTTCTCTCCTGTCTCATATCCTAACAAAATACCCAAACTGAAACCCCTCTGTCAGTGCGGTTGTAAACGCTCCTTGCTGCTGTGAAGGGGTTAGTATTTTGAGCAGCCCTATGGGGGAGTGGGAGCATTAGCAGTTTGTATTTGGGGCTGGAGAAGAGTGGATCCTGGTGGGGCTACTGCACGAGAGACAAACCTGTGGTTTGGGGTTGCTCGGTCTTGGCCTGGGGTGCTGTGACGTGTCCTTGCAGGGTGGTGACATGAGGTGCTTCTGGGGATGTCCGTCCTGTGTGTCCAGGCACTCAGCTGCTCGTGCACAAATCTTTAAGCATCTTGTGAATGATCAGTGGCTTCCAAGTAGGAAAATGCACCCAGATGTGAATGGAGTAATACACCACAGAACTGCAAGTATTGAATTTTATCACTTTTATACTAATAACATGTTTCCTTTAGTTACTTCATGCAGACAAAAGGCGAGAGTATCTTTACCAGCTTCAAGAATTTGTGGTGACTGATAACAGCAGGAACTGGAGGTTTCGTTACGAGCTGGCAGAGTATGTAATTTTAACTTTTGATTTTTAATCTACATTACTAACTTGGAAATAAGTTAGCACACCCATTCTGTATTAAGGAGCTGAACTTAAAAGGAACTGGCTGTTGGACTTTTTGGGGGACCTTTTGGGAGTTTTAAGGGAGAGGAGCTGGCAAGTTGTGTTGTAATCAAGTGTGACCGAAACATCTGTGATTGTACCAAAATGAATCTGGTTTGCTTGCAGCTTGTGAAATATGACAATCTGACAGATACTCCTCAGTGAGGTTTCAGATTTTATTCAGTTCTAGATTGTCTTCTGAAAATCAAGGAAAAGTACATACAAAGTCACTTCTAATGTTTATGAAGGAAAAAACAGTTCTTTAAAAAAAATGGTTTATTCATTGGTATTTCCCTGTGGCTGTGTGTATAACGGAGATAGAGTAACGTCCCACAGTTCTTTTCCTACAAGCCCTTTTGGTATTTGAAGCACCCAAATTATATTTGTCGACATAGTTTGCAGCTAAAATCTGACCTTAGTGTTTATCTGTTTGCATTGGGCTGCTGAGGGTTTCCTCTCCCCTTGTAGTTTGGCCCAAAAACCCGAACCTCACAGGGGTGCCAGGAGATTGTGCAGCAGCTCCTGGACACCTAGGTGGGGAGCTGCCCCCTTGGTCACCTACAGGCAGTGCTGGGGCTGGAACAAGTTCTGTGCAGTTCCCAGATAGAAATCTATATTTCAGAAAGCAGTTCCTAACCAAAGTAAATCTTTGCTTAACTTCGCAAGAATGTACAGGGCATCGGTCTGAAGTTGCAGAGAAATTTCTCATTGTATTTCTCTTTAGCTTTTGTTACTTTTTGGGATAATTTTGATTCATTGGTACATCTAGTTTGGATAAAAGTTTCTCTTGGACTTTAATCCCTTGAGGTAAAAGTGTGAACCTCTTTAATAGGTGTGTGCACCTCTATAAAGTAAAGAGAAGAACAAACTGTGGAAGTGCTTTGTAATAACCATGGTATTTTCCAGGATCCAAATGGTTCTTCCCTGTGTCCAACAGATGGTAGAACCGGAGCAGTTAGTGTAACAACCTTCTTTGTGTTTCAGGCAGCTGATCCTGATCCTGGAGCTCTACAATCCTAACGATGTCTATGACTACTTACGACACATTGCACTCACACTCTGCTCCGATAAAGTGTCTGAAGTTCGGTGGATTTCCTTCAAACTGGTAGGGGATTCAGTTCACCTCCTGGCGGGTAGGAGGAAAATCCTTGAGAGGAACACCTAAAATCAGTGTTTTGAGACAAGTAGGACAGATTGGTACATGCTTTGATAAACATGGGAAAAAATATGGGGAAAAAAAACTAAATGAAAGCTTTATAAATTTTGAGTTGTCTGCCTTGCACAGATCTGAACATCTCTTTTGTTTTATGTGAATGATAAATGTATTTTTAACTGGATGAAACCAGGACATAGAAGATTTGAGAGACCTTTTCCCAGTTGTTCAAAAAAAACCTTAAAAATTCCTGATCTTTCCTCAAAGATTATATAATTTATAGACTTCACAATAGCACCATCATCCCACAGATCTGCTGAATGAGTAGAAAGATTTTTTTTTTTCTTTTAATTTCTTCTTTTTCTTCATGGTACTATGGAAAGGGGCATTATTTTAATGGTGGTTTTAATGTTTTTTAGAGTTTTGTTTCATCTGAACAAGCAGCTTTTTAAAGCTTATGCTTTCTTTTCTGCGGAATAAGCATAGTGATTAATTGTGCAAGCACAGCTGATTATACTGAATACACTTTTTGGTGTTCCTTTGTAGGATTCAGATGAAATAATGCTTTTTTTAACGCTCTAAGGTCTACAACTTAAGTCTGATCTCTTTTTTTTTTTTATTCCCTCCCTCCTCCCCCTTTGCTTCCCAGGTGGTAGCAATTCTACAGAAGTTCTATGCAAACAATGCAAATGCACTGGGATTGAATTTCATTAATGAACTCGTCGTGCGGTTTCGTCACTGCTCCAAATGGGTTGGAAGACAAGCGTTTGCCTTCATTTGTCAGGTGGGAATGTGCTCTCTCTCTTTCCATATGTATGTTTAACTTGGAGCCAGTTTGAGGGTTTACTGCAACATGGGCAGAGCTGGAATTTGGACTCGCAGTTGTTTTGTCGTTCTCTGGGTTCTGTGATGCTGTGGGGTGACAAAAGGCAGGGGCAGAGTTGGTCTGTCTCAGCACTAGCCGATGGCTGCCCAGTTTTGGAGTTGTTTTGATCTGTGTCTCCAGCTGAAGATCCTTGTACTTTCTGGCATCCTGGGGGACTTAAGAATTAAGTCCAAAACTGAGATACATTTTGTAATACTTTGACATGTGAAGATGAAGGTTGACAAGAGCCCCTCAAACTGCCAGTGGGTGCTCAATGCCAGGAACTCTCTCCCTCTTTATTTCCACTTATGCCTCCCTCCAAACCTGAAATGCTGACTTGGGTAGCAGCAAGGAGCAAGGGTTGAATGTCAAAGGCAAAAGGGTGATGACATGCCAAGGAAGCAGTATGTCCTAAAATATAGTTGAAAGAAAGTTGTCTGTTCCTGTTGGATCATCTTTAGATGATCTTTAGAATGGTGAGACATTTTCATAACAGTATTTCAAAGGTTGTACTTATTTCACCAACACAGGGTGTGGTTTTCAGACTTAAACAATGACTTTTTGTGATAGTCAGGCCAAATGAAGAAGATGGAAGGAATGGCAAATAGTGTATTGTTAACATAAATCTTGTGTCTGCCCCGTAGGCTGCAGTGGAAGAAGAGTGCATGCCTGTCGACCAGTTTGTTGAACACTTACTCCCCAGTCTTTTAAGTCTGGCTTCAGACCCTGTGCCAAACGTGAGGGTTCTGCTGGCCAAGGCTCTGCGGCAGACGCTGTTGGAGAAAGGTGTGCTCATTAATTACCTTTGTGAGAACTGATATCTGATGGGGCTGTCTCCGCTCTGCCCATGCAGCGCTTTATAAAGGGAATCAGCCTTATTCTGGTTGTACTGGAAACAGGACTGCACACAGTAATCTGGGATACAGCATTTAAATCCAGGTTCAGGAGTGCAGATGGCAGTGGCTGCTCCGTCTGGGTGTGTTTGATCACTATCCCTGCGGGCTGCAGCCCGTCGGTGGTCCCGGCAGCGTCACCTTGGTGCGCCGGAGGCCTTGGGCACACCTGTGCCACTTGTGCTGGGGCTCTTTCTGGTACCCGTGGGGGGTGCAGCAAATACATTTCTCTTAAGCATCGTGTTAGACTATTTTGCTGTATTTCAGGTCTTTATGTTAATGAAATAGTCATCTTTGGGGTCCTTAAGCTGAAGCGTTAGGCCTTTTTCTGAAATGGTTTGCTCTGTCATTTTAGTGTTGAGCTCACAATTGTACTAGGGAAAAAATGTAATTTTCTGTGCTGCTGCAGCCTCCCGTGTTACAGTTCCTACAAAACAACAACAAAAGCATGATCTCTGATTATTCAAAGGAAGATTCTCTCCTGTTTTTTTTTTCAGAATAAAATATGGGGAATGCTTTGTAAAGCATTGGACAGTGGCAGCTTCCAGAGCTTGCTTTCACTTGTTGATAGGTTCCTATGCAGGGCTCAGCAAAAGGAGTATCTCTTCAAAATACTGAAGTAGGCGACAGAGCGAGTGAGCGGCAGCAGGTTTCTCTTCTGTCAGTGCCATAGCTTGGTGTAGCTTTCAAAGCAGCCCATGAATTGGATGAGCTCCCCCAGAAGTTCTTGGCATTCTCTGTGTTTCTGCACTACTTATACCAAAGGGTTTATTCTTTTGGCTTTGATTAAAATTGTCTTTTTCTCCCCTTATTCTAGCTTATTTTAAAAGCGTTGGCAATCCTCACCTAGAGGCTGCAGAAGAGACTGTTCTAGCCCTGCAGTCTGACAGAGACCAAGACGTGTCCTTCTTTGCCACCATCAAACTCAAGGAGGGTAACACGGACAGCACCGCCATTGAAAAACACAACTAGTGTGTTCTGTAGACACTGAGCATCAGACAGTGTTTGGCCTCATTGGCATGGCCAGGATTAATAATGGGGACAAATAAGGAGCTTTTTGTTGCATGTGAGCTGGAAAGGGTCTATTGAGAAATGTTGCAATCTTCATCTTGTAAGCACCTTTCTCTGCAGCTGTGTCTGTCTGATACACACGAGTGATTAATGCCGCTTTTTACTCTGTAAATGCAGGTGATAACTGTGATCTGGTGTGCAGTGAAGTGTTGTGTGTAAGGTCTCACACCACACACAGTGTTTCAGTGTTATGGGAATTCATATCTCAGATTTTAACAAAACATTTCCAGTAGTAGAGCAGTCTGCTATAAGCTTAAAATAGTTTCAAAATCTTAAACTATAGCAAACTTACATGAAGATATTCTTTCCTTCTATTATAGACTTGTATTGTTTCAAATATTTACGGAAAAAAATTTACATATGTGAATAATTTTGAATTTTAACAAAGACGGATGAAGAACTTAATTCTGTGTCAGTGGAAAAAAAGCTCAAAAATCATTTCACCTTATGGAGTAGTTACTCTGCTAGAAATAAGGCATGGCTCATTTTTACTTGATATAATGTGATGTTTTTCAAAGCACAGAGAGCTTAGGATTCTTTATATTGTGACTCTTCTATTAATTTGTTACTTCTGGGCTATACCCTTAGAGCTGGTAACACCTCTGTTTCGTTACTGCCAGCTCTGAGAGCAGGAGACGACTACGTGGCCCAGGCTGAGAATTGCGCCTTCTGCCCCAGTGCAGTCCCGGTGTTGAAGGGGCTCAGCTGGGGCTGGATCTGTAGGGGGGGGCACGACACAGTTTTACGGACTCATGGTCTTGGTTGCTTGGGTTGTTTTACATCATTTGAAGAACACCTTTAAACTGGTCCAAGACCCGTGTCCCAAGCAGCTCCCCACCTCTGCATTCTGACACCCCCCAAGAGGCAAGTTCTCGGGGAAGGAGGTGCCGCCCTTTTCTCTGTGACTTCTGGCTGAAGGGTGAGGTCTGGGGCAAGCAGCAGGGGAACTGAGGTCCTTGGGCTCCAGGAGGATGTTTCCTGTGTGGTGTTCAGGTGTTTTGGAAGAAAGAAGGAACACAAAGAACACAGTTCTGTTAATAAAATGAGATAGCTTCTGACCAGTTTGAAAAATTACAAAACTAGGATTTTTTTTGTGGATCCTGTCTTCTCTTGTGTCCCAAATCTGCAGATAATATGGGGCCTGGAAAATAGTCTTCGGTTTTTTAGATTGTGGATTGGACCTTTGTCCTTTTCAAAACCTAATGCTTAAATACTAAAGGAATGGTTTCACATAATAACTGTTACTTTCTCTCTGTGATCACACCACTTTATCACCAATAGACCCCTCTAAATAGTTCCCCTTATTTCACTGCTGCGCTAGTGAGTAGTTCATGCGGGTGAAGATTTTTACAGACATTATTTTGTTCTTTTTTGTTGAGTTTTGAATCTGGCTTGTCCGCAATAGAGCAAGTAGGTTCCTCAGCTGAGTTCTGTAATTTTGGAGGGCTCAGTTTTGTAGAAGTTTAACGAGTCTTGTATTATACTGTGTACAGTATTTGTAACAAATTGTTTTCTCCTGAGCCTGCAGAACGCTCTGGGAAGCTGCAGGCGGAGCTCTGCCTCTGCTGTCGCTGCCGTTACAGCAAACAGCGTGAGCTCTCTGAACTCTGCAACCTTCTACACTTAATTTTTTACAATTTTTTTATAATTTAAAACAAATGCTTCTTCAGTACAGACTTTTTATGATTGCAACTTCTTAACAAAAAGACCTCTCAAGTTAGTTTTTTCTAGTTCTAATATCTTTTTCTAATGCTGGCATTATATTGGTATTTTCTAACAGTTCAAATTTTCTAAGGCCTTTCTGACAAGGTTTTACTTCTGGTTTTTATTATCAGTTCATTAAATTTCTCAGCACTGAACACATTTTTTTAAGTGTGTGTATATGTAAGTATGTTTGAAATGTACTGTATATAAATTAAATACTTTGAACGTTAACCCAACCCGGGGCTCTGTTTGTCAGATAATCTTAACTATTTAATCTTGCAGTAATCCCCTGGAAAACACAAGCATGTCTGGTTGGTGTTCATCAAGAGTTTGTCATTAGAACGTCACCAGTGAAGCCCTAGCTGTAGAACTTCACTAAACAGCTCAACAAAGTTTGCTTTTAACAGTGTTTTGGTACCTCTCTGACTCCAGGAATCACCTCTGCTCTGATGATGTGGTCCCAGTGGAGTGACTCAGAAGGTGGGTTGAACCTCTGCGGGGGCAGATGCAGCACCAGCGGAGGCATCGTGGGTCTGGGGGGGTGCAGGCAACGTGCGGGTCTGGAAACAGATTTACCTCGACAAGGTTTGTCTTTGCTTTAGTTTTAAACTAGAAATTATTTCAGCATGAGTAAAGACCGCACTTTACGTCTTGTACTAGACAAATGTACACAATGATGAGTAATGCGGTGTGTTCATGTACAATTCTCTGGGCTGTTAAAATTATGCAAAACTATGTATTTTAAAAGCCAGAAGGAGCAAAGTTAGGTCGTTGATCCACTTCCACAACAGCGATAAGATACCACTTGTAAAAATTTCTAGCTAAGGAACATGAAAACAAGGTTAGTGGGTGCAATATTGCTTTGGTGCCAGAGGACATTATCAGGCACTCATGATCCAAAGCGTGGTGGTGTTGCCCAGAACTCGGACTGGCCGGGGCCTGGGGTGTGACACCCCCTTGGTGGGGTCTGGCACTGGTCTCTGCACAGCGTTTGGGGACACTCTGGAAGTGTCATTTGTTTGTCAGAATAGAGAATCTATGTAACTTTGTATTTATCTCAATAAATCCTGTGACTGTTTTATAAACCAACTTGTAATTTTTGTCCTGGTGGTGGGGTGTGAGTGTGTGTGGTTACTCTCCTGTGCGGGGCTGAGCGTGGAATTCATCGCGCTGCAGTAAAACCCGTTCCATGTCAGAGGTTCCTTGGAGTGAGCCAAAAGTGCTGCGGAACTAGTCTGTCAGAACTGATATTCCAATGGGGTGTATTTTAAATGAAGAGAACTTAGATGTGCTGGGTGAGACTGACACTCAGATCCTTACCTTAAACCCTTCCCTCCCCAGACTCTGGCCTGAAGGATGTTCTGGATGTTTCATCGTGGTGTCTCAGCGTCCTGCATCAGGAACTCAGTGTGTCTGTTGGATCCTGGGGAGTGAGGGGGGAAACAAGGAACTGGCACCGGTTGGTTTGGCTTCCAACACGCGTGGATACACGTAAGTATTTTCCCTGATGGTGCTTCACAAGTGAATGGCATTTGCACAACAGCCAGCCTTTGGCTTGGCTGAGGTTGCTTGATTGTCCTGAATAGACACTCATTAAACACTCTTTTTTTTGTTTTAATCATTGAAAGTGAGTGCAGAGGAGGGAATCCCACCCTGTCTGAGGCGCTCCCTTCAGTTGGGGTCTCCAGCCTGGCACCTCAGAGCGTGATCCTGTTCAAGGACACTGTCGGCTCCCGGTGGAACGAGTGTCCCCGTGTGTGCCAGCCGGTGGCTGGAGCTGTCACTCCAGCGATGGGCTGTTCTAAACCCGGCTGCCCCAGCCACCGGGCAGAGGCCCGCGGGGGGGACACTGGGGTCGGGGCGGGTTCGTGCTCTGCGGCCGGGAAGGACCGACCTTCACCTCTGGCCCGAGCTGGCCTTCGGCAATGAGCCCGGCCTCGGCCGCAGGCTGTGACCGCAGCTCCCGGCGTCGTCACCCCCCCAGCCCCGGGGACCCGGCCTTGCCGCAGGCATCGGTCCCACCTCTTAAAATAGGTAGGGACTGGGTCCTGGCACATCTCGAGGGATGGTCAGTAGCTTCCCCAGAGACTTCAAATATGGGTCACTGGATGGGATTTGCAGGTTTTAGTTATGAAATAAGCTCACGTACTGGTGATGCTGCAGCCAAGATGACAAGCCTGACAGCACCGCTCTCTGACATGCTCTTAATGTGTAGCTTAAGTATTTATAACACTGTCCCCTGACCAAAACTGTTTGTAGGAGAGCTCGAGCCCTTACGCAAGTTCCCTGGGGAATGCTCCTCGCCAGGGCCATTCCCCAGTAGCTGGCGACAGACCAGGCGATGCAGTTCAATGGCATTTCAGGGGACTGGAAATCCCTGCATCTGGAATCCAGTTCTGGCTCTGACTGGCGTTATCACCTCTGGCAGATGAGTTAAGGCTTATTTTGTAAGTAGGGCAGTTTGCCATGGGAGGGTGCAGGCAAAATTGATGTGCATGTCAGTGACTAATTGTGATTGTCTAGTGCTCGCTCACTGTCTCCAATGTTTTAAGCCTCAGGGCTTTGAAGGTTGGGGTTTCCTGAAGCCAGTGATGGGGTGAAGGGACTTGCTTATCTGCTTTCAAATTTTCTTAGCATCCTGGATTCCTCAGGCATTTTAAAAATAAAAATAATACTTAGAGTAGACTGTATTTATTTCTGGTCTTATTAGGATAATAAGCCTAGAAATCAGAATATGTTTTGGAGCTCTTGGTAGGGAGGAGGAGTGGGGCAAAAGACGGAACCAAACGTGTGTGCCTTTAAGAGTGCTGTTGTGTGATACAAGGGTCTGGAAAACTGTTTGGGCTGGATGGCAGCATTGCTGGATGCTGATTTTAGTTGTTGCACCATTGTATTTGTTGCTTAAAGCTTCTGTTCCAAGGAATAAAAATTGGATGTAGACAAATCACATAATATGTCTGTCTTAAAGTCACCAGCTCTGCTGTAGCCTGCACCAGAAATAAGCAGGGGAGATGCAGGCGGCTGCAGAGCTCAGACAGAAATGTGTCTGTTGAAGAGACTGAGGCTCTGGGTTCCTGAAATCTGTGCTTGGCTCTGCTGCTGCTTCATATATATCTTGATAATTTGATTTCTGTCTTATATATTATCAGGAATCCCTGTGAACATTGTTTCTCTATTGCAGAGGTGTACAAGAAGGGAAGTTGTAAAAACAACCTTTTCAAAGAAAGGAAACATAAGTAAGTAAAAGATTTGTGTATTTTGCATTACAGCCATTACTTTCTCTTCTCTATGCTACAGCACAGGGAAAGGATCAGAAGATTTTAGTGAGGTCTTGTTAAAGAACTTTGGGATCATTAGATAACAAAACAGGGATATCATTATGGAGAAGAAAAGGCATTAAAAATGCCTTGAATTAAATTATGCCCGGGGCAGGACAAAGGTCACAACAGTCTCCTAATATTAAGAAATCCAAAGCAACTCTTTTGGAAGGACTGTGGTTCCCTTGGATGCAAAAGGCAGTAAGTTAAATAAAGATGACAAGCACAGGAATAATTCATCACACTTTCTTATCATTATTGG
Source organism: Tringa solitaria (assembly GCA_026413425.1). Classification (NCBI taxonomy): domain Eukaryota; kingdom Metazoa; phylum Chordata; class Aves; order Charadriiformes; family Scolopacidae; genus Tringa; species Tringa solitaria. The sequence goes on along the minus strand of JAOXJM010000005.1, from coordinate 419,737 downwards.
CTTATCTCCCCTCCTCCCTGGGCAGACTCCCAGTACTGCTCACTGCCACCGCTGACTGCTGTCCCCCGGAGCCCTGGGACAGCTGAGGCTCAGCAAGGCTGAGAGAGGACTGTTGCTGTTTAGAAATAGTTGTGGGGCTAGGGAGAGCCTTGGATGTCCCTGAACTGTCACCTTTCATACTTTCAAACACAAGTCAAACGTTCCCCAAATGTTTCCCCTTTCTCTAGAAATGTTTTCAATTTCACCTGAGTTACCCCCCAAACTTGCTTATGTTTACTTTGTCCCTCCAGGCTCCCCCTATACGGATGCTGCTGAAGAGAAAGGCTCAGTGCTGCTGCTAAAAGTGAGGTGCCGAGTGGTGAATGGATGTAGCTATAAAGGAGCTGAGATAGAGCAGAGGGTACGTTGCAACATTGATTTTTCAGGCACCTTGCTGCTTCGTATCCCAAGGCAAATCCCAGGTAAATGATGAGTCTCCCTGTTGAGGGATCCCACCTGTTGCACCGAGAGCTGTACTTAGCTTTAGGCAGCGGACAGGCCTCCCTATGTTCCCAGCTCATAGCCCTGAAACTTCTTTGGTATTCAAGGTTCTTTCAACGAGACAGAGAGAGAACTTCTTTTAAAATGTGCCAGTTTAATGTGATAAAAATTCCATACCTGTGGGATTATGGGCCCCTCCAGACTCTGGCAACATCTGAGTACAGTTCTGTGCTCATGTGTTTTACCAGCACTCCTGGAAGCACACCACAACTGTTGATCTTGTCTTGTGAAACGCAGCTTATGGCCGACCTCTATGGAAACCGAACACTGACACTCCAGAGCAAAACCTCATTACTTTGGCACTGCATGAATAACTTGTCAGCTCAGTGAATTTTTAAACAGAAAAAAAGAGCAAGCTTGTTGTTATACCTGTTCCATATTTATCATTAGTCAACAGTAGTGCAGAACACTGTGGCAATCATTACATTCATTTTTTTTAAAGTGAATCAAGTGAACAGAAATTGTTAAATGCCAGAGTACAATACAGCTTATAAAACCCAACAGGCATCAGGAAACTTGTACTGATTGGGCTCTTAGATGTTGTTTTCCTCTTGCTTAGGAAAGAGAATTGTAGTCAGCTCGCAATCTCCCTGACATTGTTCATGAAGGAAGCAGACAAAAAGTACCAGTGGAACAGAAGGGCAGCAATTTAGTTAATTTTATGCAAAATATAATCAGCATTCAAACTGGAAGTTACCAAGCAGAAATGCATTGATAGAGAAGCCAAAACATTCTCTGTGGATAAATGGTGAAATATTAAAACAAAATTTCAGAGAGACTCCTGGAAGTCACATAACTATAGGCCAGAGAGGATGCAAGGGTGAAGTCTGAGACTATCAAAGCCTGTGATTTAACCCCTGGCACCACAGCCCGTGCCTCCACATGGTATGAACCGCTGCAGCTCAGGTGTGACACAAGACATTGTATCAGGAAGGAAAAATAGAAACAACTTTTTGACAAGAGTGGTTAGAAGAGAGGGTAGGGCTTGTAACAGATGGCAGCAAAGGATCTATGCCGGGGAGAGGGTGGAGCAGGAAGAGCAATAAGGAGGTAGTAAAGAACAGAGAAAAGGAAAGAACTTCAGCTGGTGAATGTAATGATGGTGACAGCTATGCAGGGATCTGCTTTCTAGTCTGGGAGACCCCAAATTGGTGATGAGGGACACTGATGTCCCATTTTGTGCTTTACTTGGCATGATAGACTCCTGTTAGCATTGAAGCAACTAAGGACACAAAATATTTTTGTACGGAACAACATGCACTCCTCTTTCTCAAATATCATGTGCTCTGCTGAAACTTTCTAATGAATCAATCTTTGTGCCTCCAGTCCCTGAAGGCTCCAGCCCAGTGTGCGTAGTCCATCTATAGCAGAGCCCCTGTATGCATGCCTTCTCTGCCTTCAGTTTGGAATTTGCAGTGTTCCGTGAGGTGTAACCACCAACTGTGTTCAAAGACAACCAGAGGTTGGTTGTGAACTATGTCTGAGGATCATGCTGACCACTAACATTTAGAATGGATAGCGGTTTGCAGAGGGAAGCCAAAAGCTATTCATTTCCTACTGTGCTTCCAGCATCCCGTTTAGGTTGGTTTCGTGCCTGACCTAGGCTGCAATTGAGGTTAGTGCATTGGTTTTCCTTCAAGTTCCAGTTCTCCATACACTATTCTGTTTGCAACATTTTCTTGACATGACTGTCTAGTATGGTTTGGTGTTTTGCTAGAATTCCTGTGCGTACAGAAGCTAATAAAGGAACTGTCAACTCAGAAAGCGCATCTTAAAGTATGGTCCTACTGGCTTGGGATAAGAAATGCAGAGATCCCTTCCCTAAGCCTCTTCCATGGAATTTGTGAAGCTATTTTGATTCCTTTGGTTTCCAGTAACCAACCAACCACTGGGGTCAACCAGCAGTCAAAGTATAAAAATTCACCGCTATGAGCCTCCTTACCTATAAGCTGGCTGTACGTTAGAGGGATGATCTGGACTGTAGCGGTTGTCTTATATCTCTAGATGAGTGTATGCATAATTCAAATGTGTGTGTGTCTGTCTGAACTCCAGCCGGTATTGACTGCATTCGTCGCTGATAACAAACAGGATAAATAAATCAGATGGGAGTTAAAGCATTGATGTGCTGTATGGGGGGGAATTAAATTCAGTGTAGTGACCTTGAGCAGAGTGTAATTTCAAAAGTGCCTTAAATATGCTGATGACATAAACTAAGGCTGAGGAAGTTGGGGAGGCAGGAGGATAGGAGACAGAGGAACAAAACAAACTCATCCAGAATTACTTGGATTTTTCAGGATTACAGGCAGATATGTGCCTTAGGCAGTTTACTGCAGGGAGGTGTGAGGTAATGGGGTCGGGGTCTAAAAGTCATCAGTCTGCAGTGTGGAATGCAGGTGGGAGTGTGGTGAGAAGGGCACAAGTGGCACTGGGGAAGTCTGGTCTCAGGTGAATGGCTATCTTGATGCGTCTCTTCTCAGCGCCCAGCTCTACAGCTGTGCTCACTGCAGGGCTGAGATACGGCTGGGCCTGCCATAAAGGTGGTTCTTCAGCATTGTCAGTCCAGGAACAGGCTTGTAAACCAGAGCTGGGTTTAAAATGATCTTTCTCTTTGAAGATCTCTAAATATAGTTGTACCTCTTTCTGGAAGCAAACGAGTAAAGCCAAAAGGAAGACAGAGGGAATACAGCCATGCCAGTGGGAAGCAGAGGGACAGAATCAGGCCCTATCTGTTGGTATATCTGCCTGGGATACTGGAAGCACACAGGATGTGCTTTGAGATGAGATATTGTGATTGCTTACGCTGTTGCAATAATAATTAAAGATGACCTCCACGTGCACGTACCCCATGTTTCTGTTACCCATTGGTTCTCGGTCAGTGTTAGAATCTGCACCCTTGGAGTTTTGTTGCCAATTTGGGCTGTTACCGTGCACTTGGCTAATACCCTCTAGTAACTTTATTTCTTATTCACACGCACACTTAATGTCCTTAGTCATTAGACTGAAAAATGTTAACCTTGTCATAGTTAGTGACTGGAAGCAGAAAAGTCCATTTAATTCTCCGGGGAATGAATTCTAATTTTCTACTTGTCAGAAAGTGACATTTTACATATTTTTCTTTTTTCTTTTTTTTCCCCAACAGTTTAGTGCTAAATTTAAATGTGTGTGTCATAGCACAGACAAAAGGTCTATTCCTAAACACCCCAAAAGCCCTGGCGGGTATCCAGCGTATGAGACTCTTGACCAATAGCTGCTGCTAGAGCTCCTTTCATGCACTGAAGAGAATGGGAGGCAAGAATTAAAAGTTAAAGGTAAGAGGTTGTTGCAGAGGGCACATTAGTGTTGTATGTCAGAATGCATATTTTTTCCCCTGGAAAATATGGATGAATGGCAGCTCATCTGGGATAAAATATCCAATGAAGAAACAAATTATGTTTATCGAGCAGGCTAGTACTAACATCAGTCATTAAGATGTGACACCTTCTATTTAATGTCACAAACTATTGGGAGCCTTTGAAAAATGTGCTGGTTGGAAGGCAAGTTGTCTGCAGATATTGAGTTCACCCTTCTATGACAGGGAATAACTTGTGTCTTGAAAAATAGATGGCAAAGAGCAACAATCCTCTCGCAGATTATAGCTGTTCACTGCATTATTGTGCTGGTGGTCTTATCGGTGGATATTTTATAAAGTGGTTTTTTTTTTGGATACATATCCATAAGGCTGTTCTGAGGAGGGCACTGTGTGCTGGGAGCTGGATGCATTTTGGAAAAGAGACACCACTGCAAAGAACTCTGAGTCTAAATCGCAAAGATGGACGAAGTAAAGATGAGGGATGGTTATTTTGCTTTTTACAGATGGGAAGCAGGGGAGAGTGACTGTTGTGGCCAAAGTCACCCTGGGAGTCTGTGGAATTGCATCCTGATCTTTGAAGTCCGATTCCAGTATCTTTACCATATATTGTCTTTCTGTTCTCTCACTGCTGAATGTAGATTTAATATGCACATGTGTAATGAGCCAGACATGTTTTGCATATGTTTAGCCAAATTCTGACCTTAGGGACATGAGGTAAGCTCCCCCCAATCTAGTTAGGAGTGCTTTCATGGCTGAGCTCAACCCAAGGAGTGCAAAATAGTGTTGGCATCTAGTTTATGAAACTAAAGCCCCTCCTGGGCTTGAAGTTCAATTCATCTGCCTGTTTGGCGGTTTACCAAAATCGAGCTGCTCTGTGAGTTCTGGAAAAGAGATGGCAGGCCAGTGGGTAATGATCTGTGTGGCTGATTGTCTGACCTCTTGTACTGTCTGCGCACCAAATGCTGATTAATGATTAGCATGTAACAAATTAATAAATCAACACCCCAAACTATTATAATAAACCATCCATTACAGTGACCTGTCAAATCTCTCTCTCTTCTGGGAGAGGAGAGACTTGCAGGCATTATGTTCTTCTCTGTACGTAAATGCCTCTGGATTATGTGCTATCTTGACACCTTGCAGATATGACATACAGATTAGATTAACTATATTCCATAGATAATCTGATACGTGTTGGAAAAAAAGGGTTTTTGCTTCCTTTTGTTGTACGCAGATGTTCTTGAAGGGAAGGGTGAGTAGTCAGCACAGTAAACGTAGGCTCAGGAGGAGCAAGTTCCTGTACAGCCCAGGTGTCTCGCCTTGAAGCGGTTATCCACACTGACTTCAGACAACTGCCTTTGAAGTCTAAAGGTAAGAGCTTATTGCCCAAGCTCCCTCTGCAGCGGGAGGGAGACAGCAAGGATATTGTATGGCATCATTCAATATTCCGTACAGCTAATTAATGCCCTTGCAATAATCAAAGAGAGATTCAGACAGAGTTCAGAGGTGTTTTCTGAATTTGTACAAACACCTCCAAATCCAGAATGGGACAGGGGAGTAAATAAACTCCTGATTGGTCCGACTAATTTTTCCATTCTTCTTCCACAGGAAGTGTGTATATACATCTCTGCAGTTCTTTGGGCATGATTTCTATATTCTAAAAACTAGCAAGTATATGTGTGCATAATTAGAAGGGACAATAAAGAAAAGCAGTTGATGAAATTGAATTATGCACAATAAAGCTGTAATTTTATAGAGAAGCCTGTAGTCATCAGGAAAGAAAGTGAAGATTGCTTGTTTTATTAGGGCGAGACCTGAGCTGGAAATACAGTCTTAAAAGCTTTAATATTTTATGATGTCTCATTGTATTACAAAGGACTTATTTTCTAACTCTTTATTCCGCCCATTCGTGGGCCCGTCCTACAGCAGCATATCTTTCCCTGCACTCTAATCTTTCTTGCTTTCTACTCTTTTGTGCTGTGCTGGCTCTGCAGGCCCTGGGTCAGCTGTTGTCTAGGTTTAATTTAAGGAGCATTTGTGACTCAATATGGCTGCAAATCTATTATCTGCATTTTAGACAGATATGATTTTGCCTCGTGTGGCAACCTGACTAGAGGATCTGGGAGTCAGCTGAAGTCTGCATTCAGAACCATTTCTTAGAAGCACAGACCCGAGGAGGTTCATTATCCAGTCAAGTGCTGCCAGATAGTAAGTCTTGATATATTTTATGTCAGGTCTCCAAAACCCACCAGCTTTAGGTGAGACCAGATGAACCAAACAACATCTGGAGCCTGAGGAATAGGACAAACTCTGCAAACTGGCTGTCACCTGGCCCTATGGGGACCATTCAGTAGGCATAGGCTTACTTATTTATCTACTTTTTCACATCAAAAAAAAAAAGTGAAAAACGTCACTACAAAGCCCTTCTTCAGAACAGAGAGATTTGGCTCACTAGGTTTGAGGACCCTTTCTCATATTCAGATGCTTTTATTACATCCTTGACTACTATCTGCATGTGCATTATTCAGCTCCAAAAAAAACTATAGCAACACTGCCAAATGCACATTTGAAATGCATATAAAATACATTCCAAAAAATTGCAGTATTTGTGAAATTTGGTGTCTTCTGTGTTTCACAAAACCTCAACAGATTGTTAACTCCAGCAGAACCAGTAAGGCAATAGGTGCACACAGCAGTACTGATCGGTTCTGGCTCCCCAGCAGAAAACGGTATTAGCAGAACCAACCATGGTAATGGCTGTCACTGTTGACAGTTAATGACTCATTAGCAATGATGCCAACAATGCAAATGACAGGAGAGTTAAAAGCAGATCTAGGCAATCCTTTCTCCTTCTTGAGTCCTTTAAGTGTAAAATACTGCACAAATGCCCAAGAGACTTTTTAATTGTGATTTGCTGAGTATGGAGATGACTGTTCCCTCCCACCTTAAACAGCACTGACCCCAGGAGGAGTTAGTCTCTAGCTGTCCATTGCTAGTGCCTATCTCATTAAAATGCTTATTTTCTCAGCACTCCCACGTTAATCAAACAGAAGAACAAACAGTGCAAAACCTCTTTTGGCCAAAACTACATTGAGAGCTGGTGAAACTCTTTTCAGTTGCATACAAGTAACTCAAATTATTAAGGACAGCTTCTAGGGGAACAAAAACATCAGCAGTGCTCCTTGAGAACCAAGTTATTGTCTAGTTTGCACTGCAGCATGCTCCCTCTGTCCTGAAGCTGTGCCCTGCTCAGAGCTGGCTCAAGACACGCTTCCCCCCCCACCAAGTGTAGGCTAAAGAAGTGACTTTTCCTACCTGAAAGATTCAGGGCCCATCTCCTGGTGCTCTGCGCTGCAGGGAAAGAGCAGGGGTGTCAAGAGTTCTCCCTCCCAGGCCTGACCCACTGCTCACACCCTCTCGTTTTTCCTGTGACAGAAGCAGCACACCAGCCTGACTTCTCAGGGCTAGTGCTTAAGCCAGAAGGGCTATTTTGTTGCCCCTGAGGATATGTTGCCTGTTGGGAGCCAGGAAGGAAATGAGGTGGGGACGATGTCTCTCTACCCAATGTACCAATAAACAGTGTCCCTCCCTGCTTTCTCTCCAGCCTGTGACCTGTATCTGGGCTTCTGCTAAGAGGCTATAAATACGTGGGGTTTGTTCATTAAGATGGAAGCTGTAATGCAGATGATTGGGAGCATAAGAAATTACTACAGCTTTCATGTAAACAAAGGACATGATTGTGCTCTGGCAATGAGTATAATGGCTGCCTAATCCTTCCAGGTTCCCAAAAACTGGGCTTTTTTGGACTCTTGCTTTGGTTTTGGTTTTGCTCCAGCTTTTAAGGATGAGACTGTTGTGTCTGACGTGTGTCAGCAAGCAAAGGAGACTCACTAGCCTAGCTGGGTTCATCTTGCTCCCCGGTGTGGAAAAAAACCCATTAGCTGTCTCTCACTTCAGGAGGAGGGGGGGTGCTGTTTGCAGCCTGCCAGACGTGCAAAGGCACTGTCAGGTTTGGGTCAGGCTGGAGCAGAGGACAGAATAGCTGGGTGTCACACAGCAGCCTGGAGGCATTGGTACCAAAAGGCAAGAGACTCTGTGTGTGCGTGTGTGCACAAGGGTGAGGGAGAGGCTGCCGTGTCCCATTTTGGTGTAAGGCTGTTCTCTACAGCAATGATCTTTCTGGAAAGCAGACTCAGAAAATGGATCCGAGCCTTTACCAAGGAAGCAGAGAAAGCAAATGGCCACTCCTACACTCCCTCCATTAGAACTCTAAATAATGCTTTTATCAGAGCTGTTAAACATCACTTAACACGAGTCCTGCCCAGCTGTGTCTAATCCCAGTCTTGTACCTGCAATCCATTGCAGCCAGTGAAGCTGGTGTCAGCAGTCAAAAGGACGGGGGGTGAGGAATGAAGATTCTTTCTATTCTGTTTATTTCTTCGTGGTTCCATCTTATTTTTGTGCTTTGAAGTTCTTAGGTTTATTTAAATCTGTGCTTCTTTAGTGAAGCAGATAAAGCATGGAAGGGGAAAATATGAGGGAGAGGGCCAAATTCAAAGTTGAATCAAACTTGGTTAGCACATGCAACCTGTGACCATAAGGTGTAATTTACATGAATAAAACCACATTGTACTGACTTATCACTTCAAAATTTCTGCCATATTTCAACTTAGCTATGTAACTGCACCTCATCTAAATCAGGATGCATAAGGTTGTCACATGATAAAGAAACAGTAGAACTTGGAATAGAGACCTGGTGAGCTGCCTCACAATAAAAATGGTAAAACTGCATCTCCGTTATTATCATTCGTTTCCTGGACTCCAATGTTACTGATATAATCCCTTCTCTCCATTCCAAAACAATTAAATGAATAAATACAAACTTGAAAATCCCCAAAATGGTAGCTGGCCTCGTCATGGCAATAAATTTACAATGGCCGTTGAATGCCAATAGATTGAAGATCCTTTGACTTGGAGTGAATTCCAGTTCAGTAAATGTAGTTTTTGCCTGTGTCAGATCTAAAGTTTAGACAGGCATCCAAGTATTCAACAGTTCAGGTGCCACAGGGCTTGAGATACGGTTTCGAATGCAACACTGAAAATGCCTGACGACCACGTAAGAATGGTGCTGTCTTCTGGGCCTTGCAGAGACCTAGGAAGGTAGGGCTGAAAGGAATTTTGAACCATCTTCCATTTTAGCCCTCTGCCTGTGGCAGCATCAGCTTACATCTGTTAATATCTTCATGCTGATTATTTTTTAAAAATAAATCTAGTATTTGAAATTTATTTATTATGTATCATTTTAAATTGTGCAGAAATGAAGGAAAAACTTGGACAGAGTTATTTTAGTTCATTATTAATTAATAAATTAAGAACTTAATAAATGAAAAAAGAAATGCACCGCTCTTGCATGAAACATAGTTACCTTTTTCTTAGCTATCCTTAAAATCCTGAGCTTTTGGGTACTGACACAAGTCAGGAGTAATAAACTTAAATTATATAAAAGATATGACAGGTAATTATCCTCAGAGATACTCTCTAAAAAAGATATTTTAATGTATTGTACTAAAGTGTACCTAGCACATCTCTTCCATAAAATGTAACCTCTATTATGCATTTCCAAGGAGTGGGAAGTGTGCTTATTCTAAACTCGGATTTTTCATATGCTCTTGTACCTTAAAAAAGAAAAAAAAGCACCAAAAAGTAACAACCAGCCTTTGATCTACTCTTTCCTGTGCTGTTGCTAAACACAGTGAATATTTTGTACTTTTAGAAGGTTTACGAAGGCTGAGTAATGTTACTTTTGAGATCAATGTACCGATTTAAGAGTAACTAAAACATGAAAGGTTGGAAAAATCTTACACTGGGAATTAGACATAACGATGCGTACTGCTAACCTGCTTTACAGCCTTTTCAAGTGATGTTGTTCTGAAGAATATGTTGCCTCACGTCCAGCCAGAATTTTGCATGTTATAGTAAATACAGCTGCATTTGCTTAAATGATAAGGAATTAAATTAACCTGCTATGTTTACTTTTATACTTATCAGATGGTCTGACCCCATCTCACCCTTCTCTGAACATCTGGTGAACTGCCCCCCTAAATGCTAAAATGCTGGCCATAAGCTACAGTGTTGCATGGTGGCCACCTGAAGCCAGGCAGTTTGTGGATGGTGCAGAGGAAAATGCAGATGCTTCAGAACACTCTCCACGACCACAGCCTCCAGTTTCTCTCCAAGCCTTGTGCTAGATGTCCTGTGGCTTGCCACCATCCTGGGTGGTACGCCTGGCAGCCTGTAAAACCCAGTGCTCAGACTGGTAAGTGTCCTACTTCAAATTTGGCAATGCTACATCTTCTACACTAAGATAAAAAGCTGCCCTGTGGCACTCTTCAAGTTTTATCAGAGAATTTCCAGTTGGAAACAAAACCACCACTGAGGCATACAGGAAAGAGCATTCTTTTAATTTCTTTGAACTGTTCTCCATGTAACATATCAAGTCTTGAGATGTGTGTGAGCAGCCTGAAACCCTACAGTGAAAATTACCTCCAATTCATCTGACAAAATAAGGACCCACAAAACAGTGTTTTGTTTCACTGGTGCAACACGAATCAGATCTGGTTTGTTTTCACAAGGTTTTTGAGTTTGTTTTGCATTTATTTCTCAATACTGCTGGTCTCTTCCATGTATGATAGAGCAGACTGAAGGGGCAATATTTTGCTCACTGGCAAACTGATCGGTTTCACAGCACAATGGTGTAATTTTCCAGTACAGCTAAATTTATTACACGGTGGTCCTATGAAACGGTTTGACATGCTTTCAACTTGTTAAGTAATGATTTGATGGGTTGTGAAAACCACAGGAGTCAAGAAGAAGGTAATAGTCTGTAAGTTGGCCTTACCTGTCTTGCTACACTGACAGTTACGGTTTCAAGGGAAACTAAATACAACATATTTAGGAACCTAATGGAAGAAGTGACGCGGGTTGGGCTTCACACGGGAGTAGAGATTTCTGGTCTGGTTGCCAATAACTATTCAGACTCATATTTGTTGCTTTGGTACTTTGTAGAATGTGGAAGAAACCACAAAGAATCCTTCACTAAAGGGAAAAATTATGTGAGTGAATGGGGAGCCTTAGGTCTCTGAAATAATATAATAAAATAATCGATCTCCTCTGTTTTTTAAGGCAAACGATCTCAGAATGAAAGTTACTTCAGGCTGACAGAGCAGCCAAGAGCAGGAACTGCATATAGTAATTTTTGCACAAACTTAGGACTGCAGTGGGTATCCATTAGCACAGTCGCAGCATGTCACTTTGTAAAAATGTCTTGTGCAGAACAGAGATTAGATTTATTCTCTAAGTAGCCACCTTTTACAGTAGCCAGATCAATTGACTCTGCACATGCTGTGGTTGCTTTTCATTTTCGCATCTTTCAAAATGCACAGCAACATTTGTACAGTCACTGCAATTTCAGTAGTGCTACTTATTCAGAGTCACCATTTCACCACCATCTAATCAAACCCCCTTATTCTCTGATGCAAAATGCATTTTAAATAATCTTCCAACTCTAAGCTCCCAGTAAAATATATTAATGAAACTATAAATAGCAAGTGCCAGTTCTATGCCAGTTCTAACAGCACAGAAAAGAACACATTGTGAAGGAAAACGCACCAGGTTTTTGCCACCCAGTTTTGTTTATAAAGCAAGTGCTTGTGAGAAAGAGATAATTCTGATTTCATAGTTCAAGTTAAATACAACTGTTATTTAAGCCTCTACTATTATTTCATCACACACTCAGTATACAAAGTATATGCAGGCACATATCCATGGTGACAAAAGATGTATGGCTGACCTATTTATGTCTTGCTGTGGTGACTCTATCAAATACAGTAAAATTTTTGCACGCGCAAAAAAAACTTGCACAGAAGCACAGGTCTGAAGCTTTTATATAAAATGAAAATTGTCTTCACTTTTGCTGCATTTTTGAAGTGATTTAATTTTGTTTTGAAGCAGTGTCTGCACTGAGTTTACTAACACTATCCTCACCTTGAAGATGGTATGATATTTTATGGTGTGCAGTGACATTTATGTGCCCAACTTGGCTCCAATAAATAGGTTAATTTCTGCAAATTAAATGCCAGGTTTGAAACGTTACAAGGTTATTTAATAATTCTGTATCAGCCTTTTTGGATTCTCAATTGGGGCAGCTGACTGGGCTGTCTTTTGTCAGCTGCAAACCCACAACTTCTACACATTTTTTTTCAGGTATAAAGGGTCAAACTAAAACTGTTGGGAAAAGAAATAGTCAGGTTTATAGCTCCATATATTCTTTAACACCAAACCCCCAAATACACGGATCAATTAACAGCTGACAGATTTATGCCAGAGGAGTGAGTTCACATTTTAGACGATATTCCTTGCACATGCCAAATTAGACTATATCAAATTCTCCTGAAGTAAAGGTGCCTCGATAATGGGAAGTATGATTTAAAAAAAAAAGCACCTTATTGTTAGT
>JAOXJM010000005.1:355432-369578 GCA_026413425.1 Tringa solitaria | reverse complement strand
GAGTTGCTAAAGATAAAATCATCTAATTAAACCGCCTTTTCTGTTTGTTTCTGATTTAGTGATTTAGTTCTCATACCGTCACCAAGTATTTTCTGAGAATAAAAGCACTATCACTTTTCTGCACTTTTCTCAAAAGTGTCATCATTTGAAATGTCTGACTTTTATGGACAGTCCCATCAGGGTCAACAAAATTTGAGATGTTGACAGGATCAGAATGGATATCCTTATAAGGGTCATCTCTGGCATGATTCTGCCATGCTTTGCCTGCAGAGATCCTGCAGGCAATGTTTCCTGCACTTTTAGAAGTTTTGTGCACTGCTGTATTAACTGAGTGGTAAGAATAAATGTGTGTTGTATATCACTGCTCCCAAACTGTCCTGCTTCTTCACGGATGGAAGTGGGGGTGTGGAAGGAAGAAAGCAACAGAAGCCAAATTCAATTCTAATGAAAATCTACAGGAATTTTTCCAGCGACTTAATGGAAACTGAATTAAATTGTTGGTGAGAAGCCATGTCCAAAAAAACTTGCAGACCTCCTCTTCTGTTCTACATCTCTACTGGAATTGTTACATTTCCTAGGAATAAAAATCTAGCTTACAGCATGTAGAAAATAGAGGGGGTGAAGGTTATGAGAAATCCCCAATTTATTAATGTGGGAGTGGAAATGCCCTGCAAAGTAAACCTTCAAATATACTAAAAACATACTCCCCCAAGCACACAAAGCCTTTCTGCATTCATCAGGATGAACTGACTTCATCAATTTCACAGCATTACTTTTCAATCAGCAAACATCATAAAAACAGGATGGCAGATTTATGGCTGTTTATTAGCCAGCACCATTACTGAATTTACTGTAGTGTGAAAAAGGAAATCAAGGAAAAGTGCTATAAATCTCAGTGGCTGCAACCCAGATGCATTTATTTACTTACTGGATACTTCACTAGTAGCTTAGCAGATGCCTGCTAGTTTACACATATATTTTGAGCATATCAGCAGAATGCTGTAGAGGGATGGGTGTTAAAATTCTGCTGGGGTCTGTTGTGGGCACTGCTAGGAAGGAACTAGTGAAATGTGTTCAGTTTAAGTAGCTAAAGAAGTTATTGAAGAAACATGAAGAGGTTAACCAATCTACTTATTTAAAGGGAGCACAAGTATAAAGACATAAGTATAAAAATATAAATATATAATATTGCAATAACAATAGGAAGACAAAGATCTGCTATTAAAATAATAGGAATAAAAGCAACACGCCTGTCTCATTAAGATATTCTCTGTTCAAAGAGGAACCACAGTCCTCATAAATCTTACCTGAAGTTCTGGAGCTGTAATATTGCACTTGCTTTGTTGGGTGAATGGTATCAAATATGGAGTTCTGTTTCCTGCAGGCCAGGCCCAAAGGTTGTATTTTACCATTGTAGATGTAATTTATCCAAAGACGGTAAGTCATCTGACCCTGGATGACCTATTTCTATCTGCAGGCAGAAAAAATATTAGCTGTGAACACGGTTGTATTCAAATGTGCATAAATGCACAAGGGCATTGTTTACAGACGCATGTACATTGTTCCAAGAAAACGTGTTCCTTAAAGCAATGAACACTTCTTCACATCAGGAAAGGTTGAATTGCTGGGCCTATTTACATCTTCATTGTCTACAAAGATCTAATTAATGAATGGAAGTTAAATTGAGTGTGTTTAGCCCTCAAGTGTGTCCGAAAGATCTATTTCTGTTGTCAGCTTTTCAATAAGAGCACAGCTTGTTTTATTTTACTCAATTCAGATTTGTGGTCAAATGCAAAAGGCTGGATCTAGATTTGTGTTTAAAGTCCAAGTGTATTTTTCCTAAGGGGAAATCATGAATCCATTCAAGGCAATTGAAGTATTTCCATTGGTGTTTAGTGAATAAGGAAATAAGTTCATCCCAAAACCTAAAGGGTACAACTTCTCTATAGATCATCTTGGTTTTAATTGTTACTGTTGTGGGGTTTTTTTCTACTTATTGTTGGCTCTGATTGTTAATGCTGTTTTTAAAATGAACAGTAAAATGCAAAGAGTATAAATTATAAATGAACATTTTCAATGAGCCTGTTGATTGCAATGACTGAAATCTAATTAAGCAGTTTAAGATCTAAGTGATATTGTTATTAAAGAATTACGTTAACAGAGCATTTGATCAGCCTCTTAATTTGTTTGATGTGAATTATACTTACGAGATAACATGATTCTGAGTGACAATATCAATTCTTCTTCTTTCCTCTTTTTTAGGAAAAACTGGTATGTTATATTTAAATTGAAATGAATTGATGGAGAAGTCACAGGGAAACAAAAGCACTATTTTGGCATCTTAACTTACTTTAACTGACTTTATATAAATACTAGTACTGACTACTTTTTTTTTAGTTTTGGTATGACACTATATGAAGTACTTTTAAAACAGGAACAGCAATATGTGTGCAGATGGATGTATGCAGATACACGTACATTTTTACACAGACATGCTAATTTGTTATGGTGACAAGCTTATTACCACTAGCCAGCAAAATGGTTGTGTGTGACACTAGCTTTTTGCCTGTGAAATGACTGTAAACATCTAATCTACATGCATATATTTTTTCTTTGAAATATAGGCAGTGTGTTTTTAAACCAACGGGATTGGGATGCATATTTACTATTTAATTTACAAGTACAGTTCGTACAAGTGGATGAACAGATTGGATTGTTTCCTGTGTGAGGCAGATAAACACCAATCATGGGGACTATGTGCTAGATAAATATATCCCTTATTTTTGGAAGTGGGGTGTACTTTTGTGACTCTCTGGGAGTCAGTCTAGGTACAGTTCTAATTAACATTTGTGTTCCTTCTCCCTCTCTGAATTCCATTAGTCCTGTCCTCCTCAGCTCTAGGTACTAGCTGACCTCACCTACAGAGTCAATACACAATCCAGCATAGCAGGGCTAATCACACAGTACACTTTCATCTTTGTTGTACAAGGATGTTGTCTAGCTTTGATTTCCCTAATTTCACTGTAAATGTATTTCTATAAGGAACCTTTCCGGTATCTCAGTGTCTGCTCCCCTTGCCTTGGATGCTGAGGTGGTCTTTGAAAGTTTAACAGTGTTTGAGTCCAACGAATGTGAGTCTTGTCCTGTCTGCACAGAGGTTTTGGAGGCAGGGTGGTGGGCCCCCAGAGAGGAGGTTGCAATTGAAGGAAGAGAAGAAGGCAAAAGAGTAAAGGATCATTCTAAATACAACTGGACACCAAGAATTAGCAAAGTACTCTATTTTTGTATTGGATTGCTTTGATTTTTACTCTGTAGCTCTTTAAGATTGTTCCTTGGTTGCTGTGAAAGGAAGTCAGGCAGGATTTCAGTCTATGAAAATTTCAGTGTAGTATAACTGTTAGTTTGTTTGAAACCAACTGCTATATTTCAGTGCACAGCCTGACTAGTACACTGGGGAAATGGGCAGAATTCCAGGGAGACATTCCTATTTCCAGGTTATATATGTTGTTCCTTGATTGCTGCTGCATTGACCCTATTTTGAATGAAAGGACCAGATGACCCACGTCTGCTCCTCACTGCCTCTCTCCTATAGACATACCTGGGATTCTTGAATCAGCTCCTGGAATCCTCCTGATAAATAGCTCTAGTTCTGCTGCCCTCCCAGTTTGTGGACATTCAGTCATTTTAATTTAATTGAAATATTGTTTCAAGGAATTACTTGTAGTTGATGGCCCCTGGCACATATTTATTTTTAAACTTTGAACACTGCACAGAGAGGAGGGAAGCAAATCAAGGGGAAGACTGAGATATGATGCACTTAAACCACAGAGAATGATTGAGAGTGCCAAACACTGCAGAGGAAAGAGAAAGTCATGAAACAGAAAATGACACAAAGAAAGGAAGAGTGACTGGTAGAGTAACTCTCTTGCTGTGCTGTTACTTCGTGTATGATGTATGTAACCAAACCCTTATGCCTAACTCTCTTCCCTCTTAAAGTTCTGCCAATTCTCATATTGTTCATTCTGCATCATTCCTTGAAGACAACTTCTAATAAGCCAAAATGTGCAGTATTGTTTTTGAATACATTCTGGGTTTTCTTTTTATGACTAGAAGGATAGAAAATTAATTTTGCTCTTGAACTGGTTCAAAATCTTCCTCCCACATTGTGGAGCCTGGATGTGATGTTGGAAGGTAGTATTTTCTGGCTTCAAGCATCAAAGTGAGATCCAAAGGGCAAGCATCTTTAAATATTTAACCACTAATAATCTGGTTCATAAAACTGACTGGGTGTTTATGGGAGACAGCACTGCTACTTTATGCTATTGATCTAACAGATGCAGTTAATCCTGTATTTTTAGAGTATAAAAATGTGCAAAAGTCATTCTGGATAAATAAAAAGAAATACTCAACTCAGCAAAGTGCTTTAAATGTTGATGTCTCAGCAGCCTTGCTATCTGTCATTAGTGTTTTTTTTTCTTTATATCTTAAATTTAATCAATATTTTTTTTGAGGCTATGATCAAGTAGCATAAAACATTTTCTAATTTCTGTTTGCATGTGATATATTTTGTGTTCTCTGAAGGTTTTGTCTCTAAAAGGTGATCCAGCAGACAGCATTAGTAACTACTGACAGACTATGGCTTAAAGGTGAATGACCACTTCTGGTGTTTCAAGTTTTAAGCAGTACTTTTAAAGAGATTTGATTTTAACTGGTCAGAACTGAGTTCTTTCCAGAAATCGGGCAACCACTGAGGCCCCCAAATCAACTTTTTCACTTGAAATCACAAGAATCCCATAAGAATTTTAAGGCTTACTTTTTCCAAAACACCTTGAGATTCTTGAGTTCAGGTACAATAGAAGAAGAATTGTTTTATTAATATGTAAAATGACGTGTTGATAGATAGGTATCTCCTAAATGGTGGTTTCAAATATTAAATGATAATTATCCAGAGCTCCAAGCACTGATTCTTTGAAAGGGCTTTCAGTATTGTGGGAGAAGAATGACAGGAGGCTGATTGCAGATGATTAATACTGAGCTACTAATCTGTATGTTCCTTGTTCTTGACAAATAGTATAAATTAATGGAAAAAGGGGCCATCCTTACATTTGAGACCAGTAGGCCTGGTCGAGTACGAACTTGCTTCACAGTGTTCCCTGCCTTCGATTCCCTGAGCATCTCCCAGCTTGAGAGAGACTCCACCTCTCTTCCAACAGCCCTTGGAGGGAAACGATTATATGTGCTCCGAGTGCAGGCTGTAGGAGACATACATACCATAAAAAGCATAGGATGTAGTTAGGTAAGATAGGCAATGTGTGAGAAGGAGGAACTAGAATTACCTTTGTTTATTGTTTATACAGATGGCTTATGATGCACCTGCTGTCATTAACAAAAACATGGAAGGAAATAAAATGTCTATGCTTACAGAGTCCTAGGGTAATACTGTAACTATTCCCAGCCTTCTGTACCTCTTATTTCAACTAATGTTATCCTGGTGATTACAGGTAAAATAGTTATTTGTATAAGAAAAAGAACAAGCCCAAATATGACTACAGAACAGCTTGAACTTTTAATTTTTGTTTTTACAAAAGTATCAGTCAGCTACACAATTCCTCTCCATATTTCTCTCCTCTAAAGGTCAGATACCACTTCCTCTCCATTATGGTGTTTGGCTTTTATGCAAGCAACTTCTGCTTGAAAATTTTCACATATCACGCATACATCTGTAGGGTGAAACATCTTTCCTAGGCATCTATCACTCGCTTGCAGCTGACATACAGTCATAAAGGTGACCTATTTCATATTAACAATCAATTTCCTTTCATTGTCACCATCAGGATATATTCTACTGGTTCACTTTCCTTGTCAAGTGTAGATTTAGGGGTCAGACTAAAGATTCTTTGAAGGTAAAAGGAAGATTGATTGATTCTATTTATCACTGAATTCTGTCAATTTTATTTTAATAATGAGGAAAAATACACAAACATTGCTTTTCGACAGAGTAATAGCACACAGTCATACTTAGCATCAAACTTTGTATGCAATCTTGGTAAAATTGTTTCCATAATGCAAAGAGTGTTATGTGAATCTCAAATTTCAAGGCTTTCAAGGCATAATAGCTTGTTATTGGAGTTCTCTGTGGGATTTCAGTGCTTTGTCTTTTATATTACATGAATTCTGGTGTTGAATCATGGAAAAATTAATTTTAAAAATGCATTTAAAAAACAGATATGCTCCTGCATGTTACAGAAGTCTGTGTTATGCAAAAGAAATAGTATACATAAACCTACCGTGTTCCTGACATCTGTTTGAATTGTTGAGCAAAACAGTCTGTGTTCATGTTCTAGGAGACACAGTAATTCACCAAAAGGTGCAGTCTGTCTTTGAGTAACCCACAGGGTTGTCAGTGAATTTCATTATGAATATGAGGCATTCTTGTAGAGAAAAAGAATGCCTTGAAGAGAAATGTAAGAAGAGGAGGATAATCTCCAGAATAAAGATGCTTCTCTATGTTATAAAGTCCTCAACAGTTGATGAGATTTAGCTGTAGTGCATATTGGATTAGAATTTATGTTTACTTTGGAAATTTAAGTTCCTCTTCTCCCCACCCCCTCAACATCAACTTCTAAAATTAGTTGAGAATAATTTTTACTACTTATTCTAGATTTATTTGAACACAAGTGATGTAGAAAATCAGTTCACCAGTGATGCAGAAAATCAGTCCACCATAACATTTGCCTAATTTGAACTACTTATTTTCCTCTTGCTTTATTCTGTGTAGATAAATGTGCACAAGGTCATTTGGAGTATATTTTTCTCACAGTAAAAACTGTACCAGTTTAGTGTGGTTATCTGGGATGTGAGAGATCCAGTCAGGTCACTGGCATAATAAATATTGTATTTTTTCAAGGAAAAGTGGAAACTGAGAAAGTCCTGTTGCTAGAACAGAAAAAAATTACCTGAGAAAATTCTCATACAGAGAAATTTCAGGGTTTGGGAAATACACCTCCCATTCTTCACCTCTACTTCTTGTGCAGCGCAGATCTAGTCTAACACGATTGCTCATGCTGTGTGCTGCCTTCCTGATTCGTTCCACCATATTCCACTGGACTTCTCAAGGGCTAATTTACCATCCACATTGAGTTAGCACACTAGAGCCTGAAACAGAAATAATATGCTGAGGTTTGGCAGGTTTTTTACTGGAAAATCCCAATTAGAAACTTCTGAAAAAAAATGCCAGCATTGTTGTGAAGTATAAAACTTAGCGTTGCTCCCTCCTGACAGTATCAAGACTAGTTACTAGCATGTTGGTCCTGAAGTATTATACTCTTAGTTTATAGTTGTTTTTAGCTTTGACCTTGACAAGATCTTATGAATCACTTTGTTTTCAGTTCCATGAATTCATCTTAAAATTATGAAACAATAAACTGTGTGGCAAAGGACAGTACATTTGAGAGACAAAACAAAAGAATAAAGCAGCAAAGCAGCCATAGAAGTGTTTCATCAGTAATGAGATGAGAAAAAAAGGCCTAACATTTTCAATTTTCTGAAATCAAAATAAAGGGAAGAAAATACTAGTAAACCTATAAGATGTATTGAAGAGTCTTTTTAGATCACCTGCACATATTCTCAACTTCCCAATGTGGAAAGAGGGGGAGTCACCTGGAGAGCTGAGAGAACCAGAATACCTCCCATTTCTACACTTGCACTACTGTACATTCATTTTTTTAAATTGACTAAAAGCTTACTTGTGTTTCTGACCTGAAGATCTCAGAGCAGACACCACGGTGTATGAATTAGTAACTTTAATTTATATTTTAAATCAAAATTTATATAGATGACTGAGATAATTATTTGTGAAAAATCAGTGAGAAAGTTCCTGCAAAATTATTTTTAATATCTATTATCTATCTAACAGTATCTATCAAACTATATCTATCTAACTGTATCTATCTAACAGGTTTCATTACTGTTTCTGGCATCACTAGCCTAAAGCACAACAGAATTATCTTAAATTGCAAATGTTCAGACTAGAGAGTTTTAGCTGTGAGAGACTACATGTGTCTGAAACAAGAACTATCAACTGTCTGGACAGAAAATTCTGAACAGTTTATGCTCTTGCCTGAGAAATACTTCATGTTTTCATGGGACAGTTTGGAGAAACTGAAGAGACTGTCTCCTGTTGGGGAAGGATATCACCCTTTGTGCTGTACACTGGCAGCATATCCACAGAAAAGCAGATTAACAGGGCATAGGGATGAAAAGAAAAAATTCAGATCATGGTCAAAGTGGTATGTCTTTGCCATTGCTAGTCCATGTATATTAGTACAGTTTATATTCAGTGTGGGCTACAGGCCTTCTAAAGCTGAAACAACTGTTAATTCCTCTCAAAATTAAAATGTCCCTAGTCAATACATGTTTTGCATTTCAGTATTTTTCTAGCTCTGAGACCTGTATAACTGCAGTGCTTGGCTTTTAAAAGGCAGAATAAATCATGACCATTCCTTTAATGTATTCATTGAAGAATTAGCACAATTCTAACAAATGTTGTGATCAGTCATATATATTTTCCACTGTTTTAGATATATAAAACTGAAATCTTTCACCATGATTTGCAGCCAAATGAAGTGGACAGTTAATAAGTACTCATAACTGCACTTCTTTCCATAGACCTTGAAAAGGATAAAGCCAATAATATAAACTTTCCATGCAACAGTAAATCTTAGAAATGAAGCACAAAGGCTGAGGAATAAAGCACCTCTTATCTCATGAAAGGCATTGTGTATTGATCTTCACATAGATGTAAATGTCTGACTCTCTATATACTAGTCCCTGTTTCCACTTTGTGCACTGGTATTTTAGTAGCCAATGTACAATTCAGACAAGTGTTAATGTGAATTAAGCAAGAAATTATGAGCTGAAAGCAAGTACTTTAAAGTGCAGTCAGAGTTTATCAGCACGTACTTGATTCCCAGAATATAAAATATTACCAGTTGTTCTTCAGATCCAGATATTGTGGAAACTCTGGAGCGTGCTTTGGATGATGGTTTTAGGCAAACACTGTTTACTTCTGCTGAGGCTGGTACAACTATTGCTAACCCACAGAAGGGAGGAAGGAACAGTTTTCCACATGTTCTGTTGTTTGATCTTGCTCAGACTGTAAGTCATCTGCATCGCAGGGACCCGAGCCTGCGTCCTGAGTCTGGAGCGCTGTTTCCTGACCAGGGTTGCTGCTGCGTGCCTGAGGACAAGCTCTTTGCTCTGGGTGGAGATGACGCAGGCTCCCTTCCATGCTCTCGGCAGGGAAGAAACAGAGGAGTAGAGCAAAGCTCTGAGCTGCAGATTGTTCTGTACAGACTGTGCCAAAGCTACAGGTCTTCTGCGAGGCACTGCAGTGTGTGCGAAAAGTGGCAGGGCTGTGGTCTTCACCTTCTCTCTTCCTTGCAGACAGCGATACTTAAAGCTCAGGAAGAGACTAGGGAAACAATAGCAATAAGTAGCTGAGTAATGTTAATAATATTAATAGAAATGACCACTCACCTCATAAGTTTTTGGATATATTCTAGCAGAGTTTGTAATGAAATATGATTTGTACTATTTTGTATCAAAGTAGAATAAAACTATCATATTGACTCTTGACTAAATAACAAATGTGATAAATGTTATTGCATAAACTTGATTGTACTTACGGATTTGGGTATTCAGCTGTTGTTAACAACTAAGATGGAATTCTTCAACGTGTATTCCTAGTTTAACTGAAGATATATGTTAACGCTTCATTATTAGGACTCAATCAAACAATTTTAGGATAATTTCATTCATTGTCTTTTTCTCTCATTCGTTCTGTCTTATTCTTTCTTTTACCTTCAGGAGAACCTCCGAAGTGGTCAGGTTGTGAATTTGCCGTCTCAGCTGTCCTTGCTCTTTCCTGAGGCTTTGCACTCTGAATTGGGTCACATGCAATTTTGCAGTGGTACAACAGTCCTTCTGTGTGAGAACCATTCCTCCTCAACTTGCTTCCTCTGCATCTTCAGGCTGAAGACTATAAATAGAAGATGTACTAAAAGTAAGCAAGATTCCTTTCTTTAGCTACAGATTTCAGGATGGAACATTCATACTACTTTTGCCAAAATTTGAAAAATTAATGCTTCAAGTTCCCTGGTTCTGAAGAACTTAAGCAGAAACTTAAGCTTCAAAGCCCAGATATGACTCACCCACCATGTATTGTTTTCTGTGTCAGTGGAGAAACTGGTGTTAAGTGGTGCCCCAGCCTCAGTTACCATACAAGTACTGTTACTAACTCTAAAGAACAAACTTACTTTTCCTGTGGCAGCTAAAAGTTTTGAAGATTATTATAACGTGAGAGGGCAGCATATGAGATGAAACTACAGATGCTAAGCCTAGAAGTGTACTATTATATTGTGATGGCTATGGCCATCTAGTCCAATACCTATCTCTGACACTGAACAGTCCCACTTGACAAAGTTGCAAGGAAACTCTACGGCAGACAATCCTGGAATTACATGCTCCAAATCAACCATTTGTCCTAACTTCAGGCATATAGAGGCTAGCTGTTACCCTCAAGCAGGAAATTTTTATATGTGATTTACCGTCTTTACAAAGATTTAAAAACAAGCTTTTCAGCTCTACTAGATCTCTCTCACTCAGTTTTTCTAAGCTATTGAATAGGTGTGAACACTAAAGAGAGTGTCACTGGGAAATCAAAAATCATAAAAACTACTGAAAACAGTGTGTTTGTGAAGAGTTTGACGACTGCCTTGCTTATTGCAAGGAGCAGACTGAAGAACCAGATGATACATGTCAGAAAAACTAAGACCCTCATCTTATCACTTTGCAACAAGAAATATTGCTGATTTGCTTCTGAATGTTTAAGAAACTATTTCAAATTATGTCCAACATGGACTGCTCCTCTACAAGTCTGGGTGCTATCCAGGATCAGCCTCAGCAACATCAGCATGCTGAAAGACAGTCTTATCTCCAGAAAATTCAGAAATGAGGAATCCTAGAAATCTCATGAGGTAAGCCAGTCTATGAGAAACTCAGATAAACTCTCAAAAATGAAGACGTTCAGAGAAGTTGTTATTGCTAAAATATGATTATTCATTTCCAAACCTTTGGAGAGTCATTTCAAATAAAGCTGTGCCTTTTGCTAAAAGTGTGACAAATGTCATACCTGTTAGAAAAGACAAAATAGCAGATACTATATGAGGGCAGAATGGCATAAACACAAGAAAGTCAGTCTGTAAAACATGGCAGTGGTCATATGGTTGGACTAATCAAGGGCTTTGAACAGTAATGTTGACTTTAAGTCTTTTACTGACACAAATAATAGGCTGTCTTAGCCAGTCTTTGATTATATAACTGGTAGGCTAGCTTTCCAGTTTCTGCTTTCAGCTTGTGAAAAAGTGAAGAGCTGAGGATCTAAAGAAAGACTGGTATAGAAAAGATGCACAGCCTTTTAGCATTGCCTGCTTGTTTTACCATTCAGAACTGCACAGTGATACACAGCCTGCAGTGCTGATGGATGCAGATGTACACATAACATTGAATGCACGCATTTATGTTGCCTTTGGGTGGAAAGCATTCAACTCTTTTTTTCAGTTGTGTCTTAAAAAAAACACCCTGTGAGTATTCTTTTTCTTTGAGTAAAAGATGATTTGATTTATCTCTTCAATCTTCAAAAATTAACTTTAAACGATGTTTCAGAAATGGGGAAAACTCCCTACCTTCTTGCCTATATACAGTGAAGGTTTTCTTGAGGGATCGGATGTATAGAAGCTTTTACAATGTGCATGAAACAACTTGTGACAGAATAACAAGCTGCCCTGTGCCATCACAGCAGCTGGCAGAGTGAGTCATTGCTTCTGGCCCTGTAATACAGACCTTGCGTGTCTGGGAAATAATGCCCAGCCAAGTGTGATTGCAAGCTATTATTAAAGCTTTATTTGTGAAATTGGTGTAGTTGAGGTCAAACATCTTTCTCTCTATTTTCATGTAGTGCTTTTAGACAGCTTTCAATAATGATTTCGTTATACCCCTACTACAAAGATATCCTACTTCTTATACAAATTGCTGGTTAATTACCGAGTTGTTTTTCGTATCTGATTCTGTTTTTGAGTAAGATAGTGTGACATTGAGCCAGAAGCAACACTGACTACAGGAAAAACAGGGAGTTTGAGCTTTAAATGGAAAGTGAGTACAAGAATTCCTGAAACAGATGAATGCAGCTTGAGATTTACTGTAGATACTGAAAATATGTTGTCTAGAAATTTAAATCATTTAGAAACATTGGTTTACCTGCAGGTCTCCAGGCAATGTGTTATGTTTGCTTTGCTTCCCTAAAATGTTTTAGGTCCATTTTATAAGACAAGGAGGTAGAGAATGGTTTTATTTGTAATATCAACCAATTCAGAATTATTCTCTGATTTACGGGCCATATAATGTCTTGACATATCCAGTAACCCATGAGATAACAGTAACATTTATTTTTTAAAGCTTGAAAAGAAGGTTGAATTGTATTGAAGATGTTCAATCTTTGTCCAGAGTTCCTGGGAACATGTAGTACTTTGACAAGCTATTTTTGCAAGGAGAATGAATTCAAATGAGTTGCCCTTGATGATTTTTAGGATATTAGCACGTTGAGCTACCCACTTCATCTCATTTCTAGTATCAACATGGAAAGAGAAGAACATAGATTACTATAGAGTCAGTTGGGAAAAGTAGACTCAAATTTTAGGGTTTCTAACCTAACAAATGGAGCTTCAAGAAAGCAATGTAGAAACTCTTTTACATGAACTTATGACAATGTCTGCATTGTCAGTCTTCCTTTTCATCTTCCTCCTTCCTGTAGAAGCCCATCTATCATCCACATGGACTTACAGGAAAACAGAATGCTGTGATCTTTTTGTTTCCCAGTAACATGGTACACTGAAGCTTGGGAAAAGCTTTCTTTGTAGAAACATGGCGTATATAGGCAGAAGCCCTTTACCTTGCTGGAGCCCCCAAGTTCTGTGTAGCTTATGGATTTCATGCTTTGGGTATTCTCCTGAAAGAATGGTGGCAGAGAAATAGTGATGAAAATGTCCACATTTTTGAAAGGTTTTTTTTTCCTCACAAAAAAGCCATTTGGCCTTGGAGATAAAGTTACACGAGGAAATGCAAGCAAATTGTGTGTGTAGTTACTTTATCTCTGTGTGCAACCTGCTTGAAAATCTCCACAATAAAATGCAATGTGTGTTAAACTTCAAGCAAGAAGGGATTTCAGATTCAGGTAAATAATCTGATGTGGTTGAGAGAGGAACGTTATCTCAAAGAGGTCACAAATAATGGATAAGTTAGCATTTAAAAAAGCTATTTTTCAGTAGGACAAAACATTTGTGATCCTCTCAGGATCATGCATGTTTTCTAGAAGGCAGTCAGCTTGGCTTGAGATACTGTGTTTGGACCTAAAGATGGTCTGGTGCTAGTATGTGTGCAGAAAAGCCGTGCCAAAGGAAGCCCTCAGCTGACAATAGCTATTTGGAATTCTTTTTTTCCAGTTATAAGTACTTGGGAAAAACCTTAATACTTTATGCATTTTCTTCAAAGAAAGCTTTTTAAAAAGAAGAATTTTTTTGTTTTCTTTCCCAATAATAGGATTCTAAAAGGACCATGATGTTCCTGCAGCTATTATTACTATATTATGCAGCACGTTGCCCTCTTCAACATTTTATATTTACACAACCCCCTGTGAGACAGAGAGGACCTGTCACCTCTGTGTTATACTTCTAGAAATGAGGCACAGAAACACATACGCCCTCAGGAATACAGACTAGTTTTCTAGTTTTAGTTCTGAGTTTTCTAGTGACTCTTCCCAGGGTGGTTTTAGACATTCTCTTCCTAGCTTCCGTTCTGTTTACCATGCTGAAATGGGACTGGAAATGACAAAACACCTTGCTCCACACTGATCCACCAGACTATGAACAGAGGTATTTATATTTTATAAATACATATTTTTTATAAATAAAACCCACAATTTTTATAAATATAAATCTATATTATTATATAAATATAAATATATATTTATTATGTATATATTTATATTTCAACCCTTGTGTTTCTTTGTGTTCCCTGATTCCCCTTTCCGGGT
>JAOXJM010000005.1:343539-354193 GCA_026413425.1 Tringa solitaria | reverse complement strand
TCAACCCTTGTGTTTCTTTGTGTTCCCTGATTCCCCTTTCCGGGTGGGGAGGGGTTATCGGGTGATAGAATAATTTTCTAAATGACAATAGATTGTTAGGGGTTTTCTCAAACCATAACATAAGGTTAGATTAAAATTTGGCCTTCCATCAGGAGAAATCTTAATTAACATGTTGTTTAAAGGCTGAACTGTGCAAACAGCATGAAGAAGATTCTGGGGGATGAAGATCTCGTTAAAAAAAAAAACAATCGAGATTTATCGCTTCCTTCAAATTGGAACAAAAAAGGCCGGGTAGATCGCAATTTTGTCAGCGTTTGCAGTTAAAAACCTTAATGCTGAACTTTTTAAGTCCTTTGACAACTCATAAGACTGCTGCCTCATACACCTCTAACAAAATATAAAATCTAAGTTATACCAGTCTTCTGCAGAAAGGAATGATTTGCCTTAAACAGTGACCTCTTGTGATGTCCTAAAACTCTTCAGCAGTTGCAACAAAATAAAAACAAAACCAAACCTCAAACAAAAAACTTCCTAAAACCCAAAACCTGGAACACATTGTTCAGGGAGGAGGTATTACCATTCATACTAAATATTTCAGCCACCACTGTGCTCAAGGATTTTTTGAGTTTTCAATGTCATTGTATCCATAGAATTATCTTTCACTAATGCAGCAATATGAACAACAATACGTTGTTCCAAAAACCCTGGGCCCAACTCCAGAATTATCATGTGGTCTTGTAAAAGCCAACATGCTTTGGATTTAGAAAAATAGTACTGGATTATTTACTTATATAGCACCCATAAACTTGCAGGTTGCTTTACACTCAAAAAAAAATTCTAGTCCCTGGAAGGGTCATGCCACAATGAATTTTGGCTGCTATATTTAAATAAAAAGAAAAATTGTGGTAATTTCTGAGAATTTAAAAAAAAATATCTCATAAACAGTCTATTCTATCCTTGGTATTTTAAATATTTCTGCAGTGAATGAATTTATTTTCTAGCCTAAATAAAATACAGAGAATAATTGCCCCAATATCTTCTAAAAGAAGAATTAAACTAGCACACTGGAAGCATAGAGTTCAACCATATGTTGCTGGGTTGTTGAATGGTTGGTTCAACCATTCAATGGTTTCATATAGGGCTGGTTAACATTGATGTCAAACTCAGCAGTATATGAAAGTGTGATGTACAGTACAGTCTACAGAACAGAACAGATATTTTTGGTGACATCTGGATGCTTTTTGTCTACTACACAAACAAGGATTTTGGGGACAACAAACTCTTGGTCATATACCCTTAGAATATCTACAAAAGCAGAAAAAACCCATGGTGTTTTCTCCCCAGGTTACATATTTCTTTCTCTTCAAAAAGCCCTCTCTTTGAGGAAACAGTCATCTATAACAACATAGAATTTATTTGCTTCCTCAATTCTTATTTCTCTTGCACATTTTCTTAACGAGTTTATGAGTGGGGTGGCCAACGCCACACATCTTTTCCTTGGGTGACTAATTCACTTTGGGCTTAGCAACTTGTCCCTGACATTAATGATGAACACGCCTGCTGACTGCCATGTAAAATGTTTACACTTTATGGTTATGGCTCAAATACAAGCAGAAGGAAATATGAAGCACCCTTGAATGAAGTTTGGAAACTTGATATTGAAGTATGCAATGGTCACATTTAATCTTTTTACAGTTGGCACCTGCTAAAAATTTACTGTTCCAGAGGGATCGATGGTAGTTCTGTGCTAACTTATTGGTCTAACAGTGATAAAATTCCAGTGATTTCATTGGAGACATCTGTAATAAAAGTTTTTCTTAGCTGTAAAATTGTAATTTGGGGTGGGTGAGTGTTGTGTGCTTTTGAATCTTTTTTTTCACAGTGGCATAATTATCAGTCATAGTCCATGTAAGAAAGCAATCCAAACACCTGCAAACAAAGGAAGTGGTTTCCATACATGGTACATGAGAGTTCTCAGAATAGCTCCTTTGCTGCTATCCAGCTATCACTTCAGTTAGGTTTGAATTTAGAGAAAAGAAAGAGACATCTGGTTCTTACTTTGAATTCTCTGTGGGAAACACAATGGCAATAATTCCACTAAAGAGGACTACTTACCAGTTAGTGATGACTATTTGGGTTTTATTTATCTGTAGAGTGGATGCTTTTCTTCTTCAGGTGTCTTAGATGTTGGTGTACATTTCTTATCCTGTCCAGGCTCACTGTATGAAAGAACTTGAATGAAGAATTCAGACATGAAACTTAAAATACTGGGGGTTTTTTAAATTTCAGTCAAGTCACTTATGGACCTCAGTTATGGGCAATAAAGGTACATATTGGGTGGTTTTTGGTTAATAATTATTAGGACCTGATTCTAGTTGTGGTCTCATTTAAAACAAATATAATTTCAGCACCCTTGATGAAATCAGGAAAATCCAGAGAATCAGTGTTTTCATATATTTTCCTGATTGAAAGTGTGACGTGGTATTTCCCATAAGTCACCATCACCCCTTACAGACCTGAATTTTTGTCCATTTCTGTTTTCTTCATGTTATTTTAATTAATCGAGATCTTAATTTGGAAGTAACTTGTAGAGGACACGAGTGCTCAGGTCTTGGTGAACCTGCTGGGAGGTAAGCTCATCAGTTTGTAGGAGTTGCTCAGTGCATTGTCAGGTCAATGATGAGAATTTAAAACCAAAAATTAAACATAAGTTGTTAAGACCTCATAGAAACACAAGAACATGTGAACAGCTCTACTGTGTCAGCTCAAATGCCCGTCAGTACAAGTGTCTGCTCTCTGCCACTGGCAGTAGCAGATGCCAAGGCAGTGGTACTTTGTTGGTGTGCCCTCCCGTATGAGCGACTTCACCAGCAATATTAGTGTTTTTTATATGGCTTTGTATTGACAGACAGGACTGAGCCTGGGCTGCAGAGATACCTAACAGGAGCTCAGGCAGGAGAGGATGTATTATTGTTGCTGGTGGTAGATGGAGGTCTGTGGCAAGGGAGGTGAAGCGATTCTCCCGAAACAAGACAGGAGTTCTGTTCTTGAAGGAGTGAGTTTAAACCAGTTATTCAGTCTCAGTCTGACATTTAAGCTGCAAACATGGTTTTTCCTCCCTTGTGGGACTTTGGTTTTGCTAGATTAAAAAGTGAGTCAGGAACCTGAGGAACTGGTCCAACGGAATGAATATAAGTAACATTTGACGTTCAATCTGACCTTTAACAGTTTTTCATCCTACTAACATAAAATGATTGCTCACAAGGCTCTGAACAGGGTCACTCTGAAACCCACTCCACTCTGAATCATTCTTTATTCTCTTCTTGGAAGCATTTGCTTCTTTGTTGATATCTGATATTTTGTGCTGGTATGAAAATAGTGATAATAAAAATTATATGATTCAGGGGTAAAACATTGTGTCAGTCAAATTAGGTTCTGAATGGTTAGCAGGAAAAATTAGTTGATTGTGGTGATGTCCCAGGCAATTAGATACTGAGAGAATGATGGACTTTGAATGGCTTATTCTGCATCCTCTGGACAACAGAAATCTGAAGAAAGAAATTGTTAAATTTTCAAAACTTGTTTTAAATAAATAGGCATCAACGTCCATAGTGAATACTGTTGCTCGTGTGCCTAGTATTTGTATTTAGGAACTCACTAACTGAGATCCTATTGTGATTTTAGGAGTGGCAAAGTGTTAGATTTAAAATACACTGGACTATACATAAAGATCACTATTTGATCAAAATGATCAAGTATATACATCCTGGAAGCACATTATTATATTCAAACACAGAAACTTGCTTTTTAAAATTGCTTTGATCAATTTTATTTGCTTGCAACCCAGACTCTACTCCTGGTAAAACATATGCTTAAATTTATGCACATGAATAACTGTATTGACTTCAGTGGGATTATTCACGTCCATAATGTTATGTGTATCTATAAGATCTATTTAAGCTAGCTCTATTTCATGTGCCATTCATGCAATCTATTTGATCAGGAAAGTTAAAAAAAAGCCCCGTCCTAACACTTCTAACCCTTAAGTAATCGAAATAAGTCATATCCTCTTATTTACGTATGTGTACAACTGTGCTTGCACATGCAATTACTGGGTATATATATGAGGCCAAGACCAAACCCAGATCATTCCCACTTGAAAGAAGATATTTTTTCTCATCTGTGAATAGTAGCTTTCCTTTGCCTATATGAATTTTTTCATTAATACTATAATCCTTTCTTATATCCTTATAATCTTTTATCAGACATAGCTTCTTAGGAATGATGCAGAAATCTGTTTTCTGCCTGGATGCAGAAATTTGTTTTCCTCAAAGCTGCTTCCTGAACATAAGTTTGTCTCTTAAAGTCTTTGTCACATGGCAATGCAAATACAGTTTGGCAATCCAATCAGGATTGTTCCTTCTACATTCTTAGCATCATCTGCCCAAAATGGGCTTGGTAGGTCTCACTCTCACTTCAGAGCTCAGTCACAGCAGACCCATCATCCTCTACCTTAAAATGTCTTAGAGTTGGAATTCCATCCCTTGCTTTCAAAGCTTCTGAGGGGTGAGACAAGCGCTTTCTGCCACCCCCTCTTCCCCCAGTTCTCTGAACTTCATTATTTTCTTTGCTTCCTCACTTCTATCCTTCATGTAGAGGTCTATCCGTACTAGCTTAATGGAAGATCTTACTATTATTTTACTCTTTTCAAACTCTGCCTATTCCTCTCCCTGACAATCCCTAGGAAACACTTCCCTGCCAGTGTCATTTAAATGCTATACCTCTGTGAATCGTTGTGTAATACTTGGGAAAAGGAAGGATGCCCTATTTGAATAAATTACTTTTTTTTTTTTGGCTTCGGCTGCAAGCTTAACCTTCACTCTTCCTGCTCATCCTGGCTCATACTTCAAACTATGTTAGGTAGGGGTTCTCTGATTTTGTGGCTGTCCTCATCCCATCCAAGACAAGGAGTTGCTCTCCTTACAGGTGATACTCAGTATTAACTAAGGCTAAAAAGAATCAAAATAACAATCACATTATTGTTCATTGTTTTGTGAATGTAGGTCAAATTGCACAGAGCAGGCACAAGACAAGAAAATTAATATTGTATATTCCTTGTTATATGATACTTAAACATGCTTTGGTTTAAGATTTTGTCCCATCTGTTCAGTTCTAGTTTCTATTTCCCCCCAAAAAAGTCTTTGGAATGCTGTTGTGTTTGCACGAAATGCTTCCTCCCTTCCGACTGACTTCAAAGAGATAGCAGGCTGTGCTTTATGAGGCTCCCATCTGTACCACATCAGTTTTGGATTACTAACTTGGGGAGTTTTTCTGGAAATATTAGTTGTATTTACAGCCTCAAGCCCAATTTCCAGATCCAGATTAAGTGGAGACCATTTCTTTTGCTTGATTGCCACATTTCTCCACCTGACATAATTTTGTTCTCTTCATTTTGTATGTGCACCCAGCCAGCATCAGTGAAAAAACCCATGCATTTGCAAAAGACAAATTGTACATGATAATGAGTTATACTTGCAAAAGTGGGTATAAAATGTTGGAACCTGGCAGAAAATTTAGTTCGAAATCTCTCAAAAGAAAAGATAGTTAACATGTTTCATTAAAAACTTGAAAAGGGATGGGTTTAAAGCTGAAGCCATACACAAGTGTCACAATGAATTAAAGCATGCGTGTTCGCTTACCAAGTGTACTGTGATGTTTTACAATACTAGCAGAAGCGTATAAGCACTCACAACGTAAAGTGTGATCAGTGTGTCCAGTGCATCCTAAGAAATCCAACCTTCTGCTCATGCTCTGTAGGAATCATCTGACAGAGAGGAGCCTGGTTGCTTTTGGACCCTGTGTGCGTGTGCAGCAGAACTGATAGGAACTCATGTTCTCTATGTGTCTGGATTTCCAGACGTCTGGCAACAGGCTTGGAGCTACAGCCTTGGTGTTGCTACTGCCAAGCATTTAGAAATCTAAGACAAATATCCAAAAATTTCCTTTTCAATGGGAAAAGAATATCCAGGAGAAACCTGGATACAGGAGAAACTGAGACTTAGGGTATGCCCGCCTATGTGAATTGTACCGTAGAATGGCTATTATATGTAGAATTGAGATGCTTATGGCCTTGATAACAACTGTGTATACTGAGAGCTTGATGGGTGAGTAAAACTGTAGAGTACAACTAGTTTATTGACAGCAGTTATTTACTGTGGGAAATATGGAAGGTTTTTGTGACTGTACTCATTTTAGATTTACAGTATGTATTTCATATAATTCCATTGATCATCCCTTCAATGCTTTTGACTTTCAGAAAAAATCCCAAGCCAAACCCTGTGACCCTTTAAAAAGGAAATTTATTATATTTAAAAATATTTTCAACGTCAATACTGAAACTCAGATTTTTATTTGAAACTGAGTTCTGTTCATTAGTATAAAGAACATGTTTATGGAAAGAAAGGAAACTGGAGACTAAAACAATCATTCCAGCAGAAAGAATGCCTTTGTTTTGGCAAAGGAATGTAGATCACTTCTACCAGTTGGGTTCTGAAAATGAAAGGGATTTGAATTAAGTATTAAACTGTAAAAGTTAAACTGTGAGTCTTATACAGTTGTATTGGGCACATTCACATTGGATTCAAATGAATGAAAACTGACTGAAGACCCCACGGTCTGATCTCCTGTTACGAAGTTATGTAATTTTTATTATTATTTTTTTTAATCATAGGCTATTTTTCAAATTCCTTACAGTCTACCTCAGTAAAAGAGCTGTCATGAAACCTCTCTGGCCATCTGGACTATCAGATGTATCTGGCATAAAAATATTTTTCTTTGCTCTGGATTTACAGGCTGCATTTAGTACATTGTGTTATAGCGATGTTCCAGTTTTCTTAATTTTCTCTCAACTGCAGATTTTCGGCAAGAGTTCAAAGTTGCTGCACTTTATGTAAAGGTCATTGCTTTTTAAATACCTGGCAATTTTAATTCTTCCAAAGTTCATTTGTGTGAGCAGAGAAAGAAAAGAGATGGACTTGCAATTTGGTTTTCAGGGTTTGTGAATTCAGGCTTCCTGATTGAAAGGCTTTGCTGTGATCAAGGCAGGTGCCTCGAAACACCGAGACAAGAAGCAGTTCCTCCATTTTACAGGAATGCACTGAGAGTATCTATTTATGCTTACTTCTGTACTGGATGGTATTCTCTGTGGGACAAAAAAGTTCATCCCTGACATGGGCAAACCAAGAAATTATGATTAGCAATCTTGCTTCATAGTTTGTCTCATGCTTTATCACAATCTCCCCAAAGTGTTTTCCCCTGTACGACTGGGATTTAGGTGTTCACGCTTTTCTAAGAGAGTTCTCTCCTTCAAAAAGCCAAAAGAGCTCAAACTTTATGTGGCACTTTTGACTTTGAGAAGTTTGTAACCTACCAATGTTTGTTGTGACCCAGGTTAGTCTTTTCGTGGCAAGACAAGGTTTCTTTGCCAATAAAGGATTTTGTTTCCGGTTTTGTAGTGTGGAATGAAAAGCGAAGTGAATCCTCCCATCCTGCTTTTCTAGCCCTATCATGGATGTTTTTACAGGTCCATAAAATTTAAGATTTTTTTCATGACCATGTTCTAGCCTCATTTTTTGTTTCAAGTTTGATGACTCCTTTTTCTCTCTCACACATGGCTGGTTGTTTTTAATATCTGGACATTTGTTTTCTGTAGTATTTCCAACATAACTCCATTCTAGCATGCAACAGTTATTGTAAGTCATTCTTCCCATCCTAGGCATACCCAAATGACCCACACCCATCTCTTACTTCCCTGTTTCATCAGAAAATTAGCCCATCGGTGCCAGCTGGTCTTACTACACAAACGGGACGGCTGCTGTGCTTTTTAATGTAAATAATGTCATTGCTTCCTGTACTCTCTGAGCACGTTCAGAATCACAGTTTAAAGGTTACATTCCATTTTCTCAAGTCTAATGGATCTATGCAACACAGAAGAAAGAGTTCTATCGCAGAAGTAAATCAGCTTGAACTTGCAGAAGTTCTTGGTTGCCTTTATTGATTGGGCAGAACTGAGTACATGCAGCAGTCCTGGAGACCTGGCCTGTAGCTTAAGCAAGTTTTGTACATTTTAATTATTTCTGTGGTATGTTTGCTGGAGTTTGTTTTTTAAAAGTTATGGCTCGATGAAGTAATTTATTTATGAAATCCACAAGGCTTCCCAAGGCCTGGAGCAGCAGGACAATAATGATTACTGAAGGCAGGCAGCATGTGGCTGTGAGTCCCAGCATAGCTCACCTATTAAGAGTGTTCTTCTGGCTAGATGGGAAGCAAGGAGAAATGATATGCTGAGAGAGACGTGGTATTTTGATTCTAAATATTCTACCATACTTAGGATACAGACTACATTTGTAAGTTATGTATAGGAGATTACATGTGAATAGATGTATGGCTTTATAATCTCACACTCTGAACACAAAATAGTGTTGAAGATCACTCCCTGGTCATATTCTGCCAAACACAAACTTTAAAGAGATTTGGGATATGGATGTTCTTTTGTCCTGCTCAGCAGACCCCTGACTGAGATAATATCCTTAGGGTTATGAAGTAGTATTGGAAGGATGCACAAGAATAGTGTGCTGTTAGTTCTCCTGCATGTGGCTTTAATTACAAATTCTCATGAATCATTTTCATACCTGCTCTTAATTTTTTTTCTTGAAATCTCTTCCACTCTGTAATGATTATGTCCAAATGAGTTGCCAAAACACTATATAGGAACTAACTGGACAGAATTAAGGGATCGTGGTACTACCTTTCATCTTATTTCTAGTTCAGCCTGACAAACTGTGCAGAATAGCTTGAAGAACTGGGGCCCCTTCATCATGAATGAATCTATAGATGAAAAGCAAAGGAGCTTGAGCTGCTTTTCGTCACTGTAGGTACAATGGCTGAATTTACATACCAAACAAAACAACGTCATTGTTTTATAAAATAATGTTTTCGGAAAACATAGCTTTCAGGATGTTTTTGATTCAATAATAGCAGCACTTCATTTCTTTTAAATAAAAATTTATACAAGCATGCACTGTAACACCACGTAACCTAGGGTCTGAGGCCCTTCAGGGAAGTATCTCTCATTTTATACGATGTTTTTTTTCTGACCTATTTTATAAATATTAACCACTGAGATAGCTAAGAACCTAAAACGTATTTTTGAATACTGAAAGGAGATGACCCTCCTTTTTATAAGTGTGACCTTACTCAGTGCAAGCTACATCTGAGCATCTAAGAGCAGAATCTAGTCCTCTAAAAAGTAAAGGTAAATTAAATCATAAGTAAACAACAAAGAATGCATTCACAAATATGCTGTAGAGCAGCTGCATTTCTGAAATGCTTATAGTCAGGATAAATTTCGCCCCTAGACTCCTTTCACATGTCTCAGAAGTTTATGGTTTACTGGTGCTAAAAGGATATTAGAAAAATTGCACTTAACAATTGGATGCCAGCAAGGTAATAGTTTCAGGCAAATACGTCTGAAGTAGTTTCACAACAGTCAAAAGAAGTTATGCTTCCAGCTGAAACTGAATGGGATTATAGAGCAAACTGATGTTTTCAAAAGATGTAACACCTTGAGCTCTTTTGAAAATAGCAGTTTACTGTATTATTGGGGAAACAAATACAAGCAGATAACCATTGTGCAAATCTTGGCCAGAGGGGTGAAGACGCTAGTCCATGGTGTGGAAGTTCAGCTCTCTTCTTTGATGCAGGATTTGAGAATCCAGAGTGCCCAGTTGATCTCTCTATTTCAATTTCATTTTCTGTAAAATTTGGAGAATAGCAGCACTGTCTCCTTCAGGTGACAGGAGAACTGCAGAGGAGAGTGGAAGACTGTAGAAATACCTGGGAGAGTTTGTAGTCAAATCTTTCCTAGAAGTAACAACTCTTCCATAATTCTGGGGACCATCACTGATTGAAGCCAAAATCATCTTTGGCAGCCCTGCGGAAAAGAGTATCTTGTTTCATTTGACCACAAGGGCCGCCTTAGCTTCCCCATTCCCTGTAATCTTCCTATGACAGCACATTTTTTCCAGACTGCTCTATTCCGTGGCATTAGAAGCTGTGTGTAACAGCACTGGTAGGCAGCACATTAATCTCTGTATTTTCTGGATAAAATAGACCATGCTGTTAGTTTGAATCTTTTCACAGTTCATTATTAAACATATTGGTTTGTTTCAGAGTAGTATCAGAAGCAGAGACCTGAGATCAAATCCTCTTGTGGCAGGTTCCATAAAGATCAAGCCCAGACAGGTTTATTCTGTTTAATGGACAGGAAAAGGTGAAGAAGGCCAGAATAATTGCATATGTAAAGTAAGGAACAGAACACACAGAAATTATGGCTTGGTTTCTCCAAGTTATTTAGACACCTAACTCTTGTGTGGTATGTTAATAATTTATGGAGTGAAAACAGAAGCTGGGACCCTAAATGAAACTGTCCAAGTCACCAGAAACCAGATCAGGCAAGCGAAAGCCCAGGCAGAGCTAAATCTAGCCAGGGATGTGAAAGATAATAAAAAGAACTTCTATAGATATATCAGAGGTAAAGGCAAGATGAGGGAAGCTGTGGGTCCCCTCTGGAAGGAAATGGGAGACCTGGTCACCC
>JAOXJM010000005.1:318369-337814 GCA_026413425.1 Tringa solitaria | reverse complement strand
CTGGAAAGGATGCCTGTGAAGCTTATATGGGAAAAAAAGAGGTAAATTTCATCTGGAAATAGCATATTACCTCCCTTCCACTCGGTAGGAACTAAAAAGGGACTAATAGATCATTTTAAGGAATTACAGCAATTGACTCAACAGATTTAGAGTGAAGCAGCTAATTCTCTTACTAGAGCAATAGTTCAAGAGCTTCTATTTGGATGGACAGGGCACTTGTGGGTTAAACTGAAAAAAATGCACATGAAACCTGATGATGGACAGTGATTTTCGGCAATTAATTGGTCACCTGTTCTTAACCGTGTAAGGAGTTTTTGTGAAGGACTGGTTAGAGGGGCAGGAATTTTGAGTTGGGGTTTAACATTATGGGTTAGAAGCAGTCTATTATATTTCCTGCTTAGGAAGTTTTTTTCTAGTTGCTGTTTTTCAAATGCATGGTCTTTGCTCAGCATAGCTTGGATCATCTGTTGAGGGTTCCTTTTCATCTAGTTGTAGAGAGGTTCTTTGCATATTCCCTTGCTAGAAGGATCTTGAATGATACTTCTTCAGGGTTTTTGAAATATAAGAAATGTGGATCTGAAGAGAATGCCCTTATAAAGGTTTAGGTTTCATGCTCCTGTAAATTTGCAGGGGTTTGGTTGCCCTGGTCTTTCATGTGATTTCTAGAAAGTATATAATAATTTGGAAATAGGGATAGAGAAATCCAAGCCTATACATTGCAGTTGAATGGTGACTATACCTACTAACATGATGATAACGAGTGAATTTGAAAGATCTGTTTCTCCCTGTTCCTTCTGCCTTTGTACAGATGTGTATGCTGTAAAAGTTATTTATAGGATTCATTTAAATTCCACATCTTTTCCCAGCACATTTTCCACCTTCTTTTTCATGGTACTTACTTGTAAAATCAATACTCTCAAACAGCTTTCTTTTTAAATTCCCCCTACCTTCCTTTAAAGCTGTCTTAGAGGGCTCGATGTGTTTCCATGGAGCCAATTTTTAAGCATAGAGAAACAAACTCAAGCACAAAACTTCATTTTTAAGGAAAGCTGGTGCTGTTGCATACTGCAAAGAGCCTAATCACACTTGGCTTCTGCAGGTGCAAAGTTTAAAAAGAAAGTTGTCAATATTCAAAACCCCCGAATGCATATTTTTGCTCCAGATATGTTATCATAGAATCATAGAATGCTTTGGGTTGGAAGGGACTTTAAAGACCATGTAGTTATACACCATAATCTGGGTAAAATATCCTGGGAAAAGAACTTCATATTCTACTCCAGATTTGACTATCGTTGTCTTTAAATTTCTGCTCCTGGAACCTTTGGTTTATTATACTCAGAAATGGCAACAACTTGAGCACTTTCAGTTCTGCGATCCCAGTGCCTTGTGAGGTTGGTTGCAAGTTAACAGGGCAAAATATGTTTTGCAGCTCAGAATGTTCCACAAATATAGTTAATTTTTTCTTTTGACAGCTTGGCAAAAAAAAATTGTTATATTAGCATTTTACATGTGGTATTGTCTCGAAAAAAATAATCAAAATGCTAAAATAAGTGCTGAGTGATCTGCTTCCCTACTTCTAGCAATTATGTCATTTAAATCCATTCTGCGTTTGTAGGTAGGTATTTCCCTTTTACATGGCAATACCCATTTCTTGTCAAAGAGAAGCAAAATTACAATTGGGTTAATCATTTGAATGTGTAAAGAACATAAAGAACAAAACAGTTTATTCAGTGACTTGCTTGCTGCCTTGACTTGGGATTTCTCTTACCCCTTTTTACAGTAGTTGACAAAACCCCCACATTTGAAATTCTGTTTTCCTTCTGAGTGCGCTTCCTGTTCAGAGCCCAGACCAACCAGCCCCAACTGTTCCTACTGAAATGTAGTTTATCTGGCATTTCAGTGTGTGCTGAGCTTGCATTAAAGTCCCCATAGGCAAAAAGCATACAAGGAAAAAGTACCTAAAGCTGGAAAAACAATGACGTAGACATCAGAGCACTCATTAAAATTACATGAATATTCATTATGGAGATTCAATGATATTTGGAGGTTTCTCTGCAAAGAGGTTACAGTGGACAAGATTCTTAACCGATGTTCCTCTCTTGAAAGGCAGTGGCACTGAGTCACTTTGCACTTACTTCAGGTTTGGCCTCTTCCATTCAGAATTTCCCACATAATTGTGAAACAGATACAAATCTGAATTTGACTCGTAACAGAACCAAGATTTCTCTTTTGATTTCGGATTTACCAAAACAGTGGCTTGACAGTTGCTCAGTTCATGATAGATACATGAGCTATATTCACAGTTGTTTCCTCAGTGTGTGTTTGATTTCAACAATTCTGGAATTCAGAGCTTGTCAAGCTTCTTTGTGGTTGACTTAATCTCTCGCAGAAGGATCTCATGGATTTATAGTTGAGATCTTGACTTTTCCTTCAAAATCTTTTATATTTTATTCCACACTGTTCCTTTTCTAATGCCCTTACAAAGAAAATAAAGCAAATAGTGAGATTTTTACAACTGTTTATAGCATTACACTGGGAAAACTTCAAAGCACATCTAGCCTCTGATTAACAGGAGAATCATTTTACTTGCACTGTCATTTATGTTCATAGTTCTTGGATCTGTTGTCATTTGTGCATGGAAATGTAACATTTGCATATGCAAATAGTGCACTTGAGTGTCTTGCTCTTTCAAAACAATACACAAGGTACAATACCCACAGTGGTCTAAAGAACAAACACACGGAATCAAACAAGTAGCTATCGAAGAT
Organism: Tringa solitaria; assembly: GCA_026413425.1. Taxonomy (NCBI): domain Eukaryota; kingdom Metazoa; phylum Chordata; class Aves; order Charadriiformes; family Scolopacidae; genus Tringa; species Tringa solitaria. Next base: position 335,046 of record JAOXJM010000005.1, on the reverse strand, counting down.
AAGAATGACAGGATAATTATGGCAAATACTCTGATGGAATCAAGAAGATTATTTTAAATTTCTGCTGTCAGCAAGGTCAGCCATAAAATCCTTAAATGCTCTTCCATTGAACCCAGAGTTTTATCTGGGAGGAGAGAGAACTGACACAGAACTGACAGCCTGGCTGGGCATCAAAGTGTTCTGCAACAACCCTGCTGATTGTGCTGATTCAAAGAATTAATTATTTTGCATTTGTTAAAATCAAAGCAAGTCATAGCAGAGTGAGAACAGGAAAGAGGAAAGCAGAGGATAGTTGGGCCTGTGGACATCAGCACTGATGTTACTTACCCCATACCACAGGAAACGCTCCCCATAGCTCTTCAAAGTGTACCCAGATTGTATATACCATGCATTTGGAAGGGAGCTTTGAGCTGTTGAACGAAGCTGACACGCCTTCTGTGTTTTAAGCAAGCAGTAGAAACACAAGACATGAGACATCAGAGACAGATGATATTTAGGAAATGCACTCTTAAAGCAGAAAAACTAGGGTACACACCCATGTGCCTAATTGTCCCACAGGTCTGCTCAAGACAAAAGCTGAGCTCCACATATCTTTCCATTAAGATGTATTGAAATATTGTGGGCCAGGGTCTTCTTTTACCTTTTGTAATAGAGAGTGTGGACAAACTTCTCTGCTTGTGTCCCTCTTTCTGATGGCCTTGAGAGGAAGCTTGTTAGAAAGGAGGATTCTGAAGGGAAATTCATGTAGAACATAGTACCAGAGGAGATCTTGGGTAAGCTGGGTTCGGGGCAGTTTCGCTGGAATTATTCTGCAAGGAGCAGGTCTGGTGTGGATCAGAAGGGTGAGGTTCTACAGTCACTCGCTGATCGATGGTCATCTTAAAGTCTTCTTAGCAGCTTGTGGCTCTACCCAGGAAATCCCTCCCAAGCAGATTTTAATACAGCTATAGTTACAGAAAGGCGTCAGCCTGGATACATCCCTTTCAGTCCTCTCAGTCTCAAGCAGCCTGGAAAAGTCCCCAGACTGCCTTTTCTGTATATGTTGCACCACAGGCCACAGAGTGCTTCCCAACAGCCTGTACCACACTTCAGATCAATAGGGAAAGAGCAAAAGCCACAAACTATGATGTGCCTCAGGAAGGGAGTAGCAGAGATCAAGGGCATTGCCAATATGAATGAAGTCTACATGAAAGCCTTCATCATTGCGCTGCTTTCATGGTTTAAAGGAACAATTGAGCAGAAGAAAGAAAAGGCGGTGCCAAGAGGAAGAGAAAATAGGAAGGAAAGAAGCTGGTTTCTCTGGTTAAACCATTCTAGTCACGTTCTTGGCGCACAAGCAGAAAAGCACAGCTGCTTTACATCTGGTACAGAGCACTGGAACATAAGTATTCTCAGCCTGTTCAGATGAGTTTTTTGTTTGCTCTGGTATGGACACAATACTTTTTGTAATGAATAACACGGAAAACAGTTTTCTAATGCCACTGCAATAACTGATTTGGCTTATAAATGTTTTCTTTCAAAGGTCAGGCCTACAGGGACTTACAAAGGCTAATTTTGTCACTAGAATATCAGACCCGATGCCCACCCTGGGAGACACAATAACCACTGAATTACACAGTCTAAATGTTTTATGCTTGTACACATGAAGAACACTGACAATTTTCTTTCATGTAGCATCCTGATTGGATTTCATGTGTAAATTTCCCCAAGCATTTTAGAGCTTTGTGCCTAAAGGGAAGCCTACATCCCCTGATACAATACAAACATAACAACGGGAAGGAGAAATTTATTTTCCTGCTTTATAGTCCTTGCTGCATAGTTCGAATATGGCACTGAAGTCTCTGTGCTAAAACCTTTGGTTTAGCTAACATGAGGAAAGTGGGTAAAAATGCAACATGAAGAAATCTTAAAGCCTAGCTCAATATCTGTTTGATCCTATCCAATATTTAGCAACAGCCAGGAGGTAAAGTAACTAATAAGCATATAAATTGATGTGATTGGCTTAAATTTAATCATTCACTGACACTAATGTTAGAGGCATCATGTGTTTTAAACTCAGTCTTTGTGTGCAAGTGAAGCTTCAGCTAATATCGATAAGTATTTTGCTTGCATGAGTTATATGAATCGAGACTTTGAAAGATAAGGAGAATACCAAAGTGAAGGGAGACTGTATTATATGAATTAAAGCCTGAGAGAGACTTGGAGCACGCCTATAAGGAAGGGTTTGAATCTGGGATTCTGGGCGCACTGCTATCAGAAATAACAACTTTGGGTCTTCTGTCCCCTGCTGCTTCTATTATTTAGTAAGTTAAGGTTCTTTTAGCTTCATATTTGATGATAATACACCTATGTAGGTGACAAGAAGAAATGCAGCTGTGATAATTATAGCTGAGAACAGCAGCGTATTCTTCAGCTTGGCTGAACACTAGGAATGTGTGTGTCATATGGCTGCATTGCTCACACACAAGCACTGGTAGGTGCCTGAGTCTTTCAAACAAGCATGTGAAAAAACCTGACATTTCCCAGTGGTCTTCTAATATTTAAGGATGAAAGACCATATTGCTAATGTTACCTGGGGTAGCAAACTAGTGATTAGTTTTAAGATTTGGAACATGGTTTGGGACTCCGTGTGTGTGTCCAGGTACAGTTAACATGCAGGTAGAACTGCAAAGCAGGGAGTTCTGATCTGGGGAGCAAGTTCCTGTGTTAGTTATAGCTTTAACTGCATCTAAGCCATATGCCTTGTGCAGCATGGTGAAGAAATGCCCTTTTTTTTTATAAGTCTTATAGCACAGGGGAAATGCTGACAGGGCCATGGCAAATTGCTCGTTCAACTAAGTGTCGGTGAAGAGGCTGCTATGGATCAGGCTTTTGGAAAAGATTCAATGCCACTGTCTAGACAGAGGCAAGATATAAGGGCTCCCTTTTCCCTTGTCCCCTTGGAGCCTCATCACCGAGCTGTGCAAGTCTGCTAATTAAACTGGAGTTTTGCACTTCACCCTTAGGAGTTTCTTTCTTTAAAAATGTAAGTAATTTGATTGACATGTATTCTTCAAAATCATAATCTCTGGTGAGAAAATGATGAAAAACAATCTGTGCTGCATGCAGACAAAACTGAGGGCTGCACAGAAACGCAATGTTTTATTACATAAAGGTGTTAATAAGCCACTGATCTCACATTAGGAGCAATAGGAATAAGGAGGAATAGTGCAGCAAGACACGATTTTACTGTAGTTGACAGATGCTGCTGTTATTTGCTGAATAACTTCCACTCTGGTGGAACAGCAGATTTCCAATAGCAGGTGTGTTTCACTGGTGATCTATGACATTGGGCCCAGCCAAGAAATGAAGAAAAGAAGGCTAATTACTTGGGCATAGAAAGGTGTTGATTGGAAAATGGCAGTCAGAATTAGAAATGGTGTAAGGGCTGGATCCAGACACAGGATGGAGGAAACCACCATTAAAAAATATTTTAAAAATACATCATTTCCATCTTCTCTTAGACTACTCAGCAGAGACTGCTGGAGCTTCCAGTGCAAGGTCTGACCATGAGGCATGTTTGTTCCTTAGCACTGATGGAAAGTGCGTACCTGTTTAATCCTTTCCTTAGCTACCAAATGCAGATACACCTGCTCTCACTGATGCACAAGCAGCAATTCAGCAGAGGCCAGGGGATTCAAGATGGGAATATACACTTTTAACTGAGTATTTCAATGAGAAGTTTCCTTCAGAAAGAATAATACAATCAGTAGTAAACTAACTTTATTCTCTTTTCTGTCATGGGGATGTCTATCACCTGAGTGCTAAATAAGCAACATTGTATTAAGATAAGGACCCCAAAGACTAATTGAGCGGCTTCAGTTTTTTCAAGGTGATTTAAGGGAAGTATCTAGAGAAATGCTCAGTGGATATTGTCAGGCACTCAGAAGAACTGATGAGCCAAGAGTATGGGAAAATAAAGGGAACAAAATTATTTCCCCAGTGACTAATTTGCACACCAAGATTTTTGCTTGTGCGTTCTCAGCGCTTGCAAACAAACCCGTGTTGTTCACACACCTGTGCAGTCCAGAAGATCCTGGCCTGAATGGTGTGTGAGCTGCATTAGATCTTCCCTTTGCGTTTGGTAGCTGTGGTCCAGTGATCTGTCTAGTCAGGGCTATTATGCTATTGACTACCGAGTGGCCAGCATGTTCCTGAGTTACTGCTGGTTTGGGATGCTTCCATTTGTGAATGCTCATTTTTTCACACTGTATCTAGGCCTGATTTTCAGAAAATAGAAGCCAGGCATTTTGTGAAAAGAAGAGACTCTCAAGTAACCTCAGCCTGAGTACTCAGAAATAAACTGTGAATCACTTAGCAATTTAATTTCGTTTTTTTATAAGAGAGTTTTTTAAATCTAACATTATTTGTATTATTAAATTTTTACTAAATTTGTATTTGGAAGTATTTCTCACTGAGTAGTATAGAGACATCTTGGGTGTCACAGTAAATTAATGGGCATCTGTCTTTCATTCCAGTGAGAAAGCTGTGAGAAAGCATCCAAGTGAGACTATTCACCATTAAGAATTAAGCATCTATGGTGAGATGTGATACAGGGTTCTCTGAATGTTTCCTCTTGAGTCACTCCATGCCTGGAGGTTTAATATCTAACAGGTCTTTTCCTTTTTTTAATGCCAAAACACAAAATTACTTGCAAGGTAGATTTTGTTTGGAAAACGGTTGGCTTCTAAGGTGGCATAACAGGGTGCTGCAATAGCTTGTGGCCTGTTTGGGGCTATTGTTAAAACTACAAAAGGGAGTTAAAACAAAAAACCAAGACAGTAAGAAAGAAACTCTTTCATCTGAATATCCTGCTGCTTCTTCACCTTTCCTTGGAACATTCTGTCTGTGTCTGTATATTTTGTGTGTACTTCATAATACTATGAGACAGAGTTATACAATTATTTGTATTAGCCAATGAGCTGCACATCTTCTGGAAACATACAAATCCTGGCTTTCAATCTTGTCTAATGCAGGGTCTAAAAACAGATGCCACGTGGCTCCAAACAAACCTAAGGCAAAGCCTGGGTGTGTTCGTGAACATTGATTCTCTATGAGCTTCCTTTCATTTGCTAAAATCTCCATGCTCTTTCTATAGTCTTCTGTAGACCGCGTCTGATATTACTCTTCACTACCAGAGTAATACAGCCCTGGAGAGTTTAGTCAGATAATGTTTGAAAAGTGTTTGGGATCCTTGAGGAAAGGTCGTCACTGCAAGGAGCTGAGCTCTAGTGACACAATTGCAAAATTACAAAAAGACCAAGGTAGAACTATGGCACAGCTAAAAATAGAGACTGAAATTCCTCTTCGTTCTCAAGCTGTATAAGGATCTATGCATAGCTATGTAAGGCAGGTTCTCCATGCAAAAAGAGATGAAGTTTTGGCTGATTTAACATGGGAAGCATTGTCTTCATATGTTTCCTTTGTAGAGCTTACTCATAATTTTAAAGCTGTCAGAAGGCCTCTCTTTAAATTAAAGTAATTTATTGCTGTATGTGCCCAAGAACAGCTACAAAAGTAAACACAGGTACTCCCTTGCCTATATCCACTGCACTTTTCCAGATCACTTCCAAGTGGAAAAGAAGTCTAATAAAGAATCAAGCAAAATTTCTGTGCCACTCACACTCAAAGGATTAATTCTTTTTTTCTAATACCTCTAAATGGTGGCACCAGAGTCTGGTCTTTGTCTAGAACTTCCACTGACATTGCTGTCAGTTCCAGGCATGGATGACAGGCAGGAAAAAGACATTGCTCTTCTGCAGAAATCTCCTTGCTAATAAGCTTTTCATCGACACATACGTGCACACATGGTCACGCACATACAGAGGTATATATAGACCCTTTCACAGTCTAAATTTAGTAGTTATGGAAAATGTTATATGCAATAATTTGATACTCCCAGTGCCTTTGAGGCAGCGCATTCCTAAAGAAATGCCTGTGTGAGATACTGGTGATAGGGCTTAGATTTTCATTGGACAGAACGGTGAGTGGGTCTGTAGGACTGGGAGGCGGCAAGGCTGACAGATCAGAAATGGAGCACAACCCCTGCCAGAACATGTCCCGCTCCCTGGCAGAGGCACTCAGACGTTCTCAGCTGGGGACATGAGATTCCCTGGCTTTTGTCAGTGTGGAACAGAAAAGATGCCCCAAGATGCTGAGGAAGAGAAGGAGAATGTCAGTACAAGCTCCTCCTGCTGTTGGCACAGAAACACTGTAGAGTTTGAGTCATGTAACCCTGGTGAAGTTGCAGGTTGTGTTTATAGCCATTTAGTGCCTGATTTGTCTTCAGACTGCTGTCAAATCACAGTCACATCATGTCTTTCTTGCAACCCGATTTGTTCTCAAATGCAAGCCAAACAAACATAAACAAATACACAAGACCCCCAGACAAAACACAACTTAATTTCTAGTTTATGTATCCTATTTCTTTCTTGATTTTTTCTTTGTACATTTTGAAAAAAATGAGTACCAGACCCAGTAGAGGCGAGCCTGCTTGGTTTCATAGCTTTTCATGCATTGCTCACATTTCCTGTCTATCTTTCGTGTTATCTCTTTTCATTGCTGCTTTAGATTAGCCACAACACAGAGTCATTTATGGTTGTCATATGTTATGTATCAGGCTTAATTGTTTGTCCTGCCTTTCATCATCTCATCTTATTTCACAGACCACAATTAACTCTGATTCTTTTGAGGCACCCAGCTTGCCTCTACTTGCTACTTGGCCTTACGTATCCATATGGTTCAGTTTGGGTTTCAAAGATCTCTCTCCTTTTGCTACTTTTTTTGACACAACAAACCAAGAACTGTTTCAGATGGTTTGTTTGCTGTGGCATATATATGTACCTATATATTAGAATTTAGTATCAAAGAGTAAATGGCAGCTTGTAGAACTGGAGCATTGTGGAACGTTGTGCTACAACAGACTAATCTGAAATTTTGTATTTGTGGACTATTGGCATCGTTTCTCTTTATCCCCTGCCTTTCTCTGGTCTGTGCAGTGATGATGCCTTTTCCTTTGGGGAATTTTACTGCCCCCTCTCTCTTTTTTTTAAGAACTTTTTCCCAATGTGGTGCTTTAAACTGTTACTCTTTGTGCTGTGTATTGTGTTCCAAGACTGGGAATGATTCCCAAAGCTATATTTTCATGGCATGCTTTTGTGTCTCCATTAAAATCAATAATATGTTAAGAGAGGCTAAGGGCAGAATTCCTTTTAATGGGAATTTTTGTCTGAGATATTTTAGAATACAGTGACCTCTCTTTCAGTCTGAACTTTTCTCTCTTCTACACTGTCTTCTGTGCATGTATCATTCACACATCTTTAGTCCTATAATCTGTCTACTGTTTTTTATTACACTCCTTTCTTGTTTTCCAGTAGTCCCTGAAAAATGTGAGAATTAAAAATGCACACACCATGCTAATGTAGTTACCCTCAGACTCGATTGAGAGTCATTGCTTTTGCATGCAGTCCTGTGGGTATATATATTTACATCCAACATAGAAAAAACTTGCTATAATGAGTCTACTTAGTCCTTCGTACTTCTTCCCAGAGGTATATTGCCCAGTGTTTTGCTTTTCCTGTTTTATGGATGTTGTGGAAAATCTCAAATTTAGCTTGAGTAACAGTCTTGTAAATTAATATATTGTGAGGTTATTTTTTCATTATTTCCTGATTTCTCCCTTTCCCCCCTTATAAAGTTGCTTTCCCCCTCCATTTAAGCATGAAGTCCTGCATCCTAAATAGTGCTCCCCTTTCTGTACACCGCCCCCATTCAGTACTTGTGGATGGTAACTTTTCTCTCTTCCGCACAGCTAGGCTGGACTTAGTTGCCTTACATACACCATTTTAACTTTAAATTTGTCTTTCTGTTTGCCTGCCTCTGCGGTTGTGCTATGCTAATTGTCATTTAATTTGTTCAAAATTACCCAAATCGTCCATAAGAATATACTTGAGGAGAAGTTTTGTGTTTCTTATTTGTTCAATGTGAGGTAATCCTACAACCTTAGAAAGTATCTGCGTCAAGTGAAGATGAAAGCAGAGTCTTGTGAGTTTGGAGATCATGTAGATTTTAAAGCCATAAAAATCAAATTGATCTTCTCAACTGACTTACAGAACTGGACCCAGACATTCCTGAATAAAGCTACCAGTGTAGGCTTGAACTGAAGCTGTCTTTTTATACTGTCTTGACACCAAGAACAGATGTATATCATGGGTGAATATGGTATTTTGAAAGGTGTGCAAAGGATGTTTCTTCCTATGAAATATTTCCCTCTCTACTGCTGGACCCTTAGGGATTGCTGTGTTGGCAGTTAGGCTACATTAGAACCAGACTAGAGCAGACAAATTTAAGTTCAACTGAAAAATGGAAGGCCTAAAAGAACAAAGAAGGCTACAGGAAGCAGCAGCAGGAGGTGAAGATTTCCGCAGCATTGTCTTTACCGCCCTACATACCATTGTAGTACTAGGAGGGATAATACTAGATGTGAAACATAAGCTTACACTGGGGAGATGTGGACTTTCGTTACTGTTTGCTCTGTGTACATATCTCATGAATTTTCCCTCCCCAGTCTCTCCAGTCCATTGCTCTACATGCTCCCAGCTGATACCAGACAGGTGAAAGCTGGTTTTTCCCCAGAAGAAAGCACCTCTCCAGGATTTGAGTGGACCAACGATTCAAGAATGTTTGCAGGAGAGACAGGAGGGAATAGTAAGGATCATTACTGAATTAAAGTGTGATCTGGATGCCAGTGGAATTTGAGCACCAGATTTTCCAGCATACCCAGCTGAAAATACAGAACAGGGAGAGGAATGTTAAATAAACTTGTTCAGCTAAAGCTGGCACTTTGGACTTCTACCTGCAGCCTCTAAACCTCTCTTCCACTCTGATCTCAATTTACCATACAAGGGGATGCTTTAAATTAAAGCAAGGGAGCAGTTACATTTTCCAAGGCAATCTTGTCTGCCTCTCCTTTGAGGATGCCAAACTGATGACAAGTACGGTATTATTTGTATATGTATATTTAGTGTTGACATAATTAATGAAACCCGTGGAGTCTAACCCCTAATCTAATTAAAAATGTCAGATGCACAGAAACAAGAAGCTGTTTTACATTTGAAGGATATAGAAATGAAAGGGTTGCTTTGAAATTTATTTTTAAGTTGGTAAAATATTTGTGTTCCCATAATATCCATTTAATTTTGGCATTTGGTCCATAAGGAATGCTGGGACAGGATTAAAAGTAAATATAGTAAAGCACAGACTTTTTTGTTTCTTTTTTTTTTTTTGTTTGCATCTGGTAGGTGGTTTTGGCTTCTCTTGAGTCTCCTTCAGGCTGCTTATGAGTTGGCTCTAGGTATTTCTCCTCTGATAGCACTTTTATATTTATAGAGCCTGGTTTTCCCAAGATGCTAGGAAACATGGCCTTTGTGAAATATTTGCATTGTTTCAATGTGAAGTAACCAAGGGATGAAAATATGCAATGATGTGGAGAAAAGGAGAATATACGGCTTTAAGTATTATCACTAATTTTTCAAGGAAATCTGGAAAACATCTGCCTCCACTGTTTGTTCTTCCATTGCTTTGCTTTTAATTATCCCCACCTCTTTTTAATGGAACACAAATGACCATTTCACAATTTTATATGATAGACCAATCCATAGAGAACTGCCGTGACATTCGCAGTACCCTGGACTTGGCCGCCTCATTCTTCCAGATGTCTTCTGTGCAAACGTTTCAAAACTAAATATTGATTAAAGCCAGTTTAAGGAATAAACACAGTCTCAGTGAACAGGCATATTAAATGCAATTGTGGAGGTCAAAACAAGACTTGTTTAATTTCCATATGCTTTTTCTGATTCATGGAGGGTGAAGAATCAAGGTCCACACCGAGACTTGTATTCATGTCCACTGTTCTCACTTGCGTGATACTGAACATGGGGTCTCTGCTGGCTGCATTTTTATCCTCAGGCAGCAGCTGATACCTGAAAATCGTTTCACTTCCAGTGCACGACAACAAGAAAACAACGGGTTGTTTTTTCAATGAGTGGGAGCAAACTGGTCGGCCAAAACTATAGCAAGGTGGGTGGGAAAATGTTGCTCCCAAGTGCCACCCATGGGCACTGCAAAAGTGTTTCAGCTGGGATCACAGCATATCGGATGGTTCAGTGTCAGATGACTGGAAGAACAAGTTACCGATAAGGGACACGTGTAGACTTCTGTAACAAGGGACACACACAATTTCAGGGCTAGTAATAAGGAGGCAGATTGTTCACAGAACAAAGCTGAGACTGATCTATGCCTTGTCCTGATTATAGCCTGGAATTTGTTCAGCAGCTCCTTCCATAATGTCTTTTTGCACAGGCTGTTTCCTTCAGTTCTTTGCAAAGACCAGGATTTGTCCAATTGGAAAAATTGGCAAAATGTTTTTTTCTAGTCTGTGCACACATGCATTTATCATTGCAAATGTATGAAAAAATACATCCACCTGCTTTCTGAAGCTGATGCAAAGAGATACGAGGTTGTTGGTGACATCTGTTGTTCTTTCACCACAAGACTGAACACAATTGCCTTTTGGCACTGACAGGCCGAGGTGCAGAAATCTGCAGGCCAAGGTTTGCTGCAGTACAATCTGAGAATGGGAGCTGAGACAGGGGTGACTAGTGTAGAAGATGCTATATTTCAAATAATGATGACCAAGTCCTTTCTTCATTTTCCCTTTCTCAGAAATCACTGAGACTGCATGGATGTAGCAACAAAAAAGAGAGCAAAATAAAGCTCACCATGTGCTTAATTTTTCCACTGGTAGGCTAAATGCTGTCATGAAGGTGTCTTACACTATAGACACAGAGAGCGCTCAGATGCTGTTCCTACAATATTATAAATCCATTCTTCCTATTACATTTTCTTATTACGATAAACAAGAAATAAAACCAAGACAAAAAAAGCAAAGTGAATTTTTCAATCTAAAAGTGAATAATCATGTGGAAAAATAAGACGGGTTTCAATCATGACAGGTCTCAGCTTACTTACTTTTGGGGTGTGCCATATGTCAAAGCCCTTAAAAAAGAAAAATAAAAAAACAGAAAGTGCAAGCGGAGAATGAAAATGCTCGGAGCAGAGGAGGAGTCATTTATATATATAAATAACTCCCGAGTCGGATTCTTGTGAATCTCCATTTCTATTACAAATATTTTTTGTTAAAGAGAAGTGAGGAAACGTTGCTAAATGTGTGTGGAACAGAAACTAAAAGGACAGGTTAGGAAGGGACACATAGAAGAAGGGATACATACCTTCCAAAGCTTTCTGTGTGTAAACATTTGGGTGTGTTTACACACTGGTGTTCAAATACCGTAGTAAAAAGCAAGGGGAGGTGTGTGAATTCATACCTAACAAACCTGACTGAAGACTGACCATGGCAGAATACAGTTAGCTTAAAAAATAACTAAGGGTCTTATGGCACCCTTCTGACCAGAATGAAGAAGAAAACATTTTGCAAAGCTGATCAAAAGGCAAGTCAAAGTGAAAAGCTGAAAGCTGAAATGGGGAGGTTAGACAAAAACAGGAAAAAAGTGACCAGGAAGGAAAGTCTTCTGGTTAAAAAAACAAAACGGGGGGATTTTTCAAGACACTATTGACAGATTCCTGATTTCTCAGGAGCTAAGCAGCTTCTGTACCTCTCTTCTGAATAATACCTAGAACATGCACAACCAGAACAAAAATATGATTTCACTAAAGTTGGCTCTACTATAAAGACTTGCATTTGGGAAAGAATTGCTTTCACCTGGCAGTTTCTGGAACTGGGCTCCAGATTCTGGAATAAGATAGTTCTAGATCATTGTCACTCCCAGGAAACATTCTGCATGTGCAGAGTTAAAAGTTATTTCATTTTGGCTGGTTTCCATAATGCAAATATCCACCTGTGCATTACTTTGAAGACGTTTTTCTGACTCATCTCTTCCTATGTGTCTAATATTGATTTAATTGTGGGTTTTGGCATTACTTAAAAGCTTAAAGTGTTTTTAATAGATAAAGTATGTTGTGTCCGTTATTTGTGTCAGCACTCCCTGGGGAATCTCACTATTCCCAATGTTTTCTTAGAGGCATATACATGCGCAAACCCTTGCAGACGTCAATTCAGACACTGCAACCAGGCAATAATGACTAACAGACTTCAGACAATGAAGAATCCAATTTAAAATCCAAAACTGGATTATAAAAGCCCTTCTTTGTAGTTCTCTGTAACAAATGAATTCTCTTTGCTATTTCTAAATATCTAATTATATTCATATTTATATGGGTTAGTCCCCAAGACCACAAGCAAAGCAGATTGGAAAGGAAGTTGCCGAAGTTGCTCACATCTCCAATTCTCATCTGAATTTTTAAATACTGATGCTTGCACAGCGTGAGGGCAGCCACTTTATAAATGATATATCAGCTAATTCAAGTAACTTACTGAGAACTTGTCTGAAGTCACTAGAGATTTTCTTCTTTTAGACTAACCACTGTGCACTGGGGTACATTAAAGAGTTGTTTTAGAGCATGATTCAGACAATTGATTCAGGGTATACTACGGCTATTTTTAATTTGCTCAGTGCAAGCTTATAGGTATTTCTGTTCCATTTTCCTGATTGTTCTATGACCCCTCAAGTTCATTTCTTTACCAAAAGCAACATATACTTTTGATTAGATTTTCAGTTTTAATACTTGTTTCTCCTTCTGTCATGTACCACTCTACCATGCATCAATTATGGACAATGTCTATCAGGAGCTTGAGTGAAAGGGCTCTGCACTAGCCCTTCAGTGAAGCAGGGCTTTGTCTGTTTGAGCTATCAGAATTAATGAAGTTGAACCTGGTTTTTTTTTGGGATAAGCTCAGTAACCCCATGTCTGGATTACAGGGAATGTTCCACACTCTGGGTTAGTCTGTCTTTGTGCAACATGGAGCGAAACTACTGCCTTTCATCCAGTATTAACCTTCTGTATTTACTTGGGTATGCTCCATTTTGGCTTTTTGCCTTTTTATTCCTTTAAGCAAATATGTTTTTAAAGGCGTGGAGATTTCTCATAATCTTCATTATTTATTTACTCTATTTTTTCTTCAAAGGTTTTATTGTTTTGCAGACTGCACATAAAGTCTGAAACTAAATAAAACTATCAGGAAATAACAGTTTTGTCATAAAACCTTAGCTGAACTATAGTTTTATGTTAAAGATATACAAACGATACAGATGTTAACATTAAAATACACCTCAGGATGATTATGAGCATGTACAATGGTTATGGTCTACCAGCTTTAACTTATTAAACTCTAGGTTTATGTTAGTAATATAGGATCTGCAGACTCCCTTCTCCTCCCTTGATTTTACTACAACACCCACCATTCATTTCTGGCTTTACCGCCCCCGTCCCGGTGCCTCTTTACCTCTTCACACACTCATCATCTGCCCTGGCTAAGGGGTATCATGAATATGAAACTACTGTTTCATATTGAGGAAGATAACCCAGTTGGGCCTCAGAAGAGTTCTCAGGGACTGGTTTGGTGGCTGCTGTTGGACGAGATCTGAGAGTCCTCCCGTGGCTCCTCTGAGTGCCTGACTCTGCTGGAGCGGGATCGCTGCAGTGTGTGATCCGACCCTGGCCCTCCCCACCCCCTGCCGCATGAAAAGCCCTCCCAGGGCTTGATTTACCCCAGCTGCCCAGGAAAGCTGCTTGAAAATCAACATTCAGAGAACAAGCCATGGGGTTCCAGTGCAGTACAGAAGTTACCAGAGAGGAGGCTATTGCTCTTGGACTAGGAAAACAGCCATTCCGTTTAGCAAAAGATTTTGAGGTTTTGAAGTGTATTTATTTTCTGATAGGAAATGACAGCGAGGCCTTTTACAGTTCTCAGAGACAGACAGATAGATACAGACCCTGGAGTAGACAACAGTCTCCGTATTTTACCAAGGACAAGGTAAGGTCAGTTTTAGCCCCTGAGTAGTCTTACTTTAGCTTTGGAATTGCAGCTTCTTGAGCTATCTCCATAGCTTACATGAAGAAACAGTTTGGTTCAAACTGACATATTTCTTCAAAAACTTCTATTTTTTGTAAAAGGTTTCATGGGAAACCAGCTTTCCCTTGTATTCAGTACCCCAGAGAAGTTGCTGTAGGTACACACCTTGTCAGACAAATCTGGCCATGCAGATGGCCTGGGACATGTAGGAGACTGACACAAATCCCAACGCTGGATCAGGGGGTTGGGAAAACTCTTAATAGCATCGCTGATTTTTAGAATGTTTCTCCAGCTTTCCTTTGAGGGAACCTTGGACCTCTGAGTGAATGTATGGCCGTATTTGTTTTCCTGATGTTATTTCTCTGCAACTGCTTGTTTCCTCTGTAGAGGCATGTTGCTGCTTTTTGCTGCAGCTGACTTTTCTGTGAGAACTATGCAAGAAACTTCTTGCTTTAACCATGTTATCCTACGTTCACTTTTATTGTTTTGTTTTGTTTTGTTTTTCCCTATCTATTCCTCCTGTCCCTTTTGACTCATCTGGTCCATTTGCAAGGCATCCTGTTTATTTTTCCAGCTATTTGGTTTTGATATGTCTTATCTGGCCTTTTCTGTCTGCTCTTTTGGGGATGTATACAAAGCTTTTCCTTTATTTGCATTTGCTTTTCCCTCTCCACTCTACAGCACCTTAATGTTTGCCTGTGGAACCCAAGAATGGGAAATGGGAATAAAAATGCACAAGCCCACAGAAGTCAATGACAACTAAAGTTGGTATTCATTGTGCAGGTGTGGAATGCTTCAAGTTGCTGAGATACGTAGAAATACAAGAGCTAGTATTTTATCCCAGCGCTCCCTGACACAGTTCTGGGAACAGACAGCAGCTACAGGAAACTGGTTTGAAAGCAGCGTTCTCCCCTGGGGTTTCTCTGTGCAAGCCAGCCAGCAGTTAGGTACGGCCCTTCTGGGGGAATGGGTAATTGAGAATGGGATCGGAACACGGTGCTGCTTCAGCCATTTCATTTCAGCAATGTACTTGAAGAAGAGACCGGGGAACTTTTTCTGCCAATGTTTTTTCCATGGTTATGGAGGTTAGCTCTTTGGCCAGTTTCCCTTCTACATGCTCCGTTTTAAGAGAAAGCTGCTAAGATTCTGACAGTCCCTCTGGCTAACTGTGGTTTGGCAAAGTGGTGTTCATCCAAGCTGGCTGGTTCCAGACGAACAGGTATCCAGAGCTGGCGAGAGCTGGCAGCCAGCTCTGTCAGGCTGAAGCATGGAGACCAAGGGCACAACAATCAGTACCAGAAGCTACTGATCTGCCACCATTAACTCTCCACAGCTGCAAAAGCCTTGATTGTCTCCAGAGTTAGTATTATAGGACTGTACTAGTATCTGACGTTATTGTAAGGAAGAAATATTACAGGCTACAATTTGCAGTAGAGCTTGCTGCTCGCAGCGACCACTGGCTTCATTTGGGGAAGGTGCAAGGCAGCTTTTGCTACCCAAAGGAACGAACAACTAAGCTGTCAGCAAGTTTACCCAGGCCTGGCCCATCAGGAGAATGAGTTGGTGTTGACAAGTGCTTATATTTTGGCAGGCAGAGATGCTCTTTTCAGGCCAGAGCTTCTTTCTGAGGAGATGTTCTTTGTTATCCTGATGTGCTTCTCACATTTCTGATGTGCCTGTTACAGCAGTACTTCTGTGTGTGCATGTGTGTGCACCCACATGTGATGTGGGGAAGTCTCTCCTCAGCCATTGCAAAAGATCCACTGTTCTGGGAGTGCTAATCTGATACCAGGCCCAAAGAAACCGAACGGGAAAATACTGTCTTCAAACAAGCTTCCTGTAGCTCCAGTCTGTTCCCAATAGACTTTTGCTTTCTGCCCTTAGTTTCACACTGGCTTTGATGACGCACTGTTCTGTTTTGGAACACACCCCTTTCCCTCGAGCTTTGGGCAAATCTAGAGCAGGGCTTGATGCTGAAGCCGAAATCATGGACACAAGGAGATGAAATGAAGCTATGTCAGGGGAAGTTCAGGTTGGACATTAAGCAAGGGCTCTTCCCTGAGATGGTGGTTGCTCACAGGAGCAGGCTTCCCAGGGCAGTGCTCACAGCACTCAGCCTGTCAGAGTTCCAGGACCATTGGGATGATGCTCTTAGTCATACGGTTTAGGTTTAGGCAGTCCAGCGAGGAGCAGGGAGTTGGACTCAATGACCCTTATGGGTCCCTTCCAACTTGAGATACTCTCTGATTCTATCTATGTGCTGGGTATAACCACAGCATAAATAGGAGCCCTCGGTTCCAGGGCAATGCAAGGGGTGGTCTTCACAAAAGCAGACTGATGAGGGTACTTGCCATATATGTGACAATTCTCAAGCCAGAAGACTCATAGGAAAATCAGCTGTGTTGTTGATGCTGGCCCAAATCCACATGCCAAAGCATTTCTCTGAAGAGAGCACACCCTTTTTAAAACATGCGTGTTATGAACAATGTTTGCTTTAAAAAGACAGAGCACGATGGGAGGCAGCCTGCCCTGGTGGCTTGTGCTGTGTCAGAGATGTGATAGAAGGGAGGTTGGGAACGCTCTCTGAGTGCAGGATAGCAGATTGTGGCATTTAAAAGAAGTTCACAGTATTACACTACACTCTTGGC
>JAOXJM010000005.1:248415-317098 GCA_026413425.1 Tringa solitaria | reverse complement strand
CTTGTATAAAGAGCAGAGAAAGTAGCACATTTTATTCACTACAAGCTTTGGTTAACCTTTGCATACCGTGTTTCTCCTCAGTTTATTGTATGAATGCTTTCCCGTCAATTTCATCTCCAGCACATGGAAAATGCTTTCTGTTTAGTTTAATTAGTTACAGTGTTGCCAAAATTAGTTTTCTGTTAACTTGAAATATTTTACTAGGAATGAGAAAACATGTGGTAGATACAGCAAAATTTATCCTAGTCCTGTTCTTACATCTCTGTAGACAGAGGTCAAATCTTTGGCATGCAGGTTATTGGAGGTGAGTTTATTGTAGTTACTGCCTCACTTCTGAATTACTGGGCGAATTCTTTGCTTGTATATACTCCTCCATTGCCCTCACTTGCAGGGCTAGTCACTGATAGAAATAAGAGGGTGTTGTCTGTAATATGGTACTGATTTCAGTTCTGAGCAAACATGTTTCTCTATGAATTGCGGATGTTCCTAAGGAAGTGTGTGACACGTGTGAGAAATGGGTACAGCTGGGAGAAGGCTCTCTGCTAAACACTTCCTTTTGAGCTGCTTCAGTTTTGCCCTGTTTCATCTCCCAACCTCTCCCTCTGGGGTCATGCACAGCCCCTTGCATATGGTACCACAGGCTGCTCACTAATGTGAAGAAGAGAGAACCAAGTTAAACCATGTTCTGAGAGCTTTTTTTCTTGCATCTGGGAGCTTGTGTTGATTTACCCAGAACTTTGGCCATAGTTGCTGTTAAATAAAATGAATCAGTAGCCTGCAACTGAAACAAGTTGTTGGGTTTTGGGTGGAACTAGCCTCTAGAAAATAACTTGCAGGGATGTTGTGAATGCCTTCTCAGAAGCAGCTGGGCACTGAGCCAGGAGTGCTTGACCTTTAAATTCTCAGTCACCTAAACTTGAATTTGGGACAGGATGTGCTTTTAAAAGAGATGTTGTAGTTCAAACTGTAGTTAATTCAGGGAATCCCTGCATCGTGTGTATGTCTGGATGGTCACTTCTGGGCTGGTTGCTCACTTGCAAACCCAAACCAGGTAGCTAGTTCTTAAAAAGGTTCAGTGACTATTTGCCGGTGATGATGTGGGCAGTATTTCTTGCCTTGGGATAGACAGGTGGATGGGATTAATTCTGAATTCTCTTATAGACCTCCTTCACTGTGCCCATGAATCCATGGCAACTTCTGGTCTAGACCATGGCTGAGCATATGAGAGTTTGAGCAGCTGAGAATAGAAAAGTGCGATGCAAGATCAAAGTGAACAGGGAGGAATTCCTGCACCTGAATATCTGATCAGTGTTGTTGAGTGTCTCCAAAACATAGGCAGGGGAAGAGGTAACCAATGCTGAGGATAAGCTGGTGATTAGACAGAGCAACAATAAGTTTCAGCACAAGAAATCTTGCCATGCCCTGCTTTCCTGTGTTGAAAAGATGGAGGTTTGCTGGCAGAATGTTTTAAGATACTTGGCAGGATTGATATTCCACACTAAATAGATGAAGGTGCTTGACGAAATACAGTTTGTCCTAAGCATATTTTGACGGAATATATTTTATCCTTACAGAGACTTTAGCAGAAATATCAGTGATGTCTCATGATAGAATGCAATATGAAGAGCTGTAAGAGCCTGACTATTAAAAAAAGGACCAGACAACTTCGTGCTGTGGCACTCTGTTGGACTCTCGAGTGGGTGGTTGGAAAGGGTTGGGGGATGGGTGATCTTCTAATGGGGATTTAATCATATACCTTCTAGAAATAATGGCAATCCATAGATGATTAAGGAAGAGATGAGAAAGAAAAAGCATTTTGGAGAAATTTCCTCACAGAAAAAATGATTCATTTTGGACTATGCTGTCAAAAGCCAGCTATGGAAACTGCAGCTGTGGATGTATTAAATAGGAGTCAGGCAGGTGCTTACTGGAAAAAATGTTATGGGTGGAAACAAGCACCAGGAGGAGTGGGAGGAATCCGCAGAGCCAGCTTCCGGTTTTCAGTTACAGCAGAATAAATGTGTTATTCTGCATTTGCATTGCAGATACACAACAGTTCTCAATCTCAGCAGATGCTTGGCTGCTGTGGATTTTCATGAACACGTGTCCAAGGGGAAATTCTCACCTTCCTCTAACATTTTTTTAAAAAGAAGAAGCATATTAAATGCCAGGATGAAGGGAACGGTTTCAGGGTGGAAAAGGTTGAGCAATGGTGGTGTAATAGAAAGCAAAATTTGGCCCACATTAGTTTCCTCCACCAGGGCTGTTTTTTCCATTAATACTGCTAGCTAAAGAGTATCTCTGACGTCTATCAGAACTTTAGCCCAACAGAGAAAGGCACAGAGTGACGGGGAGGTAGATTATGTGTTGGGGAGGAAAGCTAGAAACAAAGAGGGTATTTTAGGAAGAGGAGCTGAGAGGGTTTGAAAAGTGGCAGCCTGTTATTGGTGCGATCATAACTACAAAAAGAGAGTCTGATGTTCTGCATCAAGAGACTTGTTGAGATGTGAGTCTGTAGGGAAACCAAAGGAGAAGCTTCCAAGAATGCTGCTTACCGAAACCCGCCCTTTCCGTTAGCTCTCACACGTCCTTTTGCTCCTCTGTCCTGGCCTTCTGGATTCAGATTTCATGTAATTGCAGATGTTGCCATTGGTTTCTGTGAAGTCACTCCTATTTATGCCAGAATTTGCAGAGAAGGAAAAGTCACTGATCATAAGGAAAGACAGTATATAAATGTAAACCTCTAGAGATATTCACTGAGGCTGTTACTGCTTTCTTCCTGCATCTCAAGTGTGAGTCCGTTGACTCAGAGTTCACATCTGGATGTCTCTGGGTCATAATTTGAAAGCAGTTTCCAGTTTATCTCAGTGCAGCTCCGTTACACCCCCATTTCTCTGTGTTGTCCCACTGCCCTGCCTGCACACTGACCAACACAGAGATAGCTTCAAAATACAGCTGTAATAACAAAAGGCTCAAGGTTATTTCGGAAGTCCAGGAACCAAACCCTCAGCTGGTTCAAATCAGCACAGATCAGTTCACTGCGCTGGAGAGATATTAATTTTACACTGGCTGACGATTTATCCCTGAGATTCCTTTTTGCAAACGGCAAAGGGGGAAAATTGCTGGAGAGGGCCGAGGAGAAAAACATCTTTTCTCTTGGGAGAGTTTAAGAGTTGCTGACTCAAGCACCAACCATCAGTTTGTTATCTCCTGAATCCTGGCGGTGCAACTTGCTGGCTAAAAACCACATCTGTTCTTCAGTTCAGTTTCACCTCTTTGAAAGCATGTCCAAGTTACCTTCCTGAATGCCTCCATAAAATTAGGTTTTACTTATATATGTTTCATTGTGTGTTGCATGTTTCCATGGCACACTGATTTGCCAGATGAAGCAATCTGCAGACTATTTAGTTTATCTTAAAGCCTCTTAAATCTGTCTCCTTTAAGCTTGAAATTCTCTCATTCAGGCATCTGGTGTTGTTGAAACCCCTATGCCAATAATTCCTAATTATGTGTGTGTCTAGCCAGAGTAATTCTCCTCATTCACTTTGCAATTTTCCAAGTCGATCCTTTCAACATTGTGACTGTAGCCGTTTATTTTGCATTCTGAGACATGCAGCTCTCTTAAACAAAATGATCCTGACTTTATAGGCAAAACGGTGTCTTATAATGCAAGGCAACCAAACTTTAAGTTTGGTTTGGAAACCACGGATAGTATTATCTTTGCTTGCTTGCTCTCCTGGACTGGAAGCTAACTCTTGTCTACGTACACAAACATGCAAAGTCTTCCCTTAGTATTTGACATAAAGGAGAAAAGCAGAGCCATTTTCCATTTGGCAGCATATTTTGTCTCTATTCTTCTTCAAAGAGTGTGTTGGACTGAGGCTTGTATCTTCTGCTGTTCCCCAAGCTTAGGAACCAGCAGAAACTCCACTGGTGAGATCTCGACTCCTGGTTCAGAGGGGCAGCATACTTTCCTGATGGAAAGAAAGACCCTTTGTATGCTTCATGGCCAACCTCAGCATCTATTGAGAGCTCAGTGATGGGGTCGGGAGGGACATTTTGCAGCTGCTATAAAGAGGATTGCAACAACTTTGAAAGGAGCTGAGGTGAAGATAACTGAGTGGGAAATGGAGGTTCTCATCAGAACAAAAGAGAATGGACAAACAGGTGGTGTTTATCTTCAGGAACCATTGTGACATACATGTTTGTTTTGTCTCGAAAACAAGCTTTTGATCCCTGCATGAGGAAGATTTATTTGAGCTCAAGAGGCTTTACTTTGGTCACTGTAAAAAAAGAATTTATAAGGTTCCCTCATTTCATTAATTTATTTTTGCCTGTTCTTCAATACCCGTTGAAGGAACAGATCCATTTAGTGGTGTTTAACTTGGTACTCTGGAGTAAAGAGCTTTTCTGCCCTGCATTGGATATAGCATATTTGCAGATGGCAGCATTTATCAGAATCCCAGTGCAGACAACTTACTGGCTTTGTGCCTTCAGAAATGGGCCACGTTCATCACCACTTAACTTCACTGAAATTGGTGGAATATCACGATGGGTAAATCTGACCCATCATCACAAGTGCTTCCTGAAATATCATCACGCTCTGTGGGTGCAATGGCTGTGTCTTGGTTGACTTGTTTAATATAAGTATATTGAATTGTATGTAGTTTTCATGATTACAGAAGATTACTGGTTTGCTTTAAGAACCTCTTGCTTCTGATTTTTCCAGTCCATGCATGATTTAGGGAATAGCTTTCAAGTATACCATCTCAAATTGCAGCCACTTATTTGGGTGCACAAGCTACTGCAGCAGGCTGAAATTGGGATGGGGCCTGCTGTCTTAACTGAAGCAAAGGAGCACTCAGTTTGGCCAGTTTTTCTTTCTTTTAGGTATTCCACAAAACATAACACCTCTGCCACATTGTTGCTCCTCACTCCTCTTTTCCTGATTTTCTCAATGTTCTTCCAAATTACGTGTTGTTGAAGTCCCTTGGGCCCTAACTGCTGCCCTTACCCATGAAGCACCCGCCTCATTAGATGGTCCCAGTGATTTCCATGGGAACTGCTTACGGAGCAGGGTATTGACAAGAGCTGGCAGACTCTGCTCTTTTTTAGCATAGGCCTGAAAATCACAGCTCTGTGTTCGGGTTTCAGGATCGGTTCCATTTGGAAAGACTGTTTTTCATTTCACTGTCAGGTTACTTTTTCTCTAATGTTTTGTTTACAGAAAGGTGCAGAGTAGAGAGCTGGAAGTGACATAGAACATGAGGCCAAATATCAGGTTCAGTTAGGGAAGGAACATTTTCACACTTTTTTAGCTTTCTGGGAAAAAAAGTATTTTGGGACAAAGCCTTTCATGTCTCTCTACAGCCAAAATGTCATTTTCTTTGGAAAGTTTGAAGAAAATTGGTTAAGAATCTGCATTAGTTAATTGAGGCTGGAAGAAAAAAAAAATTTGACTTTTTAAAGTAATTTTCCACCTTGCCCTATTCTACGGAAGAGGTCATCAGGAGAAAAAGAGAATTCCCCTTTAGAAGTGTTTACCACAGCAAACCTACAGAGCACACTGTGTAGTCAGTGCTGCTGTGGGAAGCCCAGTTTCAGTCATGCTGAAGGTTTGCGTGAAATGACAAAATGAAGATTTAACTGTCACTTTTCTGTGTCCCTGCTTTTTCTGTCCCTTCCTTCATTTTTTTATGCTTTGACAGTGTTGGGGAAAGGGCTTGTTACTGAAATTGTGATTGGATACTAAGTCCCTGGGTGGCTAACTGGGCTCCCTCCATACTGTTCCAGTGAGTGGTGCTTGGCTGGCGTACTTTGGGTACCGTTTGGTGCAAGCTTTCCCTGGGACAGCCTCTGTGATTCCAGCTGTGAACCACTGGAGCAAGAGAGAATCTCTTCCACCTAGTGCCCATCCAGAACTAATGCTGCAGAGCACCCTGGCTGTCCTCAGAAAGAGCTGTGGGCTAGCAAAGACAGAAACCTTACATGATGTGAGTGTCACAAAGTGTCTGAGAGAGCCTTCTCAGTGGTTAAGCATATCTGAAGCATCAAGATGGAAAAATACTTCAGAGATTTTGTAAGCTGTAGGAGAAGTTCCAACTATTTAGCAAAGTTAATGCTAAGCTCTTGTGACTCATAGCACTAAAAAGCTGCTCCGAACAGTCTCACTGCTGAATCAATTAGCTCAGCCAGCACCCTTCCCATCAAAGTAACACCTTTCCTTCTTGCGCAGTTGTAAGACCTAATTCAATAACTTAAATAACTAAAATGCATCATAAAGCTGTATTCCTTTCTGGGCCTTTCCTGCCAAAGGTTGCTTGCCCTACTTGCACACTTGTGTGCATAAGTTCCCTTCAAACCAGAGTTTGGAGCCTGTGCTAGAAGTCGAAGTCCTCCCAATCAAACCATCTCAGTTAATATTTGCAGTCCTCCAGAGAAAATACAGTCCGGAGGTTTGGTAGTGAAGATTCTCAGGATCAGCCAAACGCTGCTGTGGAGGGGATGAGTTTGTGTAAGGCAGCTGGAGGTGCTGGGGCCGGGGGTCTGGAACACACAGCCAGCCCTGGGTCCCCGCATTATGGGCTTCACAGCTTGTTCTAGGAGTAGTGTTGTGCCTGTAACCTTCACACCCGCAGTGGCTCTTGGGTGCGTCGCTAGGTCTCCTGAATATGTCTTTGATTCCAACACATTTTTTTCTGTGTGAATAGCTCTGTTAGCAATTCTTTGGCATTGTAATCGTCGCATCTATTTTTCTTTCTATTTTTTTATCATTAATTAGTCAATTATATAAAATTACCTTTGGCAATTAAAGCATAATTTAGAAAAAAAAATTGAGTAGATAATGCTCATTTGTCACTAAATTGCTTGTAACTCAGGGTGTTGTAAGGCAAGGTATTTTAGTTTTTACAGCTGGATGTACAACACTGATTAAAAACCCCAGCCTAATATAGTGCTTGGAGTGACTCAGTGTCATCCTTCAATATTTTGAAGGAAAAGGACTCAAATTTGCAATTTACGTTGTTAGTAATGAGCATTTGGCTTTGGGAGGCTGATGCAGCTCTGGGCTGAACTTTTGTAATACAGAGTTGAAAGGGCAATGGCTGTAACATAGGATTATTGAAACTGTCACATAAAAAGAAGTCTAAAATATGTTAGCTTAAAAGTTCTTTCTTTTGTGAAAAGGGAAGGACAAACCAGTTCCTGCCTGTGTAATTGTTTAGTTATCCATCAGGTTACTGCAGGCTGCGTGTGTGTACTTTTCAAAGTGCTTTGGTGTAGAAAGACACAGACCTTTGCTCCTGAGGAATTCAGTGATTTGCCCCATGGGAATTGCTGGCCTTGCCAGAGTTCACTTAATGACACTGATGGGTCAATTCTCTGCCAGAGCCAACAACTCATCTTCATCGTCTTCTCAACTTCACATCCACTAATGATCAGTCCTTATAATGAAGGCATTTTTCACCCTGCCAGGAGTCACAAGGAGAAAAATTGATTGACAGAGTTATCTGGATTGTAGTAATTAAATCAGGGCAGACAAATCCCTGCTCTCATTATATTTCAGACATGTCTGAACCATGAAAAACAGAGCTGAAGCATGCTGATATGCTTCCCGCAGTTCAAATCATGGCATTAAACGCTGTGTATGATAGGGTTACAATACATAACTGTGGAAAAATTAGAAAAGGATAATTATAAATCACAAGTGGTCTAAATATGGGTGTTGGGTTTAACCATCTTTAGTGAAATGTGTCTGTCAAATGTTTGAAAAAAGCTATTAACTGTAAGACATTAACATGTTTCAGGAAATGAACTTGAAAGTATACCGTGCTTCCAAACGTGCACAGGCTGTACACAGAAACAGTGTCTGTCTGCACCAGAGAGGCAACAGAGATGCCAGGCAGAGAGAGACGCAGGGAGTGACAAACCCACAGCACGGAACAGGCACAACCTGGCATTGCTGCTCACCCAGTGGGACACATCTCCATGGGGTTTGAGCTCTCTTCTCTGTAGTTGAAAACACAGATTTACACTGTAGAAGCCAGAAAAGGATTTCAAATGCTATTGGAATACTTTTGTTGGTGAATTGCTTGTTGTGCAGCACTTGCCTTGACAAAGGATCTGAGTGCAGATGTTCTGTGGGTAATGCTGCAATCCGGATTCAAGAGCTGTCCCTTCCTTCTTTTTAAAGAATTTTTTCTTCCATCAGTTTATTAAACTGAGATATTTTTCAGATACTGTAAAATATTGTACCCAGTTTAAACAGAGGATGCTGCATGAACTTGAATTAACCTTAACCAGCTAATTAAGCTGATTTGATCTAGTTAATATTGGGCACATGAGATGTACATTTAGAGAGAGCAGATCAGAGTTTAAAGCAGGCAAATTGCGAAAGGAAGTCTGGATTCACTGGGACAGATGCTCAGATAATATAATTTGGTGTAACTTCACTGAGCTCAGTTTAAAGCAGTGAGTTTCATTTATGGGATGGATATTTGGCCCATATACTGTACGTTTGAAAACAAACCTCAGTAATACAGAAATGCAGATGGCAATGAGAAGTCGAGTTTAGACAAGAGTGCGTTAACCAGAAAATAATTCCAGGACTGAAGGCTTTGAGGATACAATGCCCATTGCCATCGCATGATGGCTTTTGTGGTTGCTCCCACACGTCCTGCCAGTTTAGCTTCATGGATGATAGGAATCAGGTACCCAAATACCATACTCTGCTGGAATCAGGTACTCAAATCAGCATGGAAATGCTTTGCCTCTGGTGCAGCATGTGCTTGGGTCTGCAGTACTGCTTCTAATTCCTGAATCTGCGTGGTTAGTGTCACCATCCAGAGGAAATTCACAGCTTAAAGAACATGCGGGTAAATACAAATACTTTACCAGTGCACGTTGATCTGTATCGATAGAAGTTCTTTTCTAAACCTTTCCAAGCAGAGGTTTAACTGAACAAGGCACTGTCCAGGCAGTCAGGAGATTAGACTGAACTCTCAGTCACTGAAATTGTGGAACAGCCAGAGACTACAAGAGACCAGGAGAACATCAGTTAAATTATCTTCCCAGTGCCCTGCAATGTGACTGAAAAAATAACTTCAAAATCTCCCTTAGCATTTTTTTCCCCACTAAGGGTGGTCAACCATCCAAAACAAAAGCCCCATTTTAGGATTGCTTATAACCTTTCTTATTGTGCCTTCTTGGTGTTTGATGTATATAGAGAAAAATGTATCCACAAGAAAGGTGTGGAGGTGGGAGGTAAAATCAGAACCTTGTTTTAATCCCGTTTCTGATGTTGGCATTTGTGGGAACCTTCAGCATTTCAAAGAATGTGTCTCTTTGAATTCCTTTTGTATAAAATAGAAACAAACATTTCCAATCTGCCTTATAGTGGAGGTGTTGTGTGAGTCTGAGATTGAGAAGGGATTACTTGAAGGTGACCTGCCTGAGTAGCCTGCTGTTTAGTAACTGGGGTTTGTTCTTATGCTCCCCCTCAAAATATCCTAACCATCTCAAACTGAACCAAGGGTAAATATCTGAAAAAGCCAATGGAAGCTCTAATTTCCATCTTCAGCAGGTTGAGCATCTTAGGCATGACAGCTGGCATGTCGTGGCAGTTTCTGTTGATGAGTCCATCTTCTGAGAGCATCATCAGAGTTTTCACTCACATCCAAAATGATTCTGGGACAGAATTGTTCTGACATAAATCTAAAAGATGTGCACATTCATATACTACAATTGACAGTGTCTGTATAAGGCAAATTACCTGTCCTTGGCATGTTACCTGACATGCGGCTTCACTGCTGCAAGGATTGATATTAAAAAAACCTCTCTGCTGTTTGTATCGAAAGGGTTTTAGTAGCGGATGGTTGATGCAGAGTATTCTGGGTGGTTGCAACTGCTGATTATCCTTTTTAGAGGAATGCTGTAGCGTAAACTTGTAAACTGCCGAAATTGAGACCAAATTTCATATTGAGGACAGAGAAGTTTGTTCATGTGGAAGTCACAGACCATATGAACATCGGGGGCAAACATGGGAGCCAGTCAGCAATAAAAGATGGGCACGGTAAGTCAGGAAACGGATGGTGGGGATATAGCTAGGCTGAATAGTGAAGATACTTATTTGGTACATAAAGACTGAGCTTTACAGGGCTATTAAGGCAATGATAAAGATAATGGTTCGGATTCTGTTGCTTTTGGACTGGCAGCATATCACCACCCACCCAAAGCTGCACATAGCTTTGCAGCTGGGTCATCTGCGCAAAAAGGCTGGGGAGGTGCTTAGGACATGGTGTGTGCTGCTGCATTCCCTGAGTGAATCCAGGGACCAGCACAGGGAGGGGACAGGAAAAGTGCAGTGAGGACTGGGCCTTTGTTAAGTGGAGAAGATGCTGAACTGAACATACCTGTGAGTCAAGCACAGATTTACCTCAAGGTCGAAGGCCATCTCTGACCTCAGGCAAAGTTTTAGCCACGTGAATAAAGCAAACATATCCTGCGCATTATTCCTTCTCTGTCCCCACAAACCTCTACCATTACTAGCTGCAAGGCATACTCCTGGTCCCCAGGGTGTGCAGAGGATGTGCCACTGCATGTCAGTCATCACTATTTCTGGTGGTGTAATGCCATGGAAATGGTTTCATGGTTTCAGCACAGTGTGCCCTGTCATGTCCTTTGCTCCATTTGCAGTGTAGCGTTCTCTGGCTCACTGTGGCAGAGGAGGTGTTATTGAGGAACTTCAGCAAGTTTAGAAGATCACAGACAGGATCAGGTACTTTCAAAACCATTTTTGTAATCCCCTCCTGGAGTCATCCAGAAGTTTGGGACTAGGATGGAAAATGGAGAGTGCCAGGACTAGAACAGGAGGTGCAGTTTTCAATGGATGGACTTAATAAGAGTCAGGAGAGAACTGCATCAAATACGGATGGTCAGTTTGAAAGAAATGAAAGACAATCCTTGTGTTCCATTAAACATAAGAGACACTGCGGCAGAACTTACCCCTGCGCAACGAGGACACTGTCTGAGCACACCAAAGTCCACATGTTGAACTGGGGCAAATGAGAAGTTTCTTTTCCAGAAATGGAGAAATGTCACTGCAATATTTGGCTCAGCCTCTGCGTGAGGGCAGTCCTGAGGCTCCATGGCCCTTACTCAGTGCTGAGATTTGCCTCAGGGGAGGATGGCCAAAGCTGAACTTGGCCTGCCTGGGGCTGGAGACTGGAGAGATGGCTGAGAAAATCACAGCTGAGGCAGAAGCAGGGAGGAGGATGAGTCAGGAGCTGATGAAGAAAGCAATTATGAATAATGAAAAGAAAGGCAGCTTTAGATAAGGAAGCGTTGATACCATTTAAAAGAATTCTCCATTCTCGCTGTCTTTCTGTGCTTCTTCCCCTGCCCAGTTCAAAAGGCCAGCTACAGCGACTGTCTTTGGCACCACAGCACTGGCGAAACACAACTAGCGAAACTGAAGAATAATAAAATTATGGGCAACTGTAAAGTTGCAAGAGTTTTATTGCAAACATTGGCACTGCCTTCCCATGTGAAGTAGTGCTCAGAGAGATTTGTACTGGAGATGTTGAGAGTAAGATTAGACTTTGAAGCACTTTTCATATATCCTTCTATATACTTTTCCAAACATAATAGAATAACAAAAAGGGCAGGAGAAGAAGCTTCTACAGTCTTGGGATGGAAAGGGAACAAATGAAATCTGGATTTCTCTGGGTCCATCCTCATAGTTTCTACTCCTCTGTTCCCCTCTCCTTCCCCAGACACATACAGCCTGTCTTTCTTTGTTCTTTCAATATAAAGAGGAGGAGTGAGGGTACAGTGCTGGGAGATGAAAGCCAGCATGTGGCTTACTCATAGCCTTCTACATTTCAGAGGGCTTTCAGAAAGGGATCTCTCATTTGGTGAAGAACCTTTTTTCTGTTTAGTCATAAACAGACGAATCCTATAATAGCCTCTGTTTCCTCTGCTACAGGAGGTCTGTATGATTAATAAGATCTCCCTGTAGTGAATGCCAAGCCAAACAGATGAATGCAAGGCGCATCTGCTGTAGATTAAACATTTGGAAAAAACATTTTATAAATATTTTTTTCCACAACAACATATCCATATGGCAGTTAACTAGGGTATATATTTAAAACCTTGCTTGTATAGTATATAGCCATGCATATGTATTTAATATACTTATTAAATAAGTACTTATGTTGTCACTCAACAGATAGCTTTCTGATATGACTTTTAATCTGCTTGAGATGTCAAGTCAGACTGTTTGAAAGGACCACATGTGCCTTACCAAGCAAAACATGAGAAGACACTGCTTCTGATTGGGTGGGTTAGTAGGAAGCAAACCTTTTATTTTATTATTTCTCAGAAACAAGAATGCGTAAGATAATTACCTGGTTAGTATGAGGCAAATGTAAAATGACATACACTGAAAATGGTTAGAGAGATAAGATTGTCCGGGGTACAATGAAAACAGATCCTGAAGAGAGAGAAAAGTTAAACTTATCTGAGTTTTCTTAGCCAGAAATCTGAGCATCTAAATTTAGCTTTACTAGCACTTCAAAATACTGGGATTATATCTCATCATAATTAATATGTTAGACTTCCTTATCTAATCAGAATGGGTTAAAGGACTTTACAGAAATAAGAAAAATTCAAAATTCTTTTTTTTTTCTAATCCTTATTGCATAATGGGGAATTCCTTCTTCCTTTCTGTGTCTCTGTGTCTTCTGCCTTAGAGGACTGGACCGTAATTCTGGATTGCTGAGAAATGAAATCCGAAAATTTAGCCCAAACTAAAACCAAATTCAACAAGTAAACATTATGCAGAGCAGCTATCGGCACTCTCACCTAGGTCAGTCTTATTTCTTGGTATGTTGTTCTTGTAAGACTTAGCAATATTATTGTAGGCTGATTTTATGATAGACTGGGTTTCTTTTGTTTACTTGTCATGAAACCTAAGATCCTAATATGTGATTCAAAGAACCTAATTCCTGAAATGTTTTTTAAGAGTTTTCTTAACCCGCCTTCCAGTCTAGCAGCCAGAAAGAGGAAAAATCAGTCTTTCAAGATTCCACATGTGCTTGCTTGTTCAGGATTAGACATGGTTTGCGCATGTGCATGGGAAACTGGGGCACTTACCTGGAGAGAAGGGCTCTCTGAATCTGACGTTTGCTCTAGGAATGGGTAGTGCTTGTCAATTCATGTCTGCCTGCCATCTAAGAATGAGGACTTCCAGATGTTACAGCATGATACTTGCAACCAGACATGACATTTCTTTTAAACAGATTGCAGAACAGAGGGAAATGATTGCCTAACTTTGCTTTTGTCACACACCATTAGGTACTTAGCTGACTCAAACAAGAAAGACAAATGGGGCCTCGTGTTCAAGAAACTTTTAATATTTACGTTTTTTACAGTTTCAGACTTTGCTGCCTAAATGATTTGTGTTCTGATGTTCTTGCTGTAGTTTTCCATACGCTTCTCTGAGCGTCCTGAGGGCAGGGGGGAACACAGAGGTGGGCAGTTCCCTCGCTTTTGACTTGGTGACGCAGAACTCATTCTGCTGTAGAGATTCATTTCTTCATGGCCTACTTGTCCTTGCCTGCTCCTGAACTGCAAAGTGCTGCTTTATTATTTAAGTAAAATTTTATATTTTTTTAAATCAAAATGGCTGTGGAGTCTTAGATCAAATCACTGAACAAAATTTTCGAAACCTCTCAGAAACAGCGGGAAACTGGTGGATTTTATCTGGGAAATCTTAAAGTGGTCCTTGTTGCGTTTGAGTTGAAAACAAAATGCAGAATGTAAAGCCTGTCTGAATACATCTAACTTTCAAAAGTATTTGTCTTTAGAGTCCTGGTGTGAACCCTCATTAGCTGTGATGTTCACAGCAGATTTTTTTCTGGGTGTCAGAACCATACCTTGAATTAGTTTGCAACTAGATTTAGTTAAATGAGTTTAGAGCCGCTTTTTATGAGTTTTAGCCACTCTTGCTATGGTTTGACAAAGGCTTATTTTAGACTGTTTTTGTTCACAATGAATCAAATTTAAATTGATACAATCTAAGTTTAAATTGATTTAATGGTGTCTCACAGCCCCTTGTATGGGTTTGGCAGAAGTGATTTGTAGTAGCACTTCATTTAAGTCTTCATGAATCCTGGATTCCAAAGAAGGGTAACTAAGCTTTTCCTAGTGTAGGATGAGGCTGCACCACCAGCAGGGCTCTGTGCTGGTGGATTCACCCAGCTGCTCCAATACACTGTGCAAGCCAGAGATGATAAATGATTCAGGCACCTCCAGCTCCGGCTGAATGTTCTGGGTGTGGACCTCCCCTCATGTGGGCAGGGAGTCCATCCATGAAGGGAGCTGGCATAATTTCCCGGATGCTCCCACAGCATCCTGTAATAGCATGGAAGGAAGATCATTGTGAAGGAAGAAGGTGCTCAGGCAGTCCCTGTGGTAGCACCAGTACTGTTGATCAAGGACACACTGTTCGTACAAGGTAGAGGTGAGCGTGCACGGCCAGGCTGTGCGGATGGCATGAAACCCAGGGAGTTCTGCAGAGACCCTTTTGCCGGATGGTCACTCTTTGTTCCCCTCTGCCAGGCCTTTGCCAGTGCCTCCCCCAGTTGTACGCAATTGCAGGAGAACACGGGGTGCTCCTTATGGAAAAGGAGTATTTCCTCAGGGAAAAAATTTACTTACTTTATTTTTTACATAATTAACTGAAGAATAGCTTATTTAAGTGAAAAAAGGAGGGTGAGATGGATTGGCAGACTGAGTATTTAAAATTTTACTTACAACTTATTTAAAACAGAATCTTTATTTAATTCATTCTTTTCAGTTGGTTCCCCTCAGAGGTGAAATGGAGTTGGGAAGCTGGTTCTCTCACTGCAGGTGATGTGTCCCTAGGAGCAGTGAGGCCTTGGCCTCGTCCCTCCTGCTGCCACCAGCCTGTATGATACATGGCTGCTCAACAGTACGACATCCCCATCTCTCCCAGTTTGATTAAGACTGGGTTTGGCTCTTGCTATGAGCCCTCTACGTTGTCAGAGGAACGGCTACAGGTTTTGAACGGACTACAGTCCTCCTACATCTTTGCCAAAATGCCAGACCACGGCTACCAACAGAGATTATAGAAAAAACCACTTTTAACAAGAAATTTCTAACCACAGAAAGATATTTTCTAGGAAAATGTTTTCTATTTTGCTAAAAAATGCTTGTCATTGGAAATACAAACCCTCTTCATTAAAGACAGTAGTTGGAGAAGTCTAAGCTAATCTAGAGTACCCTGCTTGTGGGGTTTTCTGTAAAAAAATCTTAGTTTTTCTTCACAAAAAATCGAGAAAAAGCGCACCTCATGTTTTCACATGATAAACAGCTGCTTTCCTGATCATCTGGAGTTCAAACAACAGCCAGTGTACAGTTTTGCTGCCTATGGCTAAGAACTTTTAGTATCTCTGCTTTATCTAGGGATCCAGTGCAAACAATTTGCTGCTGTCTGAGGTGAGAACAACATTCCGTGAATAAAAACCAGGCTTGGTCTGGGAATGACAAACTTTTATCTGAAATTGTCACTTTAAACTGTCTATATAAGATACCTATGGTTCTCAGCCAATACGTTTTTGTGATTTAGCTACATTTTCTGCCAGATGATTCAGCTAGATACAGATCCCCTGCTCCTACAGCATGGAAACCTGAATAATCATTTCAGCTGCAGAAAGCCCTGGTGAATTGCTGGCCCACTTTGCACTCCCAGGGGAAGGTGCGCTTCTCTGATTCAGGAGTCCGTACTTTGGCAGACGGCCCTATTTGTTCAATGAGCAGGTCAGGACAAAAGGACAAACGGAACATAATCCAGCAATATCCAATTAAAGGTAGCTCTGTACAACTGTACCAAAGTCATTGCTGGCCGAACCTCTAGGGAGTGTGTTCATTTTTTTTGTCTTGTTCCCAAGAAAATGAGGCTGTCTGCCCGTCTATCTTTCTGTCTATCGGCGTCTGTCCTCACCGATTAATTTATGAATCTATTTTCCATTATCAAGGAAAAATGACTGAAGAGGAGAGAGCTTTCGAACATATGAAATTCCAGCAAAGTTAACAGAACTTTGCAGCTGAGCCAGAAGGAGACCTGAAGTCCCTCTATGGAGGGAAAAGCAGATGGAACAATATCTAACCATTCCCAGACCGTAACGCAGGTCAGAGCTGCTGTCCTCAGCAGGCATACACTTACTCACCAGTTTGAACCAGGACAGTACCTACTTCACAGCTGGGGGATGTGGGAGCAGACTGGGGGACTCTCTGTGCAGGACAAGGTGACAGAGACATGGGAAGAGATAGAGTGTGGGAAGGGAGGGGGAGAAAGGAGTTTACACAGTACCCAAATCAGTAACAACTGCATTTCATTACTGGTGTTATTAATGGAGATTCTTGCTAAAATACCAAGTTCTGGGCTAGATTATAACTTAACAAAGCCAAAACTTGGGAACCTGTCACCAAAGGACATCCCCCAGCATGCTAGCATACTCTTGGCCACTCCATCCCCGTGAAATGAAGAAACTGGCCAAACAGATAACATTGATGTTGTTAAAGCAGCACATTACCCTTGTCTCCTCACCAACAGTGGAGCCATGATCCACACACGTTTAGCAGAGCTGTAACAAAATCATAGTGTGCGAGTCTTTCCAGCAATAGATTTCTATAGCACAGCCACTCATCTGGGTACCATTAGAGTGCTATTAAAATGCTATGCTGACTTAATACCCCAATGACTGTATCAGGGGTAGGTACTGCTCTAATAATCCCAATTTAGGTAAAGTAGTACCAGGTTTGGGGACAGAAAAGCTCTTAGGAAAAAGGATTTGAAAAACCAACCAAGAAAACATTTTGGTTTCCCAAATAGTTGAACCTTGTGTGTATTAAATTTCATCTCTGTTTTGACTGAAGCTCAAAACTGGTTTTGGAACCAGATGTAAACATTAGTATTATTATGGCTTTTTTAATGCTGAGCAAGAAAAATATCATTTGCTTCAGTTTTCCTGGAACTGAAAGAACAGTGAGAGATGGCAGAGCAGGTTCAAGTTCTAGCTGATTATTGGATTCATTAAAATGGGGCTGTTTGAAGCAAGTGATATATGGAAACCCTGGAAAAAGCAGGGTGAGAGTGTTTGGGTTTTTTCCTTTGTATGATTTCCCCCCTCCCCAGCAGATCAGATACTTGGAACTATTTCCAGACATTTTTCATTTTGTTGGTAAATAGGCATGCACTTGTTCTGGGATTTTAGTCCCTAACTCTTCGCTTTATCCAAGGGAGGAAGGCAAAAATGTAAGTGAAGCTCAAACAATAAAACCTCAGCAATGGGTCAGGCCGGTTATTATTACATGATTTCAGGCTTTGAAAGGTCATTTATGTTTTCCAAGTTGGATTTATTTTTTACACTTATTTGTAATATTACCTTGCTGTGTTTCATAATGTCGGGGAAAATGTCTGGTTTCAGGCTGAAAATGTCAAAGCAGCATTTTCAAAATCACTCAGAACTGAACTGAGTGTTTTTCTGTTGGAGTCAGTGGTACCAGCCCCATTCGCCTCAGCAGCTTGGGCTAGTGCTGAACATTATGGACACGTACCTTTGTCACCATTGCTGCAGGCTGCACTTCTCCATATTCCCCTTCTTTTCTTCCGTAGGCCTGTTCGGATGTGGCAAGATTTCTAGTATGAAAGATAAAAGCATGACAGTTATGAGTGATAGATTCACTTCCTACCCTTCCTAATGACTATAGGTTCTATCATAGAATGCCTCCATTTACACCTAATTGACACATAAAATCCCCATCTCAGTGGGCTTCACAGTTCACCAACACCTGGGAATAACAAAACTGCTCCTTAAGCAAGGGCTAAGTATAATCATGGAATAAACTGTTCCTGTGGTGTTGCAAGAAACAGTATCGATGAAGCTGACGCCATGTAGACATCTCCATCTGTGCCTCCATGTTAGGGAGTTATTGTGGGTGATACTGACTGCAACAATCAAGAATTTCCCTAGCAGGGAAAATCAGGCTTTAAACAATTTGATAAAGAGAATCTGTTGTTGATATACCCTTCTGAGTGGCTTTCCCATTGGCTTTGTCATGATGAAGACAAAAAAGGGGGCGTAGAATAAATTAATTTGCTGTTCTAGTGACTGATTCAAAGTAGGTTTTTTTTTCACGACTCTTCTCCCTGTCGGTGCACTACTGAAACACATTTCTCAGCTGCAGCACTAGATAGAACATGCTCAGTGCCATATTCTTAAGAATAGCTTTCTTTTGCCTACTCTAGAGATCTGTTATGTCTTCAGTTGTATCGCCAGATAAAAAAACTGTTAGCACTCAGATTCTCTAATCCTCTAGACAGGATAAAAAATCTGACATTCGCCCGTCATTTTCTGCTCTCTCCTGTATCTTGCCTTACTATCACATGAGCTTAGAATAAGCTGATAAGGGAAGTGTACAATAAAAGTATTCTCTCCACTACTTCTATGTGGCAAGAATATTTCCTTTGACTTGTATTCAATACTTTGGTTTACGAACATTTTCTTTCTTCCTAATAGCCTGTTTTATTGCAGAGAAGAATTGCTGTGATATAAGGTATGATCCATATGTGGGGGTTTTTCATGGTGAGCATTTGGTAGCATAGTGCCATTAAGGAATATTATTCTTCACCCCGGACAGGCGTGCAATACTGGCTGGAGCAACTCACACACCTTCTGGACTCCCAGAAAACCTAATAAATTAGAACTCCTAGAGAATGTTATTTCTTCTTACTGTGGTACTTGTACAAATTCCTCTGTTGTGCTAGCTGGAGGCAGGGAACAGAGAAGGATTTTGGCCTCAGGATGATGAAGAAGCAACAAAGAAAATTGTGATCCCAGATCACTGATTGTAGGGAGGGTAGGTGTTCAGTCAGTGTATCTCTAATTGTGGCATCCATTTGTGGAGGAAGGTAGGACTGCTGGTTCAGGCTCTGAGATCTCACATGAGAGAGCATGGATATTTCTTTAAATTAATTGCATGTCTTCCTGTTTTTTAAAAAAATAACTATTTGAATTGTACCTTCTTATTCTTTGCTTAGGGACATGGTCTAGGAAAAGGCATAAATTAGAACCGTGCTTGATTGATATTTTGTATTCTTTATTTGTTGTTTGTGTTTTCATATTTCTCAATTAATTCATATTCTCATCAAACCTTGGCATTAAACTGAGAGGCCAAATGGCTCAACTCTCCCAGTTTTTGTCAGCTGCTCCTGGATGACACCTAGAGAGGTAAAGAAATGGTAGATCAAGATCTTGGTCTCTATACTATACAATGACTTCCTTCTTTCAGGGTCAACTTCTGTTAAAAATCTGTTCCTTTATTTTGACTTTGAAAGGGAGGTAATATCACATTTGGCCTTCTCTTTGGCACTTAGGGAGAGATTTTGAAAGTATAAATGGCAGATAGACACCTAATTCCCATGGAAAATGTCTGTAACTCCACTGTAATGTCAGTCAGATTGTGCCAGAGATGAGATTGCTCTCTGCCTGCACAAAACACCGCTGCAGCATGGGTGTCTGCACACCAGGCACGTGAGCCACTTCCCGGTGATTTGTGTCCTGACATGGGCAGGAGCTCCTATTGCCAGTGATGACAGCTGTGACAAGGGTCAGGCCCAGCTGGATGTCCTGCTGCAATGCACACTTCTTAGTCCTCGTAAGGTGATTCTTAGAAGTGTAGGATGGTAGGCTTTTCCCCCAGAATTGTGAGGCTATGGAGGGTTTGTACCACCTTCTTGCTCCAGCTGATGAGCTGGCATGTTGGGCACTCCCAGTCCCCTGAGGTGGTTGCCTGGCCCCTAAATTAACCCAGAGCCTTTTCTACACATAGTCTTACCCCCGAGTTTACAGCCTCTGGCATCGGATGGTGGGAAGCTCATGGCAAGCTGGGAGCACGCAGAAGTTTATACGTACTCCCATGCCTACAGACTTCGTAGAATCAGGGTCTTCCAACATTAAAATGAATTGCTCTTCTTAAAGAAGACATAATTACCTAGTCTTTACTGAAATCAAAGCAATTAGGAAGGAGTAAGTCAGCAACAGTAATAATCCTTCTTTGAATTGAAAGCAATTTAAAAGCCCTATGTAAAAAATGCTTGAAACAGTTGGCTCCAGTCCTTGGAAAGCCCCATGGAACTATTTTGGTGTAAATCCTCACTTGGAATGTGCTGAAGCCAGTTCTTGCCCTGGAGTACAAGACAGCCCAGAGCAGCCGCAGGCATGACTCTAGATGCCATGTGCGTGATCTGCTGCAGCCATTGCCATCTGGTGCAGGAATGACAAAGGGTGAGGAGGTGTTTGTTGCGGGCTGTGAGTGACGAAGCAGGACCAGGGCTGATTGCCCCGTCTGTTGAAATCAAACACAACCCAGTCAAGTGCACATTCCAGGGCTATTTATGAACCTTCCCGTCTCCCCACCTCATGCCTGAAGCTCGCTCTCAGCTCCGTGCCTGAGGTGGGAAGGTGTTCCATGCAGAGAAGACCTGTTGGGCTTTCCACTCTCTGCCCTCTGGTGGCTTTGGGAGCCTGCTGGAATATATTGGGCAGATGGGCAAAATATTTCTCTCTTGCAATTGTATCAAAGCGTCATGTATAATTTAAATAATATTTATAACATTACTAGAGATGGTCAAATTACTTTTTTTTTTTTTTTAAATCATGTAGAACATGACAAAATCAAATGAAATGAAAGTGAAAAATACCCTTTAATTTCAGCCTGTACAATCAGATGCAATAGTCTGTGTGCAAATGGATTAACATGCCAAAAACATAACTTGAGGCTGGAAGTGTAACATCACTCAGTAAATTAACATCAATAATTATAAGCTGTAAACAGTAGCAGATATAATTAAGATTTGAGGCCCAAGGGTTGTATGTGCCTGGCTGCAACTGACATCATCAGGCACTGGGATCTTGATGTTCAAGTCCCCTCCGGAGACAGCAAAGTTCCAAACATTACCCTACATGGAAAT
The DNA here is from genome assembly GCA_026413425.1 of Tringa solitaria. Classification (NCBI taxonomy): domain Eukaryota; kingdom Metazoa; phylum Chordata; class Aves; order Charadriiformes; family Scolopacidae; genus Tringa; species Tringa solitaria. Next base: position 296,043 of record JAOXJM010000005.1, on the reverse strand, counting down.
AAAGTGCCCACATATGAGGAGCATTTGCAAAGTTCTTCTCTCTCTATCTATTTTAAAGACAACCAGGGCTCTTTCTAAAAGATGAAAATAAGAGTTTTCAGTTTTCCTCTGTGTGATTCCATTGTTGCTGCTGAAGGTGTTTCAGAACATCATGTCAAAACATTATTTTTCAAAAGGTTAAATTAAACGAGTTGTTACAGTACCCTGCAGATAGAAAACTGTCCCAAAAGAGTAGAGGATATTGCTTTGTTAAATTTGTGAGGAGGGAAATAAAGAGGAAAGAGGGGAGGAGGAAAGGGGTAACTCCACTGTGAGGTTCTGAGCTGTGTGGAAAGAAAAAAACAAATCACATGCTTGTGTTTGAAATATCCTTTCAGAGCTCTGAATCATAATAATAATAAAGAAAAAATAGCCACGATAGGGGCTTCAAAGGAAACTATTAGTGTTTTTCAGGATGTGGAGATTATTGGTACCTTTAAAGGGAATATTCAGAACTTTACAGGAAAAAAAGACATTAAAGAAAGCATTTGAGTACTCCTCATTATGGGGGAAACCCCCAGTATGTCAGCAAAGAAGGCAGCATCAACAGAGAACTGGTTCACATTTTGAGCTAAGGACTAGACTGTGGTAGTATGTTTTGTCGGTATCATTTTCCTTTAGTGTTATAATTTTCAATGAAGTATTTGTGTCACTGAAACTCCTTCTTTGGAAGTCCTTAACAAAAGGGCCTTATGTTGTGTAGAATTTTCCCTTCCTCTAAGAACAATTGCCCATGGTATTTGTGCACTTGGAAGAGGGTGACGTGAAGGCTAGGCTGCATTGGTAGGGGTGGGTATTCCAGGTCCAGAATGGCCCTTGTTTCTGCACAGAACCCGTGTATAAGACATGGGCCAAAGAGGACAAGTTTAAGTGCTAGCAAAACTTCACCCTGTCCTGGGACAGATTGAGGTATGTCTAGTTAGTTCTGCTCTTCCTAATGATAGAATTCATTCCCAACAATGGGAGCAGCCCTGCTGGTACCACTGTGAGATAGTTTTGTGGGGGGAACCCTTAGATGGCACTTATGCTAGATGCAATTTAGCTTCACTTAAAGACATCTGGCAGAGCAGTAAAAGGTGGCCTAAGTGTCCGCAGGAAAAAAGACCAAGAGCTTAAGGTCCTTAAGGTCAGGAAAGTAAGTGTGTGCCAGCAGTTCTGGAACCTGCACTGTTGTGTCTGGGTCCTGGGTGACATTAGGGTAGTGTTTCCAGTGACTTCAGTGTTTGCAGCCTTTTAGTGCCTGTAGGGTCTGCCTCTCAGGTGTCTTTGAAATGGTCCTGCCAGGGTTTCAGCAGACCTTGTGAAATTCCCAAACCATTACAGGTACATGTTACCGACACATTTTTCCTACAGAGACAACCTGTGAGATGTTGAAGTTTCTCTCCAGCGAAATGTGAGTGCAGTAGGTATGTCTGCTGTCCCCTGGGAGGCTGCACAGCACTGAAAACATGATCCAAGCTGCTGGCTGGGCTGGGGGGAACTTCTTTGTGCATTGTAAGAGTGAGCCCAGGAGGACACATCCCATCCTCAGGGGGTGCTGATACCAGCCATGAGACCCATGGAGGCTCGGAGCATTGCCCTCTCTGTCAAGTGCAGTACCCCGCTGGGGAGCACAGCGAGTGCGGGACCAGCACTCGTTGCCACACAGCACCCTGTCCGAGCCATCGCAGAGCCTGGCCTGGACTTGGGGTAATCCTGCTTTTACTCACACCGTATAGCAGAGAATAGACAAGTCTGATCATAAACAGAAATTAATGTAAACTCTCTCAAAGAAAACAGCCTTTGAGGAGTGTTGAAGTCAGCCTGTCAAGCAAAACAGAAGTAAAGCTTTCAATTCTTGGCTTAACAAAAGAGCGAAAAACAACTGCAGCTTAGTAGAATTGCTTGCGTGTTTGTAGTGATCCTAGTGGTTTGTGGGGAGGCCACATCTTAGGAAGTTGTTGCTGGTAAGAAGCACATACAAAGAGGAGGTTGGAAAAAATGGTGTAACAAGTTTGGCTTGATCCTTCTGAAATAATTTTGTTTCCACAAAAGATACAGAAATGGTCATTTCACAGTAAGAAACCGCTTGGCCAGGAAATTATTATATGAGGAATTTTGCTTCAGTGCTTGATTTTTAAAAACAAGGTAACCTCAAACCAAGGCTGCAGGCGGGCTGCGTTCCTCCTCGGGAGCCTGTGCTCGGTGCCCAGCGGAGGCTGGAAGGTGGCAGTGTCACAGCCCAGTCACTGCGAGACTGAGGAGTGACTTGGTCTAGAAGCCCCAGGCTGTTGGGAAGAACAGGGGCTGAGAGAGCTGCTCAGCTGTTCTCCCCTCCGGGCTGATGTTAACATCCTCATCCTGCCATCTTCAACTATTTATTGCTGCTCTACCCGTATCGCCCTCCAGCCCTGCCTGGCAGTCAAACAAGGTGAAGTGTTACTCTAACTGGCAGCACCTCTATAAATCTCTAAGTGAAGAGCCAGTGTAGTTTTACAGGTGCAATGCCTTTTTCTTTTATAACCCAGCATGCAGTGCATGCAGCTATTTACCCACAGTGTATAAATGTAGTGAGGGAGAAAACCCAATCCTTCCGATCTCTCTGCCATCAGCTGCCTTTCTGAGATCAAGTAGCATGTGGAAATGATTCCACTGCCTAAATTCTGCATACTGTATGTACTTTGTACTGTAGCATTTTAAAAAAGTCTGTTTTGTTTGACAGGACTTAATAAAAAAAATCTTTTAATCTCTGTCACTGTGGGTAGGTGGGGAGGCCAAAAAGTCTAAATGTTTTAAAGGAAAATTTTAATTAGTATGCAAATTTGACTTCCTGCATTAAAATGTCATTTACTAAGTAAATGTTGTTGCACTGGAAGTTCAGATATTTGATCATTTTCTGTCAAGGTGCCTTTGCAAATTTCCTGAATGTAATAACAGCATTTCAAAAACAAAATGAAATTCTCCTTTTGTTGCAATGCTTTGGGTATGCTCTGCCAAAGGCTATGTGACTAGAATATCTTAAATCAGCCCCCAGCTCATAGTGCTCTTTCTCTTTCCCCCAGTCTGCAAATTCTGTTCTCCTCTCCTCTCAGTGCCACAGAGGTTTCCTGAAACAGAGGAGCCAAGAAATACACCCCTGCATGTCATAAATTTAAATCCTTGAAGCATACCAACAAAGTGATTACAAAAGTGGTTATAGTCATTAATGTCAGAGAAAGTAGTCGTTGAGTTATTGTCAATTACCACTGAAGGTTACAGCAGCGATTAGCATTTACAGTATTTGGAAAAGACTTATGCACATTTTGATAGTATAACTAATTTCATTGTCTCAATAAAATATAAATATTTCTGTCTGCTGAAGAAGGACAAGATCAATGGTTGAAGGTCCAGCCTTGCTTTTACCATAGGGAAAAAATGATGTTCTAATATAAAGGGATGGAAAAATAATTGGGAGCCAAAAAAAAAAAAGGGAGAGAAAATTTGATAAAGGTGGGAAATTCCAAGTTTAGTTTCTTTCATTCAGTGTGTGGGGTCAGCGGCTGCTTATAGATGTGACTGAATGAATGTACTGTCTCAAACTGCACCTTATGTGAAGCTCGTCAGGGATCAGAAAACACGGCACGTGGGAGCCGTATGTTCAGCACTTGCCATCATTTATTGAGAGCGGAGGCTCAGGGATGAAAACATCCATATTTAGAGCTCTATGTACAAAATAAGGTACAAATTCTCACGAAAGTTGAAAACAGAAGAGAAGAAGCCGTGACCCAGTATAGAAACAGTTTTGAAAAAAAGAAGGAAACGGCTGGGGGAGGTTGGGTTGTAGCGGTGCTGCGGAGTCCACCCTGCTGCCTACGCAGTGCCTACTAACGGCTGCAATGTGCAGGTCTGACAAGGCTAGGGAACGTAAGGGCAGGAAGGTTTATTCTGGACTATGTGCTGTATCTGTCCAAGGCCAAGGGAGAAAGAACCTCTCCGAGTGTGGAGGCCAAGGGACTGCTCTTTCCAGCCTTGCCTTATTTCACAGTGGTGCAAATGTGCCTGTCATGTCTACAGTCACGGTGGAGCACACAAGTATGTAGCCCCTTGTTAGACCCTTCAGTTTCCCTGTATATGTCTATAGAATTTCATAAAATGGGTGTCCCACACGAGCATAAAATGTGTGTTCCTGGTCTGGAGGCTTCTCGCAGTCAATCTAAACGTTCTATATAACCCAATTGCAGCTGTGGTGAGGCACTGTCAGTGCTCCTCACAGTCTTGGACTAATTTGGTCATATACCCACTCTTACTGTCACCGTGCCTGGAAGCTTCTGCGGGTCCATGGATAGTCCCTAACCTTCTGATCTTGAAGCAGGCGTTCATGGCAGGGCTGGGACATGCCCTGTTGCTGCCTGTGCCTCACCTTTCAGTAAACACCAGACATTGGTTCCTGCCATTGTTAATTTGGCCCTTTGGATGAGCATGAAATTTGTGTGATGAAAGAACCTATAGCGGATTTTTCTTTTGCATTTTGCTGGTTAAAAAAGCCCCAAACTCCATTGCATATGAATGTTTTCACTGTGTTAGCAATTTTTATATCTTATTGGCAAGGTTCTAAAGCAATGAAGATCCAGACTCTTCAGTTCCCCAGACATCCTTGTAATTACAACAATGACTGCTGGAGCATGAAAAAAAGTCATTTGGCAAAATGGCCATCTTGGCTTCTTCTGTCTCACCCTCCCCTCTCTCTGACTTCCAAGAGAGCCCTGTTTGCTCAGTTTACTAGACAAACACATTGTTTGCTATTTGCCAGTGCAGATGTTTGTTTAATTCAGCACCTTCTGCTTCCTTCCCAAGTCTGAGAAAAGTCATACTGCTCACTGTATTTTCTTTTCTGTTTACAACACCTCTCCACCACGAGACAAGGTGTGGAAAAGAGGAAGGAAAATGGTGAAAATTATTTATTCAGCTCATGGAAAGTGGTTCCATGTGCTAGCATTTCTAGGACCTTAACCACCATCTCCTGTGTTCTATAAATAGCACATAACAAAACACAGACAACATCTAACTGGATTGTCTTACTGTGCAAAGACACTGTCTCCAGCCATTGAGTATTTTTATGTAGAGAACAAACCCTTTTCTTTTGAAAGAGCATGAAGATCCCAACTTGAGCTGACTCATGCATTCCCTGACCCAACTAGGTCCTGCTTGAACAGTCCTGCTATGGAGACCTGTACTGCTCAGAGAGCGCCTGCCTTGTAGTCTGGACCTACATCTATGCAGAGTTGGACTGGCTGCAGAAAGTCTAGATAAAACCTATGTGTCACTGGAATGCTAATCTGAGGGTTTAAGTGGTGCAGGCAGGAACTGGCTTTACTGTCAGAAGACACCTTGCCTTTAGTAAGGCCTGGGAGAGAATGGAGAAGTAGCTTTACAGACCAGCACATAACTCACTAGGTGCTGTAGTGTTAAGGAGTCATCTGTGTTCTAAATGAAACTACTGCCACTGAAGTTTCGGGAGTCTCAGAGTTTGGATTTATTCTCACCTCTCTTTTCCTCCCTTCCGTCTTTTTTTTTGCATGGTGGGCACAGTGTGCTTTCTCCTTCCTTGCAAGTTCCTTCACAAATCTTTGCCTTTGTGCATACCTCTTCCACTTCTGGCTTTACTCATGGATCTGCTTCCTCTAAAGCTCTGTGGCTTTGTATACCTTCCCTCCACAAAGGATGGCTTTACATACCAAGCAGCAGATCAAAGAACTTAACTCTAGATGTATCCAAGACAGCAAATCGATGAAGAGATGTTCTTCTGTTACTTTAATAGAAAATATAGTGCCATTGGTCCCAAGCAGCTTGTGAATTTTCAACAAATCCAGAGATAATTACTAGATGTATATTTCTAACTATCAGTGCAGATCTGGGCTCTTATCTACATGCTGTAATTACCCATTTTTTTTGTAAATAAAGAAGCGTTGTTATTGTCATCAGAACCATTTGTTGCAATTTGAATGACTATAAAAAATGAATAGGCAACACAGGTTGTTCATTACAGACTGAAAAAAGCTATAGAAATTGGGTTGTTACCTCTCTGCAGAAGCCAGGCAGAAACTATGGAGGTTTTCCAGTATGGAGCTGGTGTGGTCACGAGTGGTCCAGGGCAGTGCTGTGTGTGCTGTGCGCTGCCAGGATGTGCAGTGCTGCGAGTGATTTACACTGCTGGGAGCTGCCTGGCCCTGCAGGATTTCCCCATAGCGCTTTTGTGTTTTTTCCTGCTGTGCTGTAAACTAACAGACTTAATGGAAACTCCAGCAAACCATGCTGTGAGTTTCACATATCTGTTTTACTGCAAACTTCTTCACTTTTCTAGGATGCAGTCTCAGACAAGCCAACAGAAGCAAGAGCTTTGTTAGTTTAGTATATTATTTTTATTTCCTCAATAATTTCCTTGTCTCAAGAAGTCACTTTGGAATTAGTTCTGCCTCTCATCCATTGGAAAAATTCTTACCTGCATAGTCACAAGTTTTCTTACAAGACGTATTCCTAATTTGTGGAATCGTCTCATTAGCTTCATGTAGCATCTTCTGCAGAACTGCAATAACCTTTCTGAAAAAAAAAAAAGAAGAAAAAAAAGCCAAAAATGACCCTATGGAACCAATTCTACAGTTGTTAATAGTACTGAGAGATTTTGGGAACAATGAAGTGGTGCCAGTGTGATTTGGAACTGAATTTGGCTCAGCATTCTCCAGATGAATCAAAGCCTTGTATATGGCAACAATATCACTCCCTTGATTCTTTTTCTGTCTCATTGTTATCACATCCTTCTTATTTGTTGATTTTATAACTGCCATATACTGGATAGACAGTTTCAAAGGCTGTCATCTTACAGCCCTCTAAGGTTTCCTTTCGTGGCCATCATATTGGATAGCTGATTAATTTAGTAAACCCTTTCTGGTTTAGATAATTGCCCCAAGAAAGCAACAGTTTCTGTTTTCTGTCTCATTCTCCTAGAAGATCAGAATATCTCTAATGTTGTGGTTCTTCTCTCTCTTCAGTTTTAGCCATATCTGTAGTTCTAGTGTTGTCAGCAGATGCAAACATCTTAGATTCGATATTCTTATTTAAACCATTCAGAATAGGTATCCTTGCAACCCCCTCAATAGTCTTTGAAAACAGGTTAGGTTATCTCAGAATTTGCGGTATTACTTTATGATATCTGTGGGAATTTATGGGATGCAAACCTTTTCCTGATTTTACCTAGCTGGAAAGGTATAAGACAAGATGTCTTGATGGAGGTGACCCAAAACACTGTGGCATCAGTGGGAATCTCCCCACAGAGTTCACGGGCCTGTAAAGCATCAGTGCCAATGCTGTGCTGAACAATAGAACATAACTGGAAGATACCCCAACTGGCCATAAAGACTTTGTGGTGCAGCTAATGTCCGTTTCTTAAACAACACTTGGGTGCTGCAATACTTAACTCCTTCCAATAAAGTAGTCTTTCACTACAAAGCTGTACTGGCTCACATAATGGATTAGACTGTCGCACTGAACCTGACGATCAGCATTTAATATGTCTTAAATTGCATGCGGGCAGATATCCCTATGAACTACTGTCTCCCCCATGCAGATGTTTCCCATCTCTTTGGGAAGAACTTTGATGGTCTGGCGAGAGCTTGCCTGCTCCTGCCCGCTGTGGGACTCACAGAGACACGGTGGGCTACTGATGTCCCCAGTCTTCTCTCTGCAAGTGTCCCATGCCTGTCACAGCTGTGCTGCCACCGTTCTGGGGGGGGAAACACGGGCCCTGTCTGTTATCCTTCAGAGTGAAGCTGCCATCTCTCTTTGGAGGCCTCCCGAGGTGACTCCCACTTAGGCTGACAGGGGTCTCCTGTGTTTCTGAGGAAATATGTAAAGTTTTTCCTAATTTTCCTTCCCCCCACCTTTATTTCTTACAGAAACCATGCTTTTTTACCTTTTGCTACCAAAAGTAGAGCTTTTGAATAATGCAGGGCTGTTATTAGCTGTTCTGTATTTCTTTTCCTCTTCTAACTATTCTTTTATCTTGCTCCAGCCTTGGATTAGTTTTTTTTTTTTTAAACTAGCCCTCCCCACCTGCCTCCCTCCTAGGCTGTTTGTGTGAAACAGCTCTACATTTTGCTGGTGCTAATCTTCACATCCTCACTTATTCCCACTGGCCTCTGATGCCCTTTCTCCTGTTGGGATGGGTCCTTCTTTAACTTTTTCCAGCTCTGTGCAGTCAGCTTTCTGATGCACCATAGGACTCCAAATGTGAATTCCAGTTCACATTTCCTTAAATTTCCATAAGGTGAAAAGCATTTAGGATTCTTGCACTGGGGAATATTTCAAATGTGATGATAACCCTGTCCCAGGTATGCAGAGGTCTGTATGAGGGGAGCACTCAACAAGATGAATGCAGCACAGACATGCTTCCGTGATTATTCTTGTGTGTATCTGATTGACCTACATGACAAATAAGCCCTTATGCAGACGCAGGTATTTCCCTGCCTCACAGGGGTGCCAGAGCACTGCTGAGCAAGCTGCTGGGGGATTCAGTAATGGCCGGGACTTCTCACTGCAGCAAAAGTCTTGACTACTAAGTGAAGGGGTATGACATCTAGCTGCTTTCTGTGGTCCAGCTGCTGGAAAATGTGGTAGCCAACACATTACACTCATGTTTTACTCAGTTCATTTGCTCCAGAAAGTCCCAGAGATCATTTTTATTAATCCTTAAATACTAAGACTAAACCAATGCAGATTTTGATGCACGATGCTACTTTCAAGGAAGTCAATGGCAAAAATCCAGCTGAAGTCAGCGGGTGCAGGAAGAGCATCTGACATGAGCCAAGATATTCACAGTCAGAACTAGAGCTCTGGCCTTCTAGAGCTTGATGTTTGGAAGGAGACAGCGATCACAATGTGAGCAGATGCTCTGTCCTTCTTAACCTCCCATTTCCTCTCTTTTGTTCATATGTGCCAGACGTTCACAGAGATTTCTTTCAAAGGCAGGGCTTTTTTTCTTCATTGCTTTCCGGTGTTGTGCTTTACTTGTTTCTTTCAGGTTGTCTTAAAAAAGAGAAAAGAAAACTAGTTCTATGAGACCACAGAGAAATAAAAAAAAAATTTCTCTGGAGTCTCTTTAGGATCTTGGCTAGAAGCACAGCAAACACCATCCTTATGGTTAGCAACAAAGGACACAGCATTGCTTCCAGTGAAATCACCACTTCAGTGTAAGATTAGGCCAGGAAAAAAGCCAGCTGAGTTTAACAGAGGAGAAACTGACTTCGGCTGAAGCAATAAGCCACAGTGCAGACCTGCAATGACAACCATTTAGATCTGGACTCAAGGATCTTTCCTCTGTTATCTTCCCCAATGGATTCTGCTCATTACCCCAACAAGTCTAACAATCGTTCTGTCCCTCTCTCTCTAGCAACATCTTTTGTCCATCCTAATTCAAACTACCCCCTTAACTGAAGCGGTGAAGTGCAGGTCCTTCAGATAAGCAGAAACTGTAATGACATCATATTCTGAGTTAATAATATGTGGGTGGGCAAAGGAAGAAAGGAGGACGTAGAGAGCAAATGAAAGAAAGAAGCAGGGTTTTGGCAGGGCTACAGAATTGCAGAAAGCTTCTTGTAAGTCTCAAGCTAAAAATGGGAGAGGTTTGCATTAAAAAAGAGCTTTAATGGGTACTGCAAATTGACATTTTTGGTGATTAGGCAGACAAGCTTTTTTTTATTTTTAATAACTTAATGCTGAAACACTGTTGTAACTCTTCTGCTACAAGCCTGACTTTCAAAGGGCAGCAGAGGAGGGAACCCCTGGAGCTGCAGTCCTGGATACTCTGGGAAGCGTTAATGCAAGCGTTAGCATCTGTTTGGCTTTGCAGCTCGGTGCTTAGCCCACCCTAAACTGTATTTCCACACTGCTGTGCAGCTCACCTCTTGTGGCTGCAGAGTTTGGGCCAGAGAAAGCACACCTTGTGGGTATGAACTATACCTGACTCTCCTGAGAGTGTACCTTGTGGCCATGAGCTACACCTGCCTCTCCAGAGAGCACTCCTTGTGTCAGACAGGTCCATGACCCTGGGGCATCGTGGGGTTTTGCACTATGGTGGTCTGTAAAGGGCAGTCAGGAACCTGTGTGTGCTGCCAAGGTGAAGAGAGTGCTGCTCTCACGCTTCTCACTAGGCAAGAATATCACTAGGTGCCTACATGAAGAATGATTCCCTTCATTGGAATAAAATGCAGCAACATGTCAAGCCTGACACGTTCAGTAGCTTCAGCCCAAACAAGAATTACATTCTCTTCACAGTCCCCAGGCAAGGTGCCCCCAGGATTTGAAAGGCAATGTAACGTCTTTTTGAGGGGCTCAGCCCTATCTTCTCACAGAGCTATTGCTGTCTGTATTCATTCCTGGCAAGACCTTGGGCCTTCTCATTCCAGGATTCAGGCCCACCTAAACCATCTGCTGTTTTCAACCTGCTGCTCCTGAACTCAGGTAGACAGACATCAGCCTCTTTAGAAGTACGGTTCATTCTCAGGTATCTTCCTCTCCCCTGTGCTACCTGTCCGAGGAAGCCTTTTACTGTTTGAAGGAAGAGAGGCAAGAGATGGTCATGAACTTGCAGGCTAATGTCAGCATTGACAATCAGTGTGTGCCTTTGTCATCTGAACTGCTCGATATGTTACGTGACCGCCTCTACTGAAGCCTTACAAAACTGCCATCTCAGATACCCTGTCTAATCCCTTTCCTTTTATTATGATGGTAATAATGATGAAGGAAACAATAAAAAGTGGTAATTTTGATTCAGCCATGTCAACATGTTAGTTGTTTTACAAGATTTTCATGTCCTCTTCCAGCCACTAAAAAAGGAGTGGGAATAGTACTGCTAAACAGCATTAATCCTTTTTCTTCATAGCCTTCTCAGAGATACGTATGTGTATGTCTGTATGTGTATATATCTCTCTCTATCTCTGGTATTTCATCAGTTTTTCTATGAGGATGTTACAGAAGACAGCACTGAAAGCCTTACTGCAGCTTTCATGGGTGCATGCCATCACGTTCTGTTTGTCTAAATGTTCCCTAACCTGACCAGCCTGCACCCAGGCTGTCTTCCTTGATCCATAGTTTCCCACAGCCTCAGAGGCCTGGCATTCCTGAAGGCAAATCTTAAGTAGACAGAGGCGAAGAAGACAGTGAGTCCCTTGGTATCTTCCGTGTCTTTTGTCACCAGGTCCCCTGCCCCACTCAGCAGTAGGCCCACATTTTCCCTAATCGTCTTTTTGCAGCTTAGTTTATTTGCTACTTAACTGATGAGTTTAGCAACACCTAGGAAAAAGCTTTCCTTTACATGGAAAACAGAGACTTTTCTTGCAAGGTCAAAAACTGCCAAACTTTATGAACTGTTTTGGCTGAAAAATTGCCAAAGGACACAAAATAATTCCTTTATTTGCATCTTGTTTGTTTGGGTTTTTTTGTGATTAAACAACAAAAATGTTTAAGGAGAACAGACTCTTTCCTAGAAAATCAGTGGTGTTCTCGTTTGACAAAGTCTTAATGGAAAAAGCAGTTTGTGAGCCCAGCCAGAACAGAACTGTGTAAGATCAGTCCTTGGGTAGAGAGAAAAGGTGCCACTGCCCTCTGCAGCGATCACTGTGAGCAGGGTGAGTTTCTCTGAGGACCTGCTTCTGATTCAAGTGGCTCAAAGCAAATTTGGGCTTGTTTAAATGCCTCAGAGGAGACTGTGGGACAGATACACCCGAAAGAAAAAGCTTCCTCCAGAGGCTGATTCTGGCTATGGTCAATATGCATGTGTTTCTTGTCGGTAGAATGGCTTATGTTCTGCTTAAATTCCATATATGAGATTTTGGCTTCCATTGGAAATTTACAGGTTACCAAGAGTATTAAATTCTACATTATCAGCTGTGGGCCCCAGATTCCAGTCTTAAAATATTAATGTCTAGTTTCCGCGCGCTGAATTGGCTGCACATGTCAGCTTCCTGTGTTCTGCTTTCCAAGTTCAGTGCTTGCCTAAATTTTACTTCTTTTGAAACATTTTTGTTGGTGTAATGAATGGAAAAAGTTTACCAGTCTGCTCAGTCTGTAAATCTATGCTACTCTTTCTGAAGGGATAGACAGTTTTCTTTACAGGAGACATCTATTTTCAGTATGATTCTGATCCAAGAGCCTTACATAACATTTACAGACTGTAAGAAGAGAACAGTCCCAGAAAAAATGTTTGCAAATATACATATATGTACAACATGTATATATCTACATATGCACCACTGGGCAGAGGCATTTGAACCCAGGGGAGATCATGGAACCTTCACAGCAAGCCCACCTTATTTGCCCTAATCCTGAAACTTCTTCCAAGAGTAAAAAAGACAAATCACAAAGAAGGTAGTTTGATGTTGACAGTTACCTTGGGCGCTACTGACCTATTTGATTTCAGTAATGCCTCTTTACCCAGCAGGATGTCAGTGCTAGCAGCCATCAGGTCAGCACCGTGCTCCAGAGAATGCTTCCCTGCCTCCAGAGTGACTGTGTTGGCTGGTCTACGTGGCCTGGTGTAGTGGTGTCACTTGGACAGTAGGTGCTACCGGAATAGCCTTGAGCAGCAGAAGCCGTGACTCTGGAGACTTGGGTTTCCTGCTCTTGTGAAATGTATCTTGGAAGAGTTTTTTAGTAGATCAGTGGTTTTCTTAGATTCAAATTGTATTTCAAATTATGGTCTAATCAAAACATTTGAGTGGGTATAAATTTACTTCTTTAATTCAGTTTTCCATTAGGAGGGATTTCTTCCTCCCCACAGTCCTGACTGGCTCTCATTTGCAATGTCCCAGTTTTGGAAGTGATTCTGTGACTAGAAGATGGAGGCTGTGATCGCTGAGCATCCATGAGCCATGGAAAAGTTAACAAACCCAAAGCCTTCCTGCTGCTGCTGAATCTGGCCTGCTCTTTTGAGAGTGGGAGGGAATGAAGAATTAAATTTGATTTATTTTGCACAGGCAAACTCAAGACAATAGAATTTCCTCAGTTTTCATCTGTAAAACCAACAGACAGACCAAAAAGGAATAGAGGTGAAGGGTAACGGAACCCATATTTTTCTACCTTCTGTGACTGTCTTGAGTATTTCTTGTTATCTGGAGATACTGCTTTCAGCATAGTGACCTTTGAATAAACAGGATTGTGGTGTCCTAAAAGAAGTAAAATAAAAAGCACAGACAAATTTGAAAACAGAATCAGGTCTGTGACTTCTTTTCAGCTAAACTGGATACTCAGAGTAGACTTCCAATATTAAAATAATAAAACGTAAAAATCTAGAGAAGACCCCATGAGAATCTATACTTTAACTACTAATCTTCTTCTGCTTAATTGCACATGGGAAGAATAGTTTCATTGGTGACCTTTTCGTGTGATTTTAAGAGTGAAAAATAAACTCACTACATATTTAGCAAATATTCTAGCCAGTCCAGAGGCTGGGGGGGGGGACGACACGGGACAGGGACAGGACAACAGAAAAACTTTTCACAGTCTGTATAGTTGTTGCAAAGTTTATACCCAACTTTTTCTTCTGTAAACATAAATACAGCCTACATTTTACTGCTGAAACTAATAATTTAAGCAACTTCTGATGAAAGCTTGAAGAATTACCTTTCCCATCTGTGGCACAGAGCCTGTGGTTCCTATTCTTCAAGTCAGTCAGTCAAAAGAAGGGAAAATATCTCTGAATCTGCACATTCCATTAGATCTAACCTCTGAGTGCAGAAATGACATTGAGTGGTGCAAAGCTGTAAAAGCCATTGCTTTTTTTACGAACCCTACCTGCCTACCTTGCTGCAGTTTGTCATTCTTTCCACATGAACAGCTTTCGGAAGGACCACGTAGTACATATCCGTCCCGGGGTGAGCGGCGTTATTTCCTGTTCCAAGCACACTTTCACATTACTCACAAACTTTCCAGCTGCCAGACGAACTTTGTTATAGTCCGTCTCCTTCCCTCGGAATATGGCATTGGAGGCTGTTTTCAGGGTTGCTCTACATAATAAGCTGTGACTAGATACATAGCTATTTCCTTATAACATGAACAAAGCAAACACAAATTTAAGGGAAGTTATCCTGAACCCTGAGCCTCAAGCCAGTCTTTTTCTGTTTTCTCATGTGAAGTTCTGATCTGAAGGTAATTCTGGCAATAAGGAGAAATTCTTCTGAGATGGTAATTTGTTGTCTGTCTAGCCACAGTGGTATCAAACCCACCTGGCAAACCTGCAGACAGCATCTCCTCTGGAGCTGGGTCTGAGAGCACACCCCGTGACCTCAGCATGGATTGTGAGCAGGAAGTCTGTGAGTGTGCAGAGAGGCTTGGAAAGGAGGGCGAACATTCTTCACTTCATATATCATCGCTCACAGCTTGCTGCTGGGATTCCACCAAGTCAGCCAGTGCTAAAATGTTGTGGAAAATGAGATTTCCTGGGTTGTTGGTTTTGGCAGTTCTAATCACACTGGACTATCGGGCACTGGAACTAACACAAAAGCTCCTCATTTTAATAAGAAAAAGACATGTGTTTAGTAGCCTGCTCTTGTAACTAAGAAGAAAAGACTCTTTCCTTCCAGAACTGGAGCAGATGCTGAGTATTTCCAACATCCATAGCAGTGTTTGCATTTATCTGTAAAGTGCCATCAGTCTATGCAATACTGCAGCAATAATCAGAAAATGCATCTCTTTAGGAGGACCTGTGGGCAATATAGTCTTCACAACATGATTAAAAATTCCAGGCTCTGATGGATCAAAGTGGTGAAGGAATGGGAGCCGTTGCTTCATGACAGACTGCTGTGTTGCTGCCCACATACAGAGAGAGGTTCACTCAGAGGAATTGCTGGAATCATTTGCTTCCGAGCTGACATTGAACAGTGTCATCTCAGGTTTCCTAATGAAAATAATTAAAAAAGTAAAAAGAAAAAAAGGCAAACTCATTCCCTTCTGTTGGAAGCTGCTGATGTGGTGACTGCATTTTCCATTAATAAAAAGCTGGAAAAATGCTGATATTTGCCTTGAAGCTTCAGCTCTGAGAGGGATGACCAGGTTATTTAATATTTTCGTTGCCTTCCCATCTCATTTCATAACACTGACTGAAGGACACACAACAGGAGCACTTGGGAGACACCGTCGCAGATGGCCTGCACAAACAATCTGCATTACTTTGAAGGTTCAGTGCTGATTTCTTTGTTCTCTTCCAGTCTCCTCACACGAAGGGTTGGCCTCTGCTTCCACTAGTTTTAATGCTTCTAAACATGAGCTTAAAAATACAGGTGACCAGAAGGAGAATTGGCTTTTTCACAGAGAGGTAGCCAGTCCCCAGGGCTCAATGCACCAATAAACCTAAAGGTCATAATCACCAAAAGCAACACTAGGACCTAGAAATTCTGTCATGTACATGTGGCGTTTCTGGACTTGTAGTGGTACGTTGATATGTATCTGAAGAAGATCAGGGCACCCTGTGCAACACGCTTTGTCAGACAATCCCTGCACTGATAGTCTCAATAGGTAATTTCAGTTTTACTGAGGGGGGAGTGCAGCCTAGAGGGATTGCTTGCTTTCACCAGCTTCTGCTGGAAGTGTTTTACAGATGCAGAACACGGAGAGTTGCTTCTCCCCACCTGGGCACTCTGGTGGCCAGAGTGGCACTGGTCTGTGCCACTGGGACCCCAGCAGTCTGCGAGGTGGGGAGCACAGCAGAGGGAGAGCACAACGTGAGCACCTTCTTGCCAGAGGTTTTCTCTCCAGTCTTCACTCCCATGGAACAGGCAGACCAGTGGAAAGGTCCTGCCTGACCCCAAGGAAGTGGAGGTGTTTTTGGAGTCACTCCCCTGTCTGGGCTAAGAGAAGGATCACAAACCTGTGGTGTTCGGTCTGGGGCAAACAAGCGTCGCAGCGTCTCCCCTCAGCCCCACCTTATAGGTATGGCAATGTGAGCTCAGGGCGAGAGTCTTCTGTGCCCAGTAGAGTGCTGGGGACACCAGATACTGTTCTGTGGAGAAATGGGAAATGCCACTGCTGTTGTCTGAGCAATAAATGTTGAACAGGAGCCAGGTGGCCAGGAGATTTGAAAAAAAATTTCTATATTAAAAACATACCAGAGCTTACAAACTGTCATTGAATGAGAGCACAGGATGTACAGAATGCTACCTAGAATAATACTGCAGAATTGTTTGCTAAAACTTTTTTTTTTTTCCCAAAATATTTGCAACAATAATGCTAAAGAAAACCTCTTCAAGCACAAAATCATTTATGTTCTTGTAGAATTTTTTGAATGCCAGATACCTGCTGAGTTAATCTTTGGAAGAACAAGAGAAGTTTGTTCTTTGTGTATGTAGATTGTTTTGGGGTATTGTTTGATTCTGCTTTTGATAGGGGTCATATTTCTGGGCTTAGCTGGATAGTTTGTTTGTTCCTATTCATTAAAAGGGACCCTGCAGCTATCTGGGGAGGGAGTGTGGTATTACATTATTATTGCTCCAGAAAGTATGAACAAAAATGTATTGTAAAAATACCAAGGTTTCTAGTAGGAGTTCTCTCAGTAGTAAGGACTCTTAGCCTGCTGGAGTGTAGTTAATGTGCAAACACTGTGTTGGGCTAATTAGACAGATAAGGTACAGAGGTGAAATGTATAGATAATTCTGGCTATAACCTATTGATACAGCATTTTTGTGCAATGGATAAGGAGAACAACAACTTCTAGAGTCAGCCTTTACTTTGGTCACCTCATCCCATAGTTCATGTCATACCATTGCAAATAACACTTGTGATGCTGCAGGGATCTGTCTCCCTGCTGCAAGATAAAAGTACATTGATGCTGATAAAAGTTGTTCATTCCCTGGAGACAAAGGCCCTTGGATCAGATCAGCACTGCAGAGACCAAAACTTCTTCTGAGAGATTAATTTCACTTGTTCTACTTTGCATCAAGGCTGGGGGCGTAAAGCACCTTGAAGGATTGTGGTTGATGGGCTATACTTCTATAAAACAGAAAAAAAAAAAAAAAGTGAAATTGTGAAATTATCTTCTTTCTCTCTTTCTTAAGCTACGCAGTTTGCCTACAGAGAGACGTTAACCAAACTATCTTCCAGAATAAAGTGCCTGTGATCTTGAGTCATTGAGCTCTCCCATAGCAGAATCCTATGATTTTTTTTTTTCACTTGAAGAAACTATCATGATCAGGGAATTATTCCAAGACAGATGGTTTGTGATGGAATTGCTCATCTGTAGCAAATTCTTCTTGCCCACCTTCTGGTCAAAGCCACACGGATTGCACTGAGGCCAGTATTTCCCCTCCTCTGAGAAGACTCACTCCATCCAGGCCATAGTTGGCCTTTCAGAACCTGTGGAGCACTGCCATGATTGTCACTGGCTGGCCACAAGGGTTTTCTAGAGGTTGGCTTTAAGACTTTGGTCCCTAACTCAGAGGAGAGAGCAACCGGCAAACCCTTTGGCTCTGTCTGTCTTCATTCTCTGTAGCTCTTGAGTCACTGATGGCATGATCCCACACTGCCAGAGGCATGTTTCCCCTGCCACAGACTAACTTTTCCATGAAGAAAGTCACAAGAGATTTCAGCTTTGCTGTAATGCAGAGTAATGACAGCATAATAGCATCTAACCTCCTACAAAGTGCTCAGGAAACAGGGAGGGTGGTGGAGATTATTCAGTGATGTGAACTGCACTCCACTAGGCAGATAGAAGCAACTGCCTAAGAGCTCTGAACTGATCAGAATATTCATGCCTCTAATTAGAGAATTCTTTATAACCCACTCTTTTTGACTGTGTTCCAGAATCACTATGAAGACAGTAATAAAAAGAGCACAGAATCTGTTCTTTTCAGGTACCTGATTATTTTTGCAGCACAACGTGATTGGCAGTATCGCACGTGTATACAGCCGATACAGAGCGGTGTTTCATCAACACACTCAGCGCATGGAACTTTGTCTGTGGGGATACGATCTCTCGCCAGCACAACACAGAGAGAAGTGAGCGAAGCAAACCTAGTACATCTGGGTCGAAATAAATCCTTTCTACCAAGTAATGTCTATGTTTCAGGTAGATAAATCTTGGCGTTGATGTGATTTGGAATTTTTAATGAAAACCTTGTGGCTTCCAAGGGTTCATTAATTTGTTCCATTCATAGTTGTGCCATAGTTGTGCCTGATTGCCCCCTCTCTGTGTAACTGCTCGCCTCGCACAGGGCGCAGACACCCACCTCCTGCTGCTGGGTCGTGCTGAAGCAAAAGCCAGTCTAGCTTGCAAAGATGGCATAGCTCTTGTGGCATTTTTTCAAATAAAAGTTGAAAAAGGGCAATATGTTCAAAACTGCAAAGTCTCCTCTTTAATTTTTGAGGTTTTCCTTCAAATTCAGAAATCCCAAGGTTTTGGTATTTTTTCTTCTTTTCAGTTTTGCTTTTCTCCTCTCACTGATTCTTGTCCCTAAAAGCAATGGAAGAGTGAGTGTATTTTGTCATTCCTTTCTCTTTTCTATGCCACTCTGTACATTTCAAAACAGATCCAACATTTGTCTAATGGCAAAAGACAAAAGAAATCTCTAGCACTTCATAAACTCTGAAGTTAAACAGCATAAAAAGAGAAAAGTGAAAGTGAGAGAATTTAAAGTAGAACCAAAACTGTTCAAAAACCAAAGAAAAAAAATTTCTTATTTTTACTGTTTATTATTAGTAGAATCCCATCTTCTCTTTCTGTTCCTCTCGTATCTACAGTAAAAACAAACTTCACCGCATATTAAAACCTCATTCTTGCAGTCTTACTCCTTTCAGTGCCTTCCAGTGCTTAGATGAGATTTTAATACTGGATATATAGATAGCATATTAATAATTATCATTACCAACCATTATCATAATTCATGTTTCATTTGTGAGCAATGCTCAACATTCCTTTGGGAAGTCATTGACAGGGCCACATTTGTAACTTCAAAGGGCCATTCTTGTAATTCTGAATTTCCTTTTGACAGTGTGTGAGCAAATTGCACCAAAGCTATCTCTCTGACCAAAGGTAAAAGCCACTCAGTTTTTCACTGAGTCTGGATATTTTGACAAATATCATCCACGTAAACTATTGAAAAAAAAAGCTCTTTACTGCCCCTGACCAACTGTGAAAATCAGCATCTGCTCATACACTATGAAGGCAATTAACCACTGAGATAAGCCCTGTCCCAGAGCTGCCGCCACCGCCCCAGGTGCTCCCTGAAGGCACGGTTTCAGCAGCATGTGGGGAGATGCTGTGGCCTGTGCAGTGCAGTCAGAGCCACTCAGCGTGTCCCTTCTGTCCCTAACCACCAGGGCCTTTCCTAGCTCCCTGCAGGAGCCGGGCAGGATCTCGGGCACTGGCTTATGCCCCCTGAACAAATAGCACGCTATCAATTCATTTAAGAATGACATCTGTGACAGAGTTTTGTTCTAAGCAGATGTGAAGAATAGCAAACTAACAAGATAGAAATATAGCAAATTCTGGTAACAGAACAGACTTTAAACTGGAAGGCTAGTCATAAACAAGCAAACTTACTTTTTTTTTTTTTTGTATGTATAAAACAAAATATGTGAAAACACACCTGCCATTGGCATTGGTCATTCAGTTTCATTTTGTATCTAAAATTATGTCTACTCTCAAGAGGATTTCTTGTCCATTGCAAAACTGAAACCCTCCTTGCTATTCTGAGTGTCTGTTGAAAAGAATCAGAGCTGCAATGGATATATATTTCAAAGGCAAGAAAAAAAGACAGATCATTTCTTAGATCAATCTGACGTTGCAACCCACGTGTTTTTTGCAGTTCTTACCTCCCTGGTTGCATCTTTTGATATTGCTATATTTCTGTTAAGATCTAGTCGCATCTGATGGCAGAAATACTTTCCAAAAAATTGGTGAGAAATAGACCCAGGAGTAGACGTCATCTGTTCTATTGACTCTGTTGTGCATACCATGCCTATTTCTTGCCATTAATGATACTGACACTCAATCCTCTTCCACAGACATCCAACTTGGGGGATGTCAGTCTTCCCTTCATCTTTTCATGAGCCGTGGTTTCCATGTGGTGGAGGCATGGGGCAGCACTGAGTAGGTGACATCATTGTCTTTGAAGGGGACATGATATGAGATATCTCTCTCCTTGCCATTTGTTGGTGGCCAATAGTACTGCCACATCAGCTCCCTTCTTGTTCATTTTGGACCTTACGTGAGACATTTAACTCCCCCTGTGCTCTGTAGACCATCTGTATGTTCTGGAGGACTCTGGAATTCTCTTGGAGGCCAGGCAGCTAAAGTGAGACTGTATGATATCTGCAGTCACATTCAAATCTCTTCTTTTTGTCTAGCCCTAGATGTCGATGGGACTGGGCTGTGCAGAACAGCTGTGGACTCAGAAACCAGAACTGCAGATTAATTTTGAGTGTGTCACATGCTCAAATACTAAATTTTTGATTAATTTACATTATTGCTTCATTTTGCCTATAGCTAAAACATGGCAATTGGCAGCTTTTGACAATTCACAAATTCCAAGATACCCAAATTCTCCCATTTACCTTGCTCTGCAATTCACGTCATGCTGTTCTCCACATGGGATGCAAAGATTTTGATCCATGCCACATGCTGCACATCTTCCCGATGAAGCATAAAATCTCCCTTGCTGGCTGGTACCCTGCTGACATCCCATTTCTGCTAATTAGGACCCTGAGTAGTTAGCACAAAATACAAATGTGGCAGGATTCCAAGCTGCAAAAAGAAGGGAAAGTGGGGGAAAAAACACTTGGACAGCTAAGGGAATATGTAAATGTATTTAAAATAGATTATTCTAACTGCCATGAACAGATGATTTTTTTTTTATTCCAACTGGATGGCTTTAATCAAAAATGATAGTTCATACATCTGCTCTTTGAAGATAAGCCTACCATTACACAAAACACTTAAAGAAAGAAGCTGTGGTGTGCTGATGAGACCTCAAAAATTCTAACCCATGACTGGGAAGATTATAGTCTGGTTACTTCAGCAAGTTGCTAAATCTGAAATATTAGACTGAGTTATTTGTCCTGTCTGAGGCATGAAGGGG
The DNA here is from genome assembly GCA_026413425.1 of Tringa solitaria. Taxonomy (NCBI): domain Eukaryota; kingdom Metazoa; phylum Chordata; class Aves; order Charadriiformes; family Scolopacidae; genus Tringa; species Tringa solitaria. The sequence continues at coordinate 274,930 of JAOXJM010000005.1, read as the reverse complement.
ATGCCTGTAGATTGTGCTGAAGCAATTAAGACATTTTAGAAATCATTAGTGAACTTTCTTGATTGAACAGGCATTTCCCCTCCAGCCTCTCCCTGACTTTTCTACAGTTGCTTGACCTCGAAAGGCAGCTCTCTGTCACCCTGGCATTTATTTTATAATGCAAGGTAAAGATTATAAACTAAAGCAAGATTGCTTTTGGGGAATGTGGGGCTCCCCTGGAAAAGCAAGCTCAAATTTAGGTTGGAATCAGGGATTCCACCTTGGTAAAAGTCATAAAATTGAATGGATAACTGTCTGATATGATCTCAGGAAAAAAGTTTTCAGAACAGAAAGGCAGAGAATGTTAAGGCAAAGAGGAAGAATATTCATGTTCCTTATGCTGCCTATGAGTAAACATAATATCTGCTCACAATAGACAGTAGTGCTCCTAATTACAGTATTAATAATTGTATGTATTGTGTCACTTCATCAAGCCAAAGAAATGTAAAACTCTTCAATATCAATAAGCTTTTAGAGGTAGAAGTCTGTAGAAGTGTCATGGCCTACAAAGTGTTCCCTTTCTTTTGCCCTTCCAGTAGAGGCCCCACAGGCAAACTCTGTCTTCATTTGGGAGGCCACAGCCCCAGTTTCTGCTGCTGGTGTCGTCCATCTCCGATGGCTCCCTGAGCAGAGAGGGCACAGAACCCACTCTCGTGCTGAGCCCTGACTCCAGAGCTTTCTGCTGGGAAGTGTGGGGTGCAGTGATAGTCCAGCATCCCAGCTCTGGCCTCACACCTGCAATCCAGCCAGTTGTCTGGCTGCTGAGAAGAAGAAGTTCTAGCTGAGGCAGTGAAGAGAAAGTAGAGGGCAGGAAACTATCATTATCCAGTAGAAAAATCTATTTAAATTCTACAAAGTTGTTTTGTTTGGGACTTCCTCTATATTTCTTCTACAGACTGTTCTGCTATGAACTTTCCAGTATAGGATCATAGAATCATAGAATCATAGAATTGTCTAGACTGGAAGGGACCTTTAAGATCATCTAGTCCAACCATCAACCTAACTCTGATAAAAAAAACACAAAAGCAAACCATACACACACACCCCCCGCCCCCTTTACTAAACTATGTCTCTACAGCAAGTCGCGTTCTTCTGCCCTGGGCTGAGATTTTTCATTGGCTTCCTACAGCTGCATTGACAAGCTCTGATGAGCTCCACAGAACCACTGTAAAAGGGATAAAATTCTGTAAATATTGTATGGTCCTGGGGAAAATACCTTTATTGCTATGCATTATAAATTCTGTTCCTGATGAGCCTGTTGACTGGATTTATTTTGTCCATCTCTAAACTGTACTTATTTAACAATTAATCCATCTTCCACCTCAGTGAAATAAGTAATACAAATGTGTCAAGAGTGTTTATGATCAAGGGTCTGTGAAATCCAGCCCTTCTTTTCCAAGTTCTTTTCTGGATGCTCTGTTGAGCTCTTCCCTACAAGAGAGTTGAACTGAGAGGAATCTGGGGGTTGGATCTGTTGATAAAACGCTTCATAGCTTTCTCTTCTGCACTTGCCAGGGTTATTCCTATTTAGGGTGCAGGGATGCCCAGCATGAACTCTCTCTCCATTTGCTGACGTTGTTTTCTGCATGCCCAGATGGTCTTTCATCCTCCAGGTTCTTTGACTCTTATGTCAGTGGCTGTTTCTCTTTTATTCTTCTTGGTCCTGTACATCTCAACTCTTTCATGGCATGGAGATGCTGCACTTACAGAAGATAACCTTCCAGAAGCAGCAATCTGCTTTAAACTTCCACTAATTGCTTAAGACCAAACCAAAGGGAGCACAGTGGCATTTGTAAAGTTGCTCCATATCCAGTGAATAACCTGTCCGGGTGGGAACGACAGCAAGCGAGCTGAGGAAACAGCTGTGTTTAACATGAGGTGAGCCTTTAGAGAGAGAGCCTCAGAGAATTGTCTGCCCTGGTGCACTGTAGCTTTCTGCTATTCCCCAGGTTTTTTCTGCAGAATAAAACTGCACTCCTGATCCAGACAGTTCACCCCCTGGAGTTCCAGAACACTGTAAGAAGCTGCTCCTCTGTTGAACAATGATATTGCAGTTGCTGCAATTCAAATTATTTCATTTTTATCCTGTGCCCAAGCTAACAGTTTAGTTTAAGACTGTGTGGAGCAGTTGCTGGAGGGTCGCCCACCTGAAAGTCTGTGTGGAGCCCTCTGTGCTGCAGGTCTTGGTGACCCTTCGTCCAGTGTCTTTGGTGTCTCCAAAGCCACACAACTACTTCCTTGAAAGAAAATGTCTGTTTGCCAAGTGATTTCATCCAGCTATTTAGTAGCTTTGATTCTCTAGATTTGGACATTTGCTTTTCTCTTTTTAGAAGTTTTTGTTAAGAATTGGATCCAATTCAGTCATGTAGGAACTTGCCTGAACTTTGGCCCAAAGACTGCTCTGTCTGCCAGGGAGCAGTTGCTGCAGAGATTCACAGCCCAGAGCCCTGCAACCTCAGTGGGAAAAGCTCCCCTGAGCCCAGCGCCTCTGGAGAGAGCTCTGCGGGAGGAGGTCTGGGATATGAATGGTTCATACTCAGGGCCACCTTCCCTCCAACACCCCTATTTGATCAAATGCCAAAATACATGATGTTTGAGATCAGTCAGCTCAAGTTCTGGGCACTGATCCTTTTTGAGGTTTTCTTAGGAACTATTCAGTCCCACTGTCCTGAAGAGTGAAATACAGGATATTAGTTGTCCTCGATGCTATCTGTAAAGTTAAGATTTTGAAATTCCCTTTCCCTATGTAAACTTAATTGGTCATTGCTTCAAATTATTGATCATATGTACTGTTTCTAGAAAGAATTCATTAGGGACCCAGCAAAAAATGTTACAAATACAGGATTCACATGAAAATTTGACATTATCCAGATTCTGGTGACCTGTGGAAGTGTTTCCTCATTTGATTGTGGTCATTTTACATTACAGCTCTTATAAGTAATTCTTAGGATAAAATGGACTTCACACTTCTTATAAAAATGTGGGGATCTTTTACTACCAACTATTTAGTAGGTTCCTTATTCTTACTAAAATTAGTGGGGATTTTCCCATCATTGTGGTTGGGTGCAGGGCTGCTCCTATTGCTGCTGTTCCTAAGTTGTTTCTGCAAATATTCATTGGGATTGTGTGATTATGTAAAGCAATTCAGTAAGTTATATAACATTTTCTTTCACTTACCAGTCATAAAGCTGCTAATTAGTCCTATGATTCGACAACTATTCCAATTCCTAATAGGATCATCACTGTGTCTTTATTGAAATTTGTGTTGCAGAGTATCATTCTTCCAGCTGGAAGGGAACAACCAGCAGCACGTTTGTTTCATTCAGTCTACCTATTCTCAGTTGTGCATTGAATCTCGTTGTAATTTAGGCTCTAGGATTCAGCTGTATCGTAGCAACTAATAAATATGCAGATGCTGGGACTAGAGCAGTCTTTGTGCTGCTATAAATGATCATTTAGTTTCATGCATTCCTGTTTATTTATCTATATTGCCCTGCACCAATACAAAGGGAGCTACTCATTTCATTCATTTTTGCAGGACAGTGTTGCTGCTGGTTTAAAGCCCATTGGCAGTGAAACCTCCTTGTAAGTGATAGTCATTCCCCCTGACAACCTCATTTCAAGTCATCAGGAACACTGTGTCAATTGTAGACTAAAAAGAGAAAAAAAGTTATAAATCTGTCAAGGGGCTTCCGAGGAGCTGAATAGGCATGCAGATCTCTCTGCTATGTGTAAAATTTGTCATTGTATTTCTGCTGCTAACTTGTTTTTCTATTTGTGTCACACAGGGATTCTTAAATGACCTAATATTGAATCTGGTGAATTACAGGCTGGAAGACCACAGTGTTTATTATGCACTGACAGAGAGTGGATTGATCTAGTGCTTGTGGGGGTTTTTTCCTCCCCTGCTTTGGAGTCTGTTTGCCTCTGGTACCACCTCATTAATCATTCCTGGGATTTACCTTTCCATAAATACTTGGAAAGGATTTTTAATTATTCTTTTTATTCACCAACTGTATTTTTACTGTGTGATAAGGGCAAAACCAAAACAAAGCCATGCAGTCCCTTGTTTGCTCATACAAAGTGGCATCCTGCATCCAAGATCAACCTCAAATTCCATGTTACACTTCTATTAAAACCATGCCATTAAGTATATGCCCAAATTTTGCATATGTTTACATGCTTTTGGCTTCAGTAGGCCTGCAGGGAAAGCGCTTGCTAAACAGCTTAACTCAACAGAAATGTACTTAATCATGTGCTTAATTAATTTGCTGAAATAGAGCCATGGTGCTTGAAGTTAATAGAAGTAATTTTAATAATTTAAACTCCACTTTTAAGTTTAATGCATTGCACTCACATTTAAAATTGATCTACTCAGAAATAACTGTATTTCAGTGTAAAAATGAAAGACTAGGAAATGCTGTGTTTTGCTATTAGCGTTGGCCAAGAACTAACTTTGGTCTTTTCAGGCTCACCGTATTTCTCAGTAAAGAGTTTCATCAGCCTTAACTCATTATTGTTCTTAACTGCTTAGAAGAGATTTCTTACACTGTTACTAATGCAATTAAACTTAATGTAGTAATAAAAGAATATTTCATACAAGAGAAATACTGATAACAAGGATGTTTATATCATCCTTTTTATTTAAATGGTCGCTCCTGTATTTCTTTTTAAAGTACATGGATTCCTTTAGCTGGGATGCCACAAAAAGACACTGTGCTGTTAGTGATTTTCCAGTTGCTTAGCCTCATTTTGTTGTACAGAGTTTTACCAGCTGGTGTTTCCTGAATACTGCATTGTCAGGTCACCAGTTCATTAATTGAAATTGCATATGTAGCCATTTGCAATTTTCTGCTGGATACTCCTGGCCTTACTCATGCTCAGGGACGTCTGTGTGACACGTAGTAGGAAGAAGGCTCTCAGGATATGGCCCCGTCTCCATGGATTTCAGAACATTTTACAAACACATGAGCTAGTCAGGCTTTTTTTTTCTGCACATAATTTCAAGACAACTGACATTCCTTCAGTGAAGCTATAATATATATATATGTGCTATAAAAATACAGTTTTTCCTTTTTTAATTAAATTCTCTGTTATGGAAAATGGAAACAATTCCCACTTTCATTTCTCTATTTGTTTTTAAATGGAAATCAAATGGGCAGGCTTTTTTCCAAAAAACAATGTGGAACATCAGTTTTCCATCCAAAAATATTCTGGATGCAAAAAGACTGACCAGCCATTAGAGCTGCACATTGTTTTGTGGTGGTTAACGGTACCACTTTACAAGTGACAGAGACAAGTAGAGTTTACTATTTTAAAATATGAACACTAAAGTTTTAGAAAGTAGATTTAGCAGATCAGGTGCCCCGTGTTAAACCTTTGCCTACAGAGGTTCACCTGGATTTACGCAGTTACCACTGCGGGGTATTACAGAAACCAATATCATGGTTGTCACCTACCACATGCATGTACACTTAATATTAGAATCACCCGTGTAATTAATGACTATGAGGGCGGAAAATAGGGATAACTATCTACTGAAAAATACTCCCTTTCTTGGCATAAGCTGATACTGATTCACCCCAAGAAGAACATTCCTGTTACACCTTCTATAAAATGCAGAAATTATTCAGTAATTGCTAGGGCTGAAAATTAACATTACGTGGCTATAATTTAAAACAGAATGCCATGGAAGAGGGATGGACATTTGGGTACCAGAGTTCAACCACCATTCCATAAAGGAAATGTGCAGGGATTACTTTAATGCAGTCCTATTTTTAAGAGTTAGTATAGTGGGTGGCATGGAAGCAACAACTCCCAGCAGCCCACAGCATCTTTCTTTCATCCCCTTCTTTCCTGCAGTGAATATTTGTGTCTGCAGAGTCCAAAGAACTGGCAACAGAGAGAAACCAAATTTTCTGTTGACACTTGGTCTTTCCTTTGCAGCGCTGACAGTACCTGTCCCAGCCCCGAAGCCTCAAAGTGCCCTTATCTGCTCTGTCCCGGAGGTAACTTTGAGAAGCCATCTGGTGGAGGGTGTCTCTGACAAACAGTCTCCATCACTACTATAGAAAAAGAATTGCCATTTTAATGGCAGGATTATTCAAAATGAAATGTGATGGGGTCTACTGTCTAGTAGGTAGAAAGCACATAATGTATTTAACTAAGGATTCTGGCTGGAAATCTTTCCAGTTTACAGGTACTGATTCTTTTGTAAACATTTAGTACACTGATGTCTTTAAAAAAATAATAATCTAAATCTGGATAAGACTATTTCTCCTGCTTCAGAAAAATATAAGATTTGGGGAGGAGCAGGAGGATGTCTGAGGTCGTAGAGCCAGATACTCATTGCATGGGACATCTCATTGGACACTGCCCAGCGGATGTGGAGTGAATGCCTCCTCTCACTTCCAGCCTTGCCCAGTGGCCTCCCTGGTGCATTGCATGGCTTTGCCCTTGTTGGCCAGTTGGGACTGGGAGGAAGAGAAGAAGGATGATGGGGCAGAAACATGCCCTGACACATGGTAAAAAGACCCACACACTGTAAACAGGGATAAAGCTGACAACCCTCCAAATGGCATTGCCTAAGATCCACTTCTGATGCTTCCAAATCCGTGGGTGCAGTTGAAACAATTAACTTTACACAGATACAACCTTTGTGTTTGTGGACGGGAAACTTTAAGGTCTTTTAAAGTACAACCTTTATTCAAGAAAATTTGCTGAAATACATAGGACATCAGCTATCTTTTAATAAAGCAGTAATAAACACTTGTTTCTTTGGCAAATTCCATACTTCAGTAGACTCTTCAAATATTCCACATCTGTTGCCAGGGCCTGAAAAATTTGCAAGCACCCAAAGCACTGGTGATCTCACTAAACCACTGCTGATTCCTTTGTACATTGGTATCTGGGCTCTGGGCATTCATGTTCTGGGTTGGCAGTGTGAGAGTTACTTATCATTTCAGTCGTCAGTTTTCAGTGTCTAGTTAGAACCAAAATCTGATGAAACTTTCCCTACAAATCTGTCATTTTGAACCTACTCATAGAAATGAAATCAGGCACTTTCTTAATTAATACAGTTTTATAAAACAAGGAATATTTTACTGGGCTTAATTTAGGCATCAAACAGAAGTTAAAATGCAGAGCTCTGTTTCAGCATGCTAGGAAAATTGAAGTATGCGTATATCTTCCACCAAGCATTGGCATTAATGTTCAATTTTGTGCTGTTTTTCATTCTCTAGAAAGTTTAAAGTATCCAAGCAGATTAAACTGAAAAGGGAGCTGATGAGAAAATGCTAATTGACCCACATCTCTCAGTAAGCGTTATCTTTTTTGCACAATTAGAAGCAAAATGTCATCAGAAATTACCACTGCTGGGTGCACAGAAAATTTAGGGATGCTTCATAGGATTTATGCAGGTTTCCAAAATCAATTGGTGTGAGTAACAGCTGAACCAAACCTCCATACCCGTCCTATGATCTGAATAAAGGTGCCTTGTTCGCAGGGCTGGGAGAGTTCTGCAACTGGGATGATTTTGGGTTGTTTCTTATACCCAGACCCAGGAGTTTTTCTTTTAAGAAGAGCTGTTGCTGAACTAATCCTAGAGTTTGCATTCAGATTGGAGCTTTTCACTCAGAGTAGATTCACTGCATTAGAGATAGGTCAGCATTTGGCTTGTTTTTTCAAGTAGGTAGGATATACTATATATATTTGTGAACAATAAGGCCACTGGCAGTTGTAATTCTAGTCTGTTGAGTGCCGCCTGCCCTCGGTCTCGTTGAATCTTGGGAACAAGCTGCATGTCTTGCTCAAGGTCACACAGAAAGCGTGTGGCAAAGTCAAGAATCAAACCAGTCTGACACGTGCTCGTAATGACTTCCCTTCAGTGCAGCAGAGAACAGCATTCATCTTTAACAGCAAGCCGGTGCGTGGCAGTTTGTTGTCCTCTGAGTCATCACTCCTGCTGAACGCCTCCCTTGGGAAGGTTGTTAAACGTCTACAACACTCACAAAGTCTTAATGGGTTTTGCCAAATGAATTAAGAGCCCTTACAGCTCTCATGCTGTGTACCGTGGATTTTGAAAACTTATGTCAGTAGAGCAGTAAATCTCTCGGAAGCAAGAGGAGACAGTGAGGAAAATAGCACAAAAGGTGAAGAGTGCTGTCACATTTGCCTGAATGAAAATTGGAGGAAACCATTTTGGTGGAGAATTGTATAAATCAGTGTTAAACAATTGAATGAAACCGAAGAATTTGGGGATCTTTTCAAACTGCTAGAGCCCAAAAGCAAGTCAAAGAGAGGTTTTTTCCTTGTGCTTCTGAAGCTGTGCTACTCTAATGATTGTTAAAAGCTTTATTCTTAAAACCAAGGGAAAAGTTGCTACTGCAGTTTCCCATTGGGGTAAAAAAGGGCTGGACATATTACATTCTTCCTGATCCAACCTGAACTTCGGATTTTGACTTTATTATCAAAAGTCTGATATTTTTTCATTTATACTTTCAGATGAAACCTAATGAAAACAACCCTGCCAGACCTAATAATTTGAAGTAATATGTTTTGATTGCCTATGAAAACTCTTCCATTCAGACTGCAAAATATCACACTGCTCCGCTCTGTCATCAGCAGCCCTCGAGGACTGTTTAATCTGGAGTTTAGAAAGACACCCTACTAAACTGTTGCTCGTTACAACCTAGACTGGAAAGGCAATGTGAAGCACATTCTGCTCAGTGTATGTGGATATCATTAAATATCAGTGTGAGCACTTCATGAGGATTCATGCTTTCTAGAAGAAAGGATCTCTTTCCTTAAAGGTCCCAGGGGCGAAATTCACCTTTGCTGTTGACAGTCATGGGTTTAATTGTAATTATAAGCATCTTAAGACTTTAGAATGTCCATCAGGGCTCTCTGGGTTCACTGTAGAACTTTGTGACCTATTTCCTTTAACACTCGGAAAAGAGATTGCATTTCTTTAATTTATCAGCAGCTTCTTTCTCTTGCATATTGAATTTCTAGAACTTAAGGAGCCTGTATAGCATTGATGGAAGGCTCTGATATGTGAGGTGGGAACTCTGGCTAAGGGCTGGAGCATGAATCTGGACCAGGGAAATCTAATAGCTGTCTGTACCCTTCCTTGTGCAGTCATTTGCACTTGATATAAACCGCGTGAGTTTCCATTCCATGAAGGAATGTCATGCCCCTATGGAAGTCAAAGGAAAAACTTCAGAATTTTGTACTCACTTTAAAGTAACAGAAATAAACTTGGTATGGTGAGATGCCCCAACACACACTTCCAGCCTTTTTTGAAGGCTGTTACTAAATAATGACTCTTGTTTCTTCTACTGTTGGATCCTGCCAGTAGGATTCAGTCAATAGGATGATGAAGAAAAACTCTGCACTTTCTGTGGGCAAGGAAAATTGTGATACGTACTAGAGTTTCTCCAGCTGGTACTTTCTATCTCAGTGAATTATGGTTTTATAGTTCTCGCAACTGCTCCCTTGAATAGAAAATTCAAAATCATAGTTAAAGTTCAACTTAAGTGGATACTAAGTATAATGCAGATTTTTACTATCGTAAAAGCGAATTGATTATAACATGGGCTTGCCTGGCACTGGAGCAAGCTCTGTTTACCAGAGGCAATTGTCAGCAAGTTCTATTTACCTAACTAGTGTTCAATCACTAAACCTGCCTTTTGTCAAAATGTGTAACATGCCAAGGTCCTATGAGGTGTGCCTTCACTCCAAAAGTCTGAAATGCTAAAACAGTCCAGCAAAATGGTTGTTCCATTTGCCCTTAGTCAAGAATTGATGTGTTTTTCTTACCCTCAGATGTTAAAATGGCAAAGCTTATCTGCCTCTAGCCAGGCCTGTAGTGAAGCTTTTGTACCAGGGAAGAGCCTTGAATCCTGTCCAGCACCTTTGACAGATGCTGCGTTGGAGTGAGGTGTCCACCTTCCAAGTGGCAGAGACCTTCACTGTGCTTGTGTTATGTGCCTCGTACTGCCTGAGTCCCATGCCAAATCTGACATGTTGACCTACCCGCAGAGGTGCTAGACTGGGCTGAATGACCTCATCTCTCACTTCTCTCTCTGACATGTTACAAACACCTACCTTCATCAGGAGATTCCAGCTAATCATCCCCATCAGGATGGGAGTGGGAGCTGGACACAGGAATTCTTACTTAGAGTTGCATTCCTCTGGAACTCTCCTCTCCTGGAACTCTACCTAACCTTTAGCTCCAAAAATGTTTCAGGATAAGTTATTATCCCAGCCCTTGCCCCGCTTCCCCCACTTGCTGCATAGTAGAAGGTGAAATAAACAGTTGGGGGAAACACAGGTTCATTTGGCTTCATATCCAGTGTAGCAAAAGAAGCCATGAGACTTCTGTTTTGCATTCTAGTGTGATTAAGCTGGATAAGATTTTAGTTTGTGTTTTGGACTCTAGAGATCTTTGGGTCTGCAATTTATATTAATCCAGATCTGCCTGCCTGCCCCCCTGCTTGTTGAATTTTACCTACTTGTTCTGCCATCTCGTCCTACTTAGTAGGCTGAATGAAAGTACTAATTAGACTCTGGTGCCAATTTCCTGATGCACCATCTTCTGTTCACCCCATGAGAGAGGGATTAGCTAAACACGACAGCTCTTTGTCTGAGTTACTGGCATATGATATTTGTTGTAATTCTGTCATGAGTGATATCTGCATAACATGCAATTATAGCCTTCTTTCCATATGAAATCTATATAGCATTCTTTCATTTCCCTTGAAGGACAATCATACCCTGTGCAACTATCTTCATAGTTTTATGGCTGCAGGAAGTTTCTAGACATATTTTTATGATGGGTGGGAGAGAGACATTGGCTTTTAAAGCCCCATATAGTTTTTCTTCCTCTACAGAAAGACATTGTCGTTGCAGCTATGGCTATAGAGAAATTTGTTATGGTAAGATAAGCTGCACACGCAGTTCACTGTAACAAAATTTAAGCTAATGAGGTAAGGGAGTATGTTTGCAGTTCTAACAGGGGCCCACCACAGAATACAGAGTAACATGGGAACCAGAGTTGATTGTGAATAACCCATTTTATTTTTCTGCAAATTATTTATCAGCAGCGCATAGGGAATGAGTTTTGAAGGCGTGGAAGCTTTTCTGATATAAAATAAGGCAAAAGCAAAACCTAATTTTAAATATTGTGAAACTCTGTGCATGATCTGATAAGGACAAGATCAGACTGCTGCAAAATATGGTACACACTCAGTTCTTATACTGCAGGGACCCTAAAGACCCCAGCCGAAGACACGGCCGTTGTAATACTGACTGTACTGGCAAATGCCAAAAAGAGCATCTCAGGCCCAGCAATATCTGCTCAAGACATGGCAGTGACAGAAGAGGTGTGATCAGACTGGCTATCGCAAGGGTCTTGGCAATGACAAGTGATTCTGAAGGCCAACTGCAGTTCACTGATTTCCTTTGAAGTAGCTCGTTACATGCCAAATTCGTCAGTGGGTATTTTATTCTTGCTTTATATTTGGCTCTGTATAGACTAGACCAAGGCAGATGAATCTGCTGCATTTATCATTGTGGAGCTCTAGTGGATGGGTTTTAAAAAACTCTTTTCTTCTGCTGCCTTCTGAAGTTCACTCATCTCAAACAAATCCTCTGATCTTAGTGACTTCATGTTCCTGTAATGAGAGCCCCAGCAGAAGTGAAATTCACCCATTCAGTGTTCTGCAGAAAGGCACCAAAGCAAATCCATCTTCCTGTTTAAGGGATGTTATTGTGAAGCCACTTTTTGCTATACCCCGACTCTCATGCGAGCAGGAAGTGAGCTGCCTGGTATATCCATGGTGTGCATAGAGGTTAGGGCACAAACGAACAGAAAAATAAAGAACTGGGAGGTAAAGCCAATAGCTAGATGTTTGCTCTAAGATGGGAAGCACATGTGCTGGTTTGATTTAACCCTGAGCAAAGTCAATTAATCAAAACACAGAAAAAAATAAGAATCCAAGGGCAGGAACAGCAGAGATTAATACATTCTCCTAGCAGTTGAAGAGAGTCATAATAGAACCAGAGGTTTCTAGGATCTTGCTATGGAATTTTTGTCTTTGAATTTGCAGCGCCGGAAGGTTTCTGTTCCCCACACAGTGATAAATTCTCTTTTTACAAACTGGACTGAGAAGGAAGAGGGACGAAACTGGGTGGAATCAATTACAAACCATATCAGACATTTAAGTTTAAACACAAGACCTTGCAAAGGCTTGCATGAAATCTTACTAGCAATATAAACAGGACTGGTGCCAAACTAAGCACCAGAAGTATTTAATAATAAAATACAGCTGTCTCCATTGGCACCTACCCACAAAAGTTTGTCATTTTTACTGTTAGAAATGCTGACAAAGAGAAATCTAAAAAATGAAAACATTTTTTTCAGAAGACAGAGGTTTTCATGAACTGCAACCTAAATACTCATTTACCATTGGAACATTCCATAAAAGTAATTTATAACATAATTTCTTCTTAGAAACGCATTTTGACAGAGTTCTTTTCAAAGACTTTGGTCGAGCTTGGCAATGCTAGCAGCTTTGCTTTCAAAACCATAATTCTTAATTATTAAAATACTCTCTATACACTTTTCTTGGATTGTAGCGAGCACATCAAAGCAGGGGCCCCTCTTTGGTCTGGCTTCGTGCACCCCGTGTCCGCTGGGAGGAGGCAAGAGAACCGAGGGTGGCCCGAGGTGGGCAAACCTGGCACACAGCAGCAGTCCCGGGAGACCTCATGCATATGAACTACTTCTAGGAGAAAAGCTTTGCAAAGCCAGGCCCTGCACGGGGGCTGCGACGACACTTCTGACTCGCTCCATGAGCTTTGAGCCTCGGGAAACAGAGATGGACCAAGACCTGTTACCACTTGTCACCTGCTTTACAGCTGGGTCAGTTGTGGGGGACTTTCACAGGAAAGTAGGTTTATGTCCTGAGAAGTGAAAGACATATGTGCACTCACACATGTGTTTATGCACAGATAAACACGTATGTGTTTGTGGCTGCCCTGCAATTCTCATCTGTTAGTGTATCTGCTTTGGTAGGGATGTTCTCTTACTCTCTTACTTTGCTTTACTTCTAAACGTCTTCCCAAACAGCTGGGCTATACATACCAGTCCATCTGAGATAGAACACTATATGACCATGTGTGAGCACCTTTCAAGACGCCTTGGGATACTTGTACTTTAATCAAGCAAAGTGTTTAATCTTAAGTGTTTACTTGTGTTTAATCAAGCAAAATAAGAACATTATTTGCCAGTTAAAGAAGGATTTAGCCTTTGGATCATACACCTTTATTTACAAGTATCTTATGATATAGGGGGGGGCAGTTAGTCCTTCCCTGCATCACTCCATGGGCTTCTGGTCCTTATGAACTCAAATGGATTTTGACTTATGAACTTTCCATGGATGTAGCTGCAGTTTCTGCTCTCCCAAACATGTCCCCCAGCTTTGGTCAGGTCTGGTCTCGGATTCCTGCCACGACTTGGCACTGATCATGGTTAGCTGAAGGCTGATCAGGCAGTAACTGTATTACTAAAGATAATTTCCAAAAAACATAGTAATTTTACTTGAATTTTCTTCTCCCCTTTCACCCCTTTCTGCCCCTGCTACATCCTCCTTTGTCCAACAGAAGTTGCTTTTCTTCCGGATGTAGCTGATAAGAACCTGGTTTTTCTCGTGGCCATGTGCTAGCTGAAGGCCTAGAAACCATTCTTTTTCAGGTAGATTACTGCATACTTACAGGACAAAATTAACCGACTGTGTCCACAGAGAGCTTTCCCTCTTCCAGTGGGATGTCTTCCATTTAACATGTAAGGTCTTCCACAAATCTCCCCGCCTTGTGCTTCTAGTGTCTCTAAGATGTCAGAAGGAAATTTAATGGTCCCACTTCAGAATTCCTTAGACTTCTCTCTGACTATAATCCTGTATTTTTAAGGCATAATAATACTACCTAATTGGTTTTCTGAACTTACAGTCATAACGAAGTGATGTATATGCTTGCTCTTCAGTTGACCTACTCTGAATAGTAGTGTATATTAGTTTTCTTTGTACCAAGACTGAGGTTTTTAAACTAAGAGACTATTAAGTGCATAGAATTCCAGACTAGTGCAAAGGAAAAAAAAAAAAGTAAAATGTTCCTCTTGTTAAAATTACAGTTACTGTACTGTTCTGCTTAAAATACTGCAGAGTCATAAAATTCAGCTTGAAAATTATATGATCAGTCTCAAAGCAACTGCCATCAACAGTTCTTCTTGTCAGCCCTGTACGGTTTAAGTACTGATTAAATTCTACAAAGGTGGTTGAAAATGACATTTCAGCATTGTGGAGCTGGGCTCTGGGATTGCTTTGAGCTTGCAGGTAATACGCAGGTCAGCAATTATTAATGTTTAACTGAATGACATTGCAAGTTATGAGAAGACACTGTATTTAAAAGAGTTAATTTCTTTAAAGGCTAAGAGTGACTGTTACCATTTTTTAAAGTTCTATATTTATTCCAGGTTAGTCCTTAATTGTGAGCCATGCTATGTAATAATAATGGAACTGCTCAGGCAGCGATTTACTGATGTGCCTGAGGCACTGTCAAATCACATGGAGTGATGCCATAATCAAATTCATAATGTCTTATCATTTTCAGATAAAGTAATCATCAAAGAAGTGCTGTCATGAACAGAGAAAAAAATCAGGGCTCAGACATGCTCTAATGTAGTAAGCTGTGACAGAAATTAGACTGTCCCTGTTTTGCCTTTCTCCTCTAGCTGTGTTTCCAGTTGCTCTGCGAAAGAAATGTTTATGGCTTTGTTTCGTACAGGCTTCTGAGACAAAGGAGCTTTATAAAGAAAAAAAAACTTGAAAGGGTTAAAATTTCAGAGTGAAGTGTTGGTGTTTCCCTCCCCCCCTTTTTTCTTTAACACAGTTACTGGCTGGCATTATAGAGAGCAGATCCACAGACTTGAGATTTTCAGTTAAATCAATAAAATATTGTTTTAAAATATGTGGTTAAGTGCATTATCAGTCCATTACTCCATTATGGTTTGCCCTCAGTCATGGAAGTGAGACAAAGGTTCCCACAAGGCAAATTACATTTGTAGTTAACCTAAAACAGCTATCGGGGAGCTATTTAAGGTCTGTTTTCTACTTGTTAATTAAGCACGTGCCCATCACTAAGCATATTCGTAATATTGCTGAAGTCAATGGAATGATACTGGTGTTAAAGGCAGTTGCTTATGTACATACTATCCATGAGGAAAACAAGAAAGGAAGTCACTGATCAAGGGCAAGAATTAAAAGATACATTTTTTCAATCATACAATAAAATACACAGGGGAGAAGAGAAAAAATTCTGATTTTTGACTTTAGAGGGGTCCAGTTCAAAAGCTAGTAAAGTCCTTTCAATGTGTTTTAGCTTTGTGGGTTTTTTTTCTTTTCAAGTTTATATCCCTGACATTTGGTGCCGACCAACTTGAACATCCCATTGATCGGATTGTGCACTTGCTTTGAGTTGTTTCTATTTTAAATATTTGCTCAGGTCTTGATGCCATATCTCACTTGATCGGCCCGGTGATATATATGAACCGGGCTTTGCAACAGCCCCATGTTGTGGGCATTTGTGGATTTTTTTGAATTGCCAGGCAATTAAATCCTAGTTCTCCAGCACATTGAGCAACCTCAGCTCCCCCAGACCACCTGGAGAACACAGCGGGTGCTCAGCACTCCTGAGGGACCCGAATCTGCTAGCAAGGCCGTGTCCTTGTCAGTATGTTAATTTTATATAATTAGGAAATATCTGTTTTCCACAAATGTATTACAGAAACAATTAAACCATACAATGTTTACATTCCCAAGGACTTCTGCATCTGTAATAAGGAAAGTACGTATGAGCCAAGTATTTTCAACCTTCCTTTCTAATGCTGTTATGTTTGATTTTGGCCCCAGAAGTGTTGTCGCTCACATTGTTATTTCCTAAAATGAATAATCCTCCTTCAAAAGTTGCAAAAAAAGTTAGATAATTAAGGGGCCCAAGTGTAGATTTTAAAAAATGTTATCTTCAATCTATTTTAAGATATGTAGAACCCACAAGTGCACTATTCTGATGAGGGAAAAACACACAAAAAATCATTTTGAAAATATACTGAGACACTACAGAATACTAATCACTCCTACACAGAGAGAGCCTTCATTTTATCTGCTTTTGCAGAAGGTTTTTATAAGGTCAGATTTCAGAGTAACTAAAACCCAGTACAACTCAAGGAGACAAAGCTTTGCACTTGAACAAAAGAATATTTTCTCAAAAACTAACAGTGATGATCCGGTTTGTGCTTTTATAGCTCTGCATATTCTAGGTGATGGATAGATGGTTACACAATGAGAATATATAGTGAGCTGATTATGCTCTCCATTAAAAAAATCCCAGGCAACTAAGCTTCAATGCAAATTCATGTGATGTGACTGCTGGCAGATTTGGCTGAAGGATTCTGTGGATTAGGCTTCCTCCTGCTCTGTAATGATGGCCGAACACCATTCATAATTCACCAAAGAGAGAATGATCCCTCCTGGATTCTGGCTCTAAAAGTTTAGGGGGCAGCTTCTCCCTCTCTTTTGACCATGGACCTACCAAGACTTGGAGGTCCAGTTCCTATTGCCACAAGTGGACTGGTGTACCATGGACTTTCCCCTTGTGTCAAGGATTTCCACCCCTTTCCTTCCACTCTGAGTCCTCTTGGATGTCTTCACCGAGACAGCTCCAGGCCTGATCCATGAACAGAATAGCCAGGCGAGAGAAAAGGCAAACAGCTTGTCTTCCCAGAGCTGTCTTCTTCCCCAGCTCTAACAACCTACGGGAAAGGGCACTGCTGGAGTCGAGCCAGGACAAGGGAGCCCAGCCTCCATCCTTGTGCTCTCCAGGACTGTGCAGGCATTCTGTGCACAGAGAGAGTCACAGTCACAGAGGGACACAATCTCACTGCCTTGCTGAGCACTAGGGAGGAGTGGCCCAGAATTGCTCTGTGGGTAGGAGTTTATTTTCTCATGGCACTGATAGCTCCCAGTGAACCAGAACTGGACTAATGCATCCCAGTCTCTGAAACCTGGATTGTCCATTTGACCTGAACTGAAGATGAGTACTTCAGCAGAGAATCCTTCCAGTACTTAGGTTTTTTGGAGCACTTCTGTCATTTTTCTCTATGACTTTACGGGACACAGTTTCTGACCCAGCCCTCAGATTCCTTGGCACTACCGAGTGCCAGAGTTACTTGAGTACGAGTCACTGGAGAATGTGCTCCAGTTTCCTGCAGAGGGCAATTGTCACTTGCCACTGACTGTAGTTTATAAGAGAAGCAGTACAATGGTAGGAAGAATGAGAGGCTTTAAAAAAATTAAGTTGCTAAACTTTTTTAAAAAAAAACAACAAAGAAGCCTGTTTTGAATTGTTTTGGTGAAGTTTTAAGCATTATTCCCTTTGTCACATCAATACTTAAATAGTGGGTTTTTCTGTCAGTGGCTCCTCTGATATTGTGGACAATAGAACCCATCAAAAGGCTTTGGAGGGATTTTTTAACTTTTTGATGTTGTTGCTGTTGTTTTGTTGATGTTTAGGCATTGGGTGAAGGACGTCCATGATGGGGTGGACTGACTGTTTTGCAGGAGGAGCTGTGGCTGACACGGCTCCCTGTGAGCCTGCTCCTGTCTGCAGCGGGATAACCGCATTTGTGCTGTATGGTGGTGTTTGGAACCACTGCCTGCTCCGTGCTCATCCATGGGTTTCACCCCTCCATCGCTGACAGTTGTCTTCTCCTCATTACAGCCTTATGGAAGGTTTCTTTAGCACTGTTCACTATGGCTATTCCTTCCTTTTGCTTTATCCAATACCATCCATTGGATGAAAAGAAAGGAAAGAACTTATCTTCATTTAATTCTGAAATGTTTTGTTCATACATCCTAGGTACTGGCTTCACATATTTCATGGTACCAACTGCTATATTCACAGGAGAGTCCTTGATGGGACAGTTGTAACATTTATACTCTGTCCAGTAAACGAGGTTGAGGTGGGAGAGTGGAAGCAACACTGTGTCACTGGTTCCAAATTAGGAAGTGGAGATACTTCTTCACATGCACTAGTTGATTTCTTCCAATTGTGATGTTTAAGGAACTTCAACAGTTACAACAGACAACTATGGTGAAACAATAAGTGACCTGCACATATTTGTCCAAGTGGCAAGGGTCATTTTCCTTGCACATGTTACTAAAACCATGATCAACAGAGAACTGAGAGAAAGTGCTTGGCTTTGGAAAATTCTGTCCTGTGTGGTACCTTCTGACTCTGACTCCTAATGTTAAAACTACTTCATTTATATAGAAACATGAATGCTTAGTATAAGACAGCAACAAAGCAGAAGTTCTCTATCTTCTATTTTCTGTCTTATTCTATTCCCTTTATTGCCAGCAGAGAGAAATAGGATGCATCTGACCTATTTTAGATGCCTACCTTAAAATAATGTTGCATCACACAAGCTTCTCACCACTGCCATTAAAGGAAGTTGCAATGACGGGCTCAGACAGGGATTTCAACACTGTAGATGTCTCAGACTAGGTGAGACAAGTCCTGGCCACAGTTATGTGGATATGGCCTTCATGAATCACAACCACAGAGACTTCTCCAGTATTTTTAGAGGTGGTAGAAAACTGATGGTTTTGGTTTCCTGGCAATACTTGAATGGGAAATGAATGAAATGAAATTCTGTGGTGTTCTGAAAATGTTTTTCAAATTTTCACTGACATGAAATTTTTTAAGCTTTCAGTTCTCCGGAGAGTGTCATTTTGATGTTCAACTTGGAGCTTTGTAAAAAGTGCATTTTAAACCAATATTTAAAAACTTTGAAACAAAACTGACCTCAAACAGAAAAGGGGGCTGTTTTATGTAGAAATTTGTAATGATCCTTTTTTAATTCTTAAGTTTTATTTTCAATGAAACAGTCATTAAAAATTAACGTGTCATTCTGTCTGGATTCTGCCTTTTCACAGAAAAGAGATTGGACGTGAAAAATCTTCCTACTCTGAATATTTTGTTTCTGGGTGGGATGGTGCTTGGGAGAAAGGTGCAAGTAATCAGTGCTGGGAATCATCCTCACTAATGTTTGTGCACCTATAACTAGTTCTCTGTTACACTCATAGGCTTTAGCCCTTTGATTTCCTGAGTCAGAGTACGCCCCAAGTTGATTATATAGTTTATTAAAGTGTTAATGCAACTCCTGAATTTTGCTTTATGTATTTTTCTTTTTCCCAAGGCTCAGAACTACTAACGAAACTGGACTGAGACTGAAGTAGGTTTCAGACAATCCATGTCCCCAAACTCCATTTCTGCTCAGGCCCAAAGATTTGTTACTTCTCTGTTCCTCTGCTTCAGACATCTTCTAGAGGTGGCACCCTGCCAATTATTTATAACTGACTTTTATTTAACTAGCATTCTTTGGAAAAATAAAACTTAACTCTGTTGAGATTCCTCAGTAATTATAATGAATATCTGTTAGCTGTGATCAATGAATTTGCAGCTGGGAAGCTCTCCCACTGCTCTACAGCTGCAGCAGAGCCCAAATCCTGAGCCACATTGTGCTGCTTCTCTTGGCCAAGATGCACCCGAACAATTTAATCACACTGCTGAAGAGTTCTACAGCTGTCATGTCTCTTCTTCTCCTTCAGTAAATAAACAGCCAAAGGGACATAAAACTACTAGTCCAACATTAAACATGTAGAAAGCCTTCCTTCATAGGTCTGGGCTAGTGGAATAACTTTTAAGTCAGAGAAAGACTACACCAGCTGGCTGGTGTCCAGAAATGGTCTCTGGGGAGAACTTTATAAGTGGTAATTAACCAGAAGTACCCACAGCCTGGCAATGTTTAGCAGAATGTTGGCAGACACACTCTATAGTACTAATAAATTAGTAATGATAATTAATTAATAATAGTTTGCATTCATGTGACACATTCCTTGCTGCAATTTACTTCTTGTCCTGCTAAACCCGGACATGAAGAACAGCTTATCTTCTAGTGATCTACCTTTGTGTAGTCTGCTTTAGTGTCTTCCTGCTGTCTCTTCCTCTCTACCCTGAGCAAGCTACATTCTGTCAAGATTTCCTCATGCACCCGAATTTCTGGTCCTTTTATAGCACTGCTCTGGAGCATCTCCCAGCATCCACAGTCTTCTGGAAGTGCCATAATGAATGCAGGGCTCAAGGTGAGGCTGAAAGATTGCCTCCCATGTCCCAGAAGTGATGCCACTTTCCAAAAATTCATATGATGCTATTGAGTCTTGCTCAGCTTGTGATCTATGCGAATACCTAGATACTTGCTCGATCCCCTCTTCAGTCTTCTACCTGTGTAACTGACTGGTCTTGCCTACCTGTACAACCTTGCACCTCTCCTTATTGAATTAGTTTGTTCATTCCTTTTCACTAGTTTGTCAAAATTCCTTTACATTCTCATGTCTTTGTCCAATGTGCTTGCAGCTTTTCTTGATGTATTCTCATCAACAAAATTAATAGCAAAATATTGACTAGTACCAGATGAAGGACTGCACCCCACTTATTATATCATTCCAGTGAACATCACTACCTACAGTAGATTTTATGAACAGTTTTTAATTAATTTTATAGACCTAGACTGTGTTTTCTCCATTTGCCTTTGAGATACCATACGAAACAGTGACATTATTAATGTCAAGAAATTTTTTCTTTATCTGGAGCAGAGCTGGTCCATCAATAAGAGATGGACCAGCTGTAAAGTAAGCAGTAGGAATGCAGAGAAGGGAGAAAAAGGTAGGACCTCCTCCTTTGATGCTGACAAATCCCTGGATCAGGTTAAATTTCACCATCATCTTCTTTTTCCACTTAGATGCCTATAAAAATATATTCCGTAGCTTATTTTAATATTTATCTGGCAATTCAAGATGACTGACCTATTATTTCCTGGGTGCTCTTGCCCTCCCCCACACCCCACCCCCATTTAAAGACTAGATGTTAAGATTGACCTTCTTTAAACATCTACATCTTGATCTACTCTCCATAGAGGGCAATATCTCCATGATGCCTAATAACAGCTCTCAGGTTGCTTCAGCCAGTTCATAGCACACCCTGCTATAAAACAAATCAGAGACATGGGAAACCTTGAACTCATCTCAAACTGGCTGTAGCTGCAGGATCTCAGCATTAAGGAAGGAAACAATTTATTGTCCCAGCTCATCTACTGATTGATGTAATTCATTTCCAGATCTCTAGCTTCTAATTCTATTTGGCTGATGTTATTTCAGGAAAAATATTTAGCATCCTTTCCTAAGTTTTAGCTTCATAAATATAAAATCATGGCTGTTCCCCAGCCAAGACCATGTCACAGATACATGTGTGAATTGAACCCTCTGGTGGTGAATGATCTTTAACAAAAATTTTAGGCCATAGCAAATACAAAGTAAAACCCATTAGCCTAAACATTGCCTAAAAAAGCTTAGGTTACATGTTTTATCTCATGCTTGTGGTGGGCTAAAACGTGCACTTGGCAATTGAAAATCTTTCAGATTCACAATGATTTATTAAGATGCAAGAACCCATTTATGAACCTGACCGTAAGATTTATGAAAACCAAAAGAAAAATATTAAACATCAATATGATGTTTATACATTTTGACAAAACTTCTCTTTTGTTTTACGAATAAAAAAACTAGACAAAAAACTGTTGCGAGTTCAAACAGAAGTGATCTTTTCAGGTAAACACTAAAGTTATATTTGATCAATTGGAAATATTTTGTTTGACCTGAATCGAAATATTTCACTTCATTTTTGAGCAATTTCACTTGTCTTAAAGAATGGCTGTTTGTTGTACATTACCTGAACTTTTACATGAAAAATGCCAATATGAAAAAAGCGTTCAATTGGGAAAATGTCAAAATGAAGGTTTTTGGCATTTCTGAAACAAACATTTTAGATAAGAAATGTCAACATGAAATGTTTTGACATTTTGAAAAATGTCTTCCTTTTTTGAATCGGAAAGTTTACCAAATTTAAATTGAATTTACTGTATGTCTAGAAAATAAGATTTGCTTCATTTGTAGGTTTCCACGGGGAAGCAGCAAATCTTCCTGCCAGGTTAGCGTTAAAACATCAGCCAAGTGATGGTACAAACATCTGTTATAAAGCAGTTCTTCCCTTTATTGCAGCTCAGATTTAAACTAGTTAGTGGTTACCTGTCTGTTCTTTACAGGATCCAGCTTCCAACATTGCAAGCAATTCTGTGGTCCACAAAGAAAGTAAGAATGAGAGAAATGATTACTGTTTAACAAGTGAGAGATTTCCCATTACATTAAATTACATATTTTTTTAAAAAACTGACTACTAGCAGATATATGAAAGTTCATCCCAGAAAAAATGGCTTATCCATTAAACCACAGCAAGTCGATAATTCTGAATGAATTTTAGAAATTGTGATAGCTAAATTCTTAAATTAAAACAACCCCTTCTAGACCAAACTCACAGCATTCCAAAATAAGATTGCAAGCTGCAGTGAAGTGGCATCATGGAGTAGCTGGTGCTTGCACTGCATTTTTGGGAGGTTATAGATGCTATACGCTAACCATATTAATTACACATAATTATACAAAAATTAAATCTTATGGTTTACTGAAAAATAATGTTTTACTTGAGCTGAGAAGCTTCAGCTGTGAAGCAGTTACAGTTCATATGCAAGAGCTACTTTCTGCAGCAAAAGGAATTTCGCATTCACTTGATTTCACAACTTCCTCAGCCAAAGCCCAAGATAATGCTATTCTCACAGCAGCATGAGATGAAAGGAATGTTAAGCCCACCTCAGACCAAGACTGGTGTGAGATGTGGATGCCCAGATGCCGAGCTCTAGATGCCAGCCCTCTGGCGGGACGTACAGCTGGGCGAGAGCCGCAGGAGGGGCTCAGGGGCCGGGGGACACTGCTTGAAGCAGCCCCTGGGAAGGAGAAGGCTCTGCCTCAGCTGTAGATCCCCCAGCCCTCACTCAGCACTCCTGGTTTATTTCTCTTTCCCCATGGGATTAGCTCTCTGGAGCACTCTTTTAAGGGTATGTGCTCCAGTCACCCATTTTTCCCCCCTTACAATAAAGCAGGGCTTGCACTATCCTGTTCAGTGCGAGGGAGAATCTGGGAATGGTTCCTTTCCTGCAGCAGTGCAGGGGTGAGGATCCTCACCTCAGAGTGGGGGACACGTCCAGGGAAGTGGGTTTGAATCCCTCCAAGCAAAGAAGGAAGCTGGATCCACGTCCTGACCAAGCTAAACATGAAGCAATTGTATGAAGGGGGCTCCTGCCCTTGTTTCTAACAGAAAGCACTGGTTGGACTGCAATATGGCAGCTCACACTGAGAAAACCTAGTGGATTTTAGGGGAAGCAGGTAAAGGAATGATTTGGTTTAGCATCCTAGAGTAGCTCATATGTAGTATAGTTGCTTTGCTTCTTGGCCTCTCACACTGTCACACACATTCAGCAGGAAAACTGTAGACACTTGGGAAGTTCCTATCTTTTTGGCCTTGGAAGTCCCTTATTTGGAAGGCAGTTGAAGAGGGGCTTTGTTGAGCAGAGACCAGATGATGTGTTCTCCTCCAATGTCCCTTCTGCTGCCTCCTTTGTAACTGGGATGTCACACACTGGGAAAAGGAGAGGACATGTAGAAGTACAGGTCAGTTTGGCCAAGGAGCTGTGGGAAGGTGTTAGTTCACTCGGCATGGGGAGGATGCAGCGACACAGCTGCCGGCCATGAGAACAGAGACCCACCAGCTGCAGGGAATTAACAACCTCCCACAGAACACTATAAGAGCTGGAGGTGGGGGAGAGGAGGGGGTTTCTGCTGCTGCCGCCTTGGTGAAAGACTCTCCAGAGAGATGCAAAGGCAAGTGGAGTGGGCTGAGCTGCCCTCCTTTCTATTCTCTCCTATGTGCTTTGCTGTAGAGAAGCCTGTTGGTGTTTGGGAAGAGGCAGAGTATGCTTAATATTGACACTTGCTTTTCTAGATGGAGTACAGCTGAAGATGATTTTACTTCTCTTAACTCTGTTTTCTTGCACTCTTCTGAATTAAGTGTCTGAGGACTGCTTCTTGGACTAGTAGGGGATTTCTTAACCCTGCTGGTTCTAGTTCAAGTAGCGCTGGGCCTTCATGTTTCTTATTAACTAATTTGAGGAAATTGCATAATGTGAGGCTATTAAAAGTTTTCAAGCATTTTGATGAATGTGAAAAAGTATGGCCACTGCAATAACTACTGTCCATCAGCTGGGCTGTGTTGATTTCTGCTAGCCAAAGTTCAGCCTGTGCTGTAGCTGTGTGTAAATTACCTCCCTAAATGCAGTGAGATGGCAGAGCCACTTCAAGCTGAGTCCTGGATTGATACTGAAAGGGAAACGTCTATCCAAACTAGAAATATAAGGAAATTGAGCAGACTAACAAGTAGCACAAAAAGTTCTGAAACCACAATGGCTATTAAATAAAGCCAGTTTTTCTGCAGACACTAAGCCAGTGTTTAAAAATATAAACATCTAGATAATTAGAGGAACTTCAAATCTGTCTTCATAGTGTTTCAGGCAGGATGACATTGTCAGCTATTCTATTTTGTATTGATTCCCACAAAGCTCAGTTATTCCCAGCCCTCCATTTCAAATGCAGCACCTTGTTTTCCTGTATCTTGAAGCAAAGAAATTAGATAAAAAATATTGATTAGCAAGGCAGAGAGGGGAGTGATGTCTGTAACCTTCCTTTGTCTTGCAGCTCTGCAGCTGAGGCAGCAGTAATAGGATTCTGTGCAAGTGCGGCTGTGATGAGGTCACACTGCTGAGAAGGGAATGAAAACACTGCAGTCAGCGAGATCACTTGCTTCTCTGATAGTTTTTGATATTGTTTGTCAAATTGTGATTTGAAGGTTATTTCTCTGGTGGCTAAAGTTGCTGCCTTCTCTTAGGCACTTGGCTGGGCTTTTAAAAATCATTCATTCATATTAAGACTCTCTTCTCTCTCAAAGTTTCTGGCTCTTACTGGGAGCTCCCAATAAGGAGCAAAACCCGAAGTCTCTCCAGAATTTTTCCATCATTATGAGATTAGAGCAGTTATTTTTTAGAATAAATTGGATTTTTTTGATATCTCTATCTCTTCTTCCTCCCTTGTTTTTCACTGGGGTGCTGCAGTCCTCTTCAGTTCAAAACAAGTTCAATAAACAATTTCAAGGCACATGAGCCATGAAGGGTTATGCTGATTTAGTACATAGTGGCATAGCGTTTATTGGTATCATTACTCAATTGCTTTGAGAAACAGGCATTTTGTGACCTACCTAGGGCAACTGCAAAATTGTACAGAAAGTTCAGAAAAAAATGATAATGCTTTCTCATTCTGAATGGACTCTACCACTTTCTTTTTTACATGGCTTCATAGCAGCTCATTAAGGTGACAAGGAGTAAACTGAGGTACAGAGGGTCAGTGATCTATCTACTAGGAGAGGGTGTCAGGTGGTGTGAAATACAGGATAAATGCTCAAGATTACCTGGCCCTGAGGACTCTACTTTTGGGGCACATGGCAGGCTGCATTCCTCTCTTCCCACAGAGGAGAAACCACATGGGGTGCGTGATGTCTTCCACTAAGCAGACCTTAGGGGTTTGTTCTCCCTTTGGAAAGTTCCCTTGCCCCGGTTCTCCTCTGGTAACAAGACACTGGAAGATTGGTATGGAGATAGTTGGCTAAGAAAACCCTCCAAATAAACTTCTGGAATTGCATGGCAGTAACAGGCTGCCTTGTCTGTCTGAACTGTACTGTGCAAAAACAAGTATGTCAGGTCAAGCTGCATGTTTTGAGGTTTGATGTCCTACCCTCTCAAATAAGTGATGTGGGAAGAAGTCTTCTGGAAAAACTCCTTCCCCAGGCTTATTACCGTGGGGTTTTCTGTGGGAAGCAGTATACTTTCCCATCCCCTCCTTTACCCCATATGATGCTCTGTGATCATAATATGTGGAACTATCTCAGGCTTCCACGAGCTCCTCCAGTGCTGAATAAGCATGCTCGGGGTGTTTTACTTTAGTCTTTGTTCTATTCTGTATGATCCTACGGACATCATTTTTTGCTCCTTGTTTTCTTCATCTGTGTGAAGGTGACATTTCCTTTCTTGAAGACTGTTGTGAAAACTTTTTTTCAATTCCCCTACTAGCTGGAGGCTGCTATGGGAGAGCAAAGCATCTGGCTGTAATGGATTTGTTTGTAAGGGAAAGCTGATGCTGCTTTAGAGATCTTTTCTTCCCCCCTGCCCCATCCAAGTTATCTGCTGGAAAGACTGTTCTCTCATTTGCTGTTGGCGTTCTACTGTTTGTATCTTCCTCATGTGTATGGCTATGCTGAATTTCACTGAATTTTTAGAGTTGGAAGGGACCATAGAGATCATCTAGTC
>JAOXJM010000005.1:237460-248315 GCA_026413425.1 Tringa solitaria | reverse complement strand
CCTCCTCCTTCAACCCACCCTTTAGATACTTATAAGCATTGATAAGGTCTCCCTTCAGCCTTCTCTTCTCCAGGCTAGAAAGTCCCAGCTCTCTCAAGCTGAAGCCCCCCAGTTTAGGAGCTGGGGGGATACAGACTGGCCACTGAAGGAGTTGCTAGTGGCTGCACAGCCAGGATCCAGAGTGCCTGATGAAGTACCTGTCACTGGTGGCTCCTGAAGGGATGGGATTAGGTCCTGCTGGTCCAGAGCTGCAATAGGTACTCTCTCATTAGCATTCAGCATCACCTGTGTGCTCCCAGAGAGGGATTAAGAATGGGGACTCAGAAAAAGAGATTAAAGGAAAGCAGTGAGTGGGGAAACAGCTTGAAATTGCATTCTTCTTTAGAAAATGGGCAATTGCAATGTAATAAATAACACAAACAGCATGTTCTTTAAATCTCCAGAGGAGCAAAGCTTGGCTGAGAGATTTTTTTTTTTTTACCCTGGTTTTTTCAATGAATAAGTATTTTCTTTTAGTTCCTACTTATCTTTTCATTTGACAGATTTATTTTTTTCCACCCCCACCCAAAATCTATTGCTAAGTGTGGCTTACTCACAGGGGCGTGTGACTTGGCAATCGGAGAAGTGTCTGCTGCTACAAAGAAATGAAGCCCCAGTCCAGAGTAGTGACTAAGATTAGGATGGCACATGAGTAGGCTTCCTTATATCCAGAGAGAACTGTGCAAAAAAATTACCTCTACCCACAAGACTTAACGAAATTTTATATATAATCTGTTAAATATTCTTGGCCACTATTTGCATATTTTTGTGGTTGGTCATCTATCTCTTAGTGAGAACTAAAGGACTCAGCCAGGTGCAAAGATAATTGTTTCCTTATTTGATCTGGCATCTGCTCAGGCAGGGGGGAGCTCATGGGTAAGAGGGCACAGGCTCAGGTGGGCACTAGCAAACCCTGCCTCCTGTGCCAGGCAGCGCTGCCGAGAGCCTGTGTCAGCCTGCGAATGGAAGGCAGTTCTGCTGGGGAAGGGGGACAGGGTGAGCCAGCTACTTATGGAAGCAAGGAGGAGGAGAAGTTTGGTTATTGCAGAGAAAAAGATGGCAATCTCAGTCTTCCATGTTTTGCTCTGACCCCAAATTACCTTTCCTGCATATTAAATGCTTTTGTTTTCCCCATATATTGTATTAATCTCTTGTATTTTACAGGGCTGTTTGTCAATAGCCTATGTAAGTCTTGGCTGCCAATTCTCCACATGTGCCATTAATGAAGAACCATATCTACTGTTATTTTAATGACTTCTGTGAACTGTAACTCACCACATCTGGTGCTGGTGACAGTCTTCTGTCCTGACATTATGTTCTTTTAGTAGATGGTTTGTAGGAAACCGTTATCTGAAAGTCAAGGAGTGGCAAGAGTATCTGGCAGGGCACAGGAGGGCTGAACAGAAGCACTAGCATTCTCTGGTGTGTAGCCCCCTCAGGACTGTATTCCTGAGCCACAGTCACATTGGAAATAAAGAGAAACGATGTGCTTCTGATGGAAGCAATGAGAGATTTGTGTACAATGCGGCCAGAGGACCCAGGTCATACATCGTTAGATTCTGTTACACATTTGGAAATGTGCTACTTCTTCTTTATAGCTCTGTTGCTAAACAGACACTTTCATTTCTAAGTGCTTGCTTGCCTTCTTTTGTTATCCCAAACTGCCAAAATTAGAGGCGTCTGACATAAGAAAGGAAGTTGGTTTTGTTTAATTTAGCTCAGATTTATTTTGTGACATTTCCTGGATACATTTACCCATCACATTATTAAACAAGAGTTTATTTTCTGGAGGCTAGAGCTTCAGCTTTGGCTGTATTTCAGTAAGACAGGAATTTAAATAATGTCAATGTGCTGAGATATTAGAAAGTCTTTCAGGTGTGTTTTGCAGGAGAAAATTCAGAGCTCCACTATCTCTCCTAATAGGTGGCCTGGGGCTTTTTCAAATGTATAATCTTATTTTTCCACTCATTTAAAATGTAAACAGAATTTTCACAAGAGACACAGGAATCCATCTGCAAATAATATTTCTTTTTGGCAATTTCTTTATGATAAATCTCCACTATTTGGCAGCAGCATAAAGAAATATGCTCTTGCATGTCTTTGTTCCTCCAGGAGGAATGGAGAAAGTGGGTCTTGTTCAGAAAGAAATTCCCCCATCCAGTCACAGAATTCTTGTAATTCACCCCAGAAAGTGATGAGAAAACCCCCCTTTGTTTTTGTCCTGAGTCAGTCAAGGTTGGTCCAAGAGTTGTTTTCTGAATCATGGCCAAACATCCTACCCATGGGAGAGGAAAAAAAAAAAGTCATGAGGCTGTACAAAATTCTAAGATGAAATCTGCCTTTTTCTCTCAGAAAACACTCAGGTGTACTGAGGAATATACTTATCTACACATTATTTGCCAGAATAAAGGCACACAATTCAGATGTGCTTATATGCCTGTGGAGGAGCTGACTGAGATTCGGTGGTGTTCACAACTGGGAGACCTGAAATCAGGCCCAAGGCAGTGAATGCCTCAGATGTGCTTTTTGGAAGTGATGACTCATACAAATTTTGCACCTTGAATCCATCTCTAAAGCAATGGATGTTGCTAGGTTTTTAGATATTGTCTAGGGGGTTGGGTTTAGAAAATTCATGACTTAATCTTTAAAATATCTCAGTTTTGTAGCAGCGCACGCAAGCTTGTTGTTATTTCTGCTTCCTAGGAAACCTACAGCCACCAGAGGTGGGGGAGAATGTAAGGGCTGAATCTGAATCTTTTTAAACCTCACATGCATTACTTTGCCTCCAGACTATGAGCCGGAAGGTCTCCTCTATAGACTTAAAATGACCTATCCTTTTTGCAACCGTATCCTGATAAAATCCACATTCCATGTGCTAATGTTGAGTGAGTCGTCTGTTTCTCCATGTAAATATAAAGTTTGCATTTAGTACTGTCTTGGTGGTTGCTTTTTAGGATAAAGCTTTAAAACCTACTTTTTGATCCCTTTGTTTTTTCTTCCTTTTCATTACAAAAGAAATATTTATATTTATAAATCTATTTATTTAAACTGTATACTCTGCATTATGCTTTGGGGAAGATATTTTATGCTTTGGAGAGAGGAAAAAGTATTTTCAGGACACAACCTGACATGTAAATATCCTCTGGATTCTACACACTGAACACTTGTATTCATGGGACCACTGGTGTGATGGGGAGAGGTGTGGAGTTTTCTGCCTGCTTTGACTTCTGCACACTGGCTGCACTGACCATATGCTGGGTATGTGCTGATGAACCGTCACTGAAATGCTTTCTCATAATGCTTTTAGCAGACAAGGGAGAAACCCTGAAAAAACTAAACATGTAGTATGTAAAATGTTTTGTACTCCTTAGGCTCCGGCAGCCTTGTTCAAAATAACTCTAAAGGACGTTTCATAGTCGGAATATCTGAACAGTTCTGGATGGGGGGAGGGAGCAGAACTGGATGAATTGGATATGTTAAATACTTTAATCAAAAGCTTTATCCCTTTTCTGCTTTTGGATTTCCCATGACTGAATTTTCTTAGTTTTACCTTGCTGTATTGTTTGGTGTGTGCTTCATGCAAATATACTTGGATCACTGGGCTGGTCAGAAGCCCATTAACATGATATCTTAGTTAGCTATCTTAGCCATATGGGGGTTTTTTTGGTTTGTTTTTTCTTTTTTTATTATTCTATGCCTGCTTAATTGTAGCTTTTATGAAGAAATGGAGGAAAAAGTCATAAAGACAGTAAGACAAATCATTCCTGAAGCAAATATAATGAAGGAAATGAGGAGAAGAATTGGAGAAATATTTACATGATTTGAATTTTCTGTCAGTGCTTCTAAAAACAGAACAAAAAATTAAATAAAGTACTTGGATGATTTGTTAGTGAAAGGAGAAAAATATTGCAAACATGAGAACAAATGTTCATTTTTATTCCAAGAAGTAGTTCTTGGCAGTATTCAGGAAGCTCTAATGGAGAAGATAAAATGTAGATTTTTATCCCACTTGAGCATAAATCAGTGTACTAGACTAAACAATATCTATTGTACAATGCACTGAATTCTTCTCTTTTACAAATGTTCAGTTAAGTCTGTAAACTTGACAAAGCTACATAAAAATATATTTAAATGACTCAGCAGGTGCCTTTTGTACAATATGGGCAGTGTATTCTTTCTAGGATGTGACACATGGTTCCCATCAGACTGCAACACTAGAAATGGTGTGGTCGGTGACTCTGAGAATGCATTCATACACATACCATTGCATCACAATGCTAATAACTTGGGTAGAATTCTGGGGATATTTCCTGCAGGTGCCTTTCTGGGATTTGGAACCACTGCAGAAGAAGCCCCTGGTTTGAGTGGGATGTGGCGGGAGGGGGGTTGTCCCTTCTCACCAGCCCAGTGTTCTGCAGGTCACTGCCACCACTGCTGTCCTCCTGCGTGGAAATAAGTGCTGCCTGGGAAACCTATTAGTAGCATTCAGGAATAACAGCAGTAACCTAATTACCAGTGTGATCATGTTAGAGGTTACATTAATAACCACCAATGATGATTGAATAGGAAGGCAATGGTGTGAGTGAAATCATAGTGTAGCATGAGGTAGGTGTTATGTTAAGCATCCAATGAAAAAAAAAAAAGTGGTGCACAGGTGGACTAAAATGGTAAATGTAGAACTTAGTTTGCAACAATCCAACTCCCAGAAGGCAAGAAAACTCGGTGCTAGGAGCTGAGACAGGAACCACAGGGTGAGCATCCCTTAGAGGCAGCGTTCTGTCTGCCAGGGCACGACTGCAGGTGTCTTTCAGATACTTCAGTGCAAGTTTCTCAAGCTGCTAAGTTTAGGGGACTTTGATTCTCATTCTAATGTGGGATTTGAAGAGAGATGAGTCTATTGCTGTTAAATAATCAACATATAATTCAGTTACTGCAGCACATGTGCACATCTGACACAATTATCTCAGGGTAAGAAGTGCTACTGTTGTGGATGCTCGGTCATGCCCCTTGGCTGTTCCAATACAAATGTCTCTGGACTCTAATTTGGGATGAGGCTCTGGTAGTTTGGATTCCCTGCCCATGCTGTTTTCTCCAGTAACAGACATTTACACCTGATTACCTTGGCAGTGTTGTTGTTTCCCAGGTTGTCCGTGTGTTCTGGTATCAGATAACTCCTCTTTAGCTCTTTCTTCATAACACTCCCATCTCTGGGATATGAGTAATATGGTCAAACGTTTTGCTTCTTTAGGTCCCAGGTGAGGAATTCCCTCACTTGTATATCTCAAGTATGTGCCTTTCTTCCATATTCACTTGTCATTGAAAGACATGAGATAATGGAAATTCATGTTTGAATTCCAGGTCACATATCTGCTAATTTCTAAACATAAAGGGCTTTTAAAAATGTCACTCTTGGAAGACTGGATCACCAGAAGCAGAGTTCCCAGATGAGAGGAAGGGAAGAGAGGAAGAATTGTCAATGAATGTTGCTGTGACTGCCTCCATTCTTGGTAGCATCTTGTGCAAATGAGTGTTTGCAATCATGCATCCTAGAATTGATAAGGGTGACTTGTCATAGATGCCTCCTCTTATCTCAGATGTCTCTCTGAAAAGCACCTTTGGCAAGAAGCCCAAGTGCAAAGGAACAATTCTTCTGTCTTAGCTCAAACTTCTAAAGAATCTGAAAAGTTAACAGGTTCTGCTGACTGGCTGTTAATTCTACTCCCTCTTCTGCTGTCTGCTTTCTAGATTATTTTTTTTAATCTGAATGTCTGACTGCTGTTCATTTTGCTGATGCAAGATCTCTCAATATCCAGCCAGAGAAAGGTTCTCGTTGCTTCAATGGTCTTTGGATCATGCTATCAGCTTCACTGAAGCTTTGGGTCTGGCTCTGCACAGTTCAAAGGATTTACAGTCTCTCAAGTCCTTACCCAGTTTTTCTGAGTTTGCTTAACTCTAGAGGTATGAAAGGTTCTCATCTCTTCACCCAAGTATCAGCTGTAGCTACTACTGACCAGTAACACTGACACTTAATGTAGGAAGGAAGGAAAAAAGGACATTGTATTATAATGTTTAACTTGTGAAACAAGAGGAAATGTCTTCAACCTGTGCTCCATTTGGGTTGCATAAGCTATGAATGAGGTATTGTTAGATGGATATTAAATATACATGTATATATTAAATATTTAACTTTATCTGTGTTCAGTTTGCCTTTCTTGTAATTCCTTTTCAGCGTTCATAGAAAATGGACTTGATTTTTATACTGCTTGCCAGTAGTGACCTCAAATTTTCTGTTTGTGTTAATAATATCAATTACCTGTACACATGACTCATGTTGAACTTTGTCACTCTATTGGAGGAGTACTTCCTGGAATGTGTCCACACCACTTTTTGCCATGAAAACACTTTGTATTACTTGAAATAGTCTGTGAGTGGATATATGGGTTCATGCATATATAACTCCGGAAGTTCTTCATTCTTAAAGCTTTTCAGATGATAAAAACTGCAGAGAAATGCTGTTATCAGATACCAGGATGAGCGCAACCTGGAGGGTCTTTTCACACCAGCCCCCAGCACCCCCATGTTTGCTGCAGAGCACTAGTATATTTAAAGCTTAGATGAGTGTGTACCCACAGCCTGTCCCTACAGCTGTGAACGGCTCCTCTTTGTTCAGGGCTGGGCAAACCTCCAGTGGCCACGTTCTTACAAGGAATGCATTTTCCAGTGTTTTGATTTAATGACTATTATTCAAGCTGAAGTCAGTTCCTTTCTCACACTATTTTAGGCTGTGTGTGGTAAACCTTTGTGCCACTGTTCTCCTCAAAAAAAAAAAAAATATTTTCTGTCTGCTAAAACCAATACAAATTATACCAAGCTAGAGAGCTTATGAAATAAATGTTGGTTTTCTTCACAATGAATAAATCCTGAATTTAAATGAAACTTGCACTTTGATATTTCTGCTGGTCTACTAACCCTCCTATTTATTGCTGCTGTTCAGTGCAATAGTATCAGGAAGTCCTTCCTCTGTTTGGTGATACACAAATAGAGAACAAAAGGTCCCTGCCCCAAAGGCTGACAGTTCAGATATTTCTATTGATTGAATAAATATCAGACATTAGTCTTTTCTTGCCAGAAAGTGATGCATTAGGGCAGCTGTTACCTGGACAGATAAACAGTGAATTGTGAGGATAGAAAGGAACCAAGTGTGGAGGGAGGCCACTGTAGCAGAGGGGCAGTGGGGCCAGCATGTGGCTGTAACATTCTTCCTCTCTTTATCCTTTGTTATTTCGTATCATACTTCAGTAATTGGACTTTGAGCAGACCTGGGGGTTTTCCAACATTTAATCCATCCTTGTGTACCTCTGAGGCAGCTTCCCATCCTTGTTCCTAGGGTGAGGGGTGGGTACTGGGAGGCTGCAGCCTTTTTTGCTCCAGGACTCTGGGAGCATCCTCTTCCTCAGGTGCATTGAAGACTTCAACTGAAGCCAAACTTATGCAGTGAGAAACCCTTTGGGAAAGTGCCCCCAGTAATGGGCCAGATCTACCACTGCGTTACTCAAGACCTACATGCAAATCTTTCAGGCATTATCATTTAGAGTGGGTTGAAATTTCCATTTAATTTAAAATTAATAAAATGGAACATTTTATTTTTTGAAACTGTGTAGGGAAAAGTTATTTTATTTCCATTTTGAAGTGAAAATCTCTTACAATTTTTATTTTTAGATCTTTCTTTACACATGCTTTTCTTTGGCAGTCTTAGTTACACAGATAATTATTTTGAAATTTTAAAATGCCTTTAAAAGGAGAAGTATAGTTAATAACATACCCAGGGAAAACAAGATGTTAGTTTCATCTGAATGAAGAACAAAACTAGTTATGAAATCATTACAATTAAAAAAATCTTTGACCAGTTTTACTCTCCATTCTGTGACAGCAGCTCTGATAAAGTGTATCTAATTAACACCCAGCAGATAACAATTATCTTGTACGACTATGATGAGCTTGTTTGTTCTTTAATTGACAGGTTAAGCGATGTTTTGTGATGTTTATTTGACCTTGATGCTAATCTGCACCCTGCTCCTGCGAGCTGCCCAAATGTGTGGCTATTTGGGTTTCCATCTCCACCACTCGCACTCCCTGCTTGTTGTGGCTGTCCCTGTCGTTCCCTGGTGACGTGTCCCACCACCTCTGGGGACTGCTGCAGGGTCCCACCGATCCCTTGCGACTGCTGTGAGGTCCCATCCTCTTTGCTGCCTGTCCCTCTGCAATCAGTGTAGAACAGCCCACCCTGTGGGACCTGCGGGACAAAATACCTGGCAGTGCCCGAAGCCAGGTAAAAGATGTTCCCTGTTAGAGATTAAATCACCAAGAGTATCTGATGGTTTTACATGGAGTTGATAGAGATTTTACAATAGACTTGCAATTTGCTTTCTACTGGAAGGTACTGGATAGTTTAGTAACCAAACATCTGTGCTGATGGAACACGTCTTTGGGTTTGATACAGCCTGAATACTTTGAGAGGATTTTAATTCTGCCACAAAGGCAGAATAAAACATCTGTGCTGTTCTGTAAATAATGAAGTCTTGTCTGTTGGTACCTTGCTGCCACAATAATTTTTACAGTAATACTGTGTGATACTCTACCTACAGCCTCTCCTTTTTATTAAGGGATGTCTGGGACAAAATTTCAATTTAATTTTCCCTTTGCTGGAGAGAGGCAGACCTAATTAGATGGGCATTGTGGGGGGAAAGTTAGAGTGGAAAGACAATCGCCTGCCTCATTGTCAGAGGTAACAGAGGAGGTCTTTGGTTTCAAGCCCAGACTGACCAGATCACTTAATCTGTGAATTGATTATTTATTTTTCACTGAAAAAGTGTGGTTAAGCATGACTACTTCCTCCCTGTTTTTTCTGTGTGTTTTTTGGGGGTTAAAACACCAGCTTCTTGCTGTGCATATTTTACTGCACTGCATCTTTAACTTTTAGGATATTAGTGCCTTCTAATTACAGGACACTTCTGCAACTCTGTTTCTGCTACAAATGAGGGAGGGAAAAGAAGTCCTTCAGAAGACTGAGCTTGTGTGGATATTGGAAATGCATCCACAGTGGTGGTGTATGCGTTAGTGTTTGCAAACAGGGAATCCTCAAACAGCAGATCAGCTGTCCTGGCACAGCGGATCTTAATGAAAATCTTTGTCCCAATTCCTTCATTTGAAATGGAACTATTTCACTTAGAGCAGTGGGTTTCCATCTGGAAAGGAGGAAGGAGCTGCTCCCTCCTGAATTCTTTTAAGTCTTCATCCAGAAGGCTCTGGGTTTTCCTTTCTTTTTCCTCAAGGAATCCACCGTTTCTAGTAGCCACCAGCTTGGAAAGCAAGTTGAGTCTACAAATTCTCAGTTCTAATTTTTCATCTCCATTTTTTTTATCACGAGTGTTCTGGCTGTTCACAGACTCCTGTAATGTTGGTTATACTGCAACATACAGTAATTAGGTACCGTCTTAACAAAATTAACTCATGTATGCTCAAGTGATGTGTGGCTTATAATGTAATTGGGGAATAGCTAATGAACAAAGCTGTAGTTCCCTTATGGTGTCTCACTATCCTTGTCCTTGGAGACTGGGAATGAAGGGGTATCTGAAATGTGGAAACTGATGCAGTCTTCCTTGGCACACAGTGTACTGTATGAGCCCGGTTTATGTTGGGGGTTACTTACCTGAAACCAATTTTAAATTAATTTAGTGAGGAACAAATGGGAAACATCCCTAAAGCAAGGTTTTGTCTGAGATTTTGGGGGATTCCATTGGCAATAGCCTGGGAACAGCTTTTCTTATCACATCTTGTCCTTTTCGCTTTAAGGCAGCATTAGAAAGTGCAGTGGTGCATAAGACTTAGTAATAACTATTATTATTTGTTAAGCATTGTCTTCTACAGCACTGAGAACATTGGGTTTCTGTCCTATGTGGATCATTAATTTGGGTATGCGGGATTTTTCAAATGGTAA
Organism: Tringa solitaria; assembly: GCA_026413425.1. Lineage (NCBI taxonomy): Eukaryota > Metazoa > Chordata > Aves > Charadriiformes > Scolopacidae > Tringa > Tringa solitaria. Next base: position 238,279 of record JAOXJM010000005.1, on the reverse strand, counting down.
GTGTCCTTGATGATTAGAAAGAGATTATCACAGTGCTGCGTTTTTGGGGGTTTTTTTGGTGTTTTTTTTTCCTAAATGAAGGAACTGAGCTTCAAATTGAATGTAGTTAACTGCAGTAGACTTCTGGTTTTAGGATGAGATAAAGTATGTCAAACCACTTAACTAGGTTCTCTCTCAACTTAAATTGATTGTTTGGAAGGAGACGTAGAAAAAACCTTCAGCATGGGCTATCGTGATTTTAGGTCCACAGGGCCTATATATAGCCTTCCACTTGAAGATGGCAGTATTTCTAAATATCTCTGATGTTGTGATAGATCCTCTTCCTGTAGCATGATTCCTGTCTGTGTTCAAAAACCAGCTGTAATGGACAGCTGGCCTCCCAGCTTCATTAATTGACAGATAAAACCAACTGATAGGGTTTGGGGTTGGCACGAGGTGAAGGTTTCATATATTATTTTTTTCTCTTTTGTGAGAAGGATTCTGTAGAAGCAAATTTTCATTCAAGTTAAATCAGGGCAGATTTGTGTATGTATTACTGATGCACAAAATAATAAAGGGAATAAGGTCTGGAGATACATCCAATAGATTCATAGTAAGAATCATAGTATCATAGAATGGTCCAGGCCGGAAGGGACCTCCAAAGGTCATGTAGTCTGGCCTCCCCACAGTCAGCAGGGACACCCTCAACTAGACAAGGTTGCCCAGGGCCTCACTGAGCTTCACCTTGAGTATCTCCAGGGAAGGGGCCTCAACTACCTCCCTGAGCAACCTGTTCCAGTGTTCCACCACCCTCATAGTAAACAACTTTTTCCTAATATC
>JAOXJM010000005.1:204336-219810 GCA_026413425.1 Tringa solitaria | reverse complement strand
TCCCTCCCCAGCTTTCCTGGAGCCCCTGGAGGGACTGGAAGGGGCTCCAAGGTCTTCTGTAAGAAAAGCCTATCTTTAGGGTAGGTTTAAAAAACAAATTAATTCCATAATTGTTTCTTTATTATAAAAATATGCTCTTTCTAAAGTTAAAAAAAAAAAAAGCCTTCTGATAGCAACGCTTGCCACAAGGATGCTGGATAGGAGCAAAATAAACCAGGCGCCACGGACACTGAATATAAAATCTGTATTTGTCCTCTATTTGTCCTCCATCTGTATTTGTTTGACCTGTTTTTGTTAGCAGGTATCAAGCTCGCTATAGTCCCAAAGGCCCTTCACTTTCTCCAGTAAACAAAATGACTTTGTCATGTTCAAAATATCAAGCTGATAGTGTAAAGGTAATAAACTGTAACAAAAAGATGCACAGTTAAGTCACCAGGGACTGGGTAGCTGACTTGTTGAGTGAGAAAGTAATAGAATTTTGCTAGCCTTTAAGAAGTCTTCCTCTTCAATTCTTTAATGCTCACATTTTTACTGTAGTGAATGCCTTTCTTCATGCTTCTTAGTAACTCCCCCTGTTCCTTATTAAGAGTTTTATGTTTCCAGCATTTCCAAATGCCAGTTTTCAAAAATCATGAGCCAGGCCTTGGGGAAAAATAATTCATGAGACTGGTTTAAACCAATGTACTTTGAATTCCTTTTATTTGCCTTCTCTCTTTGGAGCTCTAAGGGTACTGGCACTTCATCTTTTCAGGCTTCTTTCCACAACTATGAGAAGTAGAAATAGGAACTAGAAATATAATTTTTTAAAAATTAAAGACAAGATTGCTTTGCAATGCATGAATGTATTAGCTGGGGCTGTAAAACACCAAAATAATGAAATATCATGACACTTGCAATTGAATGCGGAGCGCTAAGTTGGAGAGTGCGGAAGGCTGAAGAAACTCATGTTATTAAAATTAGTAAATTGCACTGACTTAAAAGAGCTAATAAGAGCAACAACGCTAGGAAGATACCTTCCTGTCTGTGTCCAAGCTTCAGCCTTTGCTGGAGTGCACCTCGGGGGCTGAAGGACCCCAGCACACGTGGACACGGGCAGGCAGATGAGGAGATCCTGGCCTTGCCCATCACAGTCCTGCTCTGCAGGATGCCCCGGCACGGCCAGCCTGCTGCAGGACACAGAGCTCTGGCAGCAAAACCACCCCACACCTTCTAATGTGTGAACCTGAGGGCAGGTTTTGAGTTGGTTTAGATATTAAAGCTGTCTCTACATTTTGAATGTAGACTGTCTTTCTGGTTTGAATGTATTTTTGGTGAGATGGTGATTAGAAGACATCAGGATATCATCTTTTCTACCAGCTATCCCAAGACAGTCTCCAGTATTCCAACAGTGTCTATCTGACCCTTTCCCGTGACTTAAATGCTACAGCCTCCCCATGTTACTGGCAGAAAGCTTTCTCTCATACCTAGCCCGGTCTTTCCTGTCCTTCCCATCAGAGGACAGATTATTCCTTTTCCCTCAGCCGCAGCCATTTATGTATTTGGAGGAATATTGGGTTCTACTCTTTGAAAGAAGCACTCAGATCATAGGTATTGTGTTGTACTGCAGCTTAAAACCAGCTTACATAAGGGCCCATATTTCCTACTGGAGTTTTTTTCTTTCACTGCTTGCAGGGTGTGTCCCTTGTCTTCGTAAGAATTAAGCCCCTGCAAACATGGATCCCTCATAGAATGAAGAGACAATGCCCTGCCAGTAGTCCTGTCTCAGCAGTGCTGCTCCTGCCTTACTGCTTTCTGCAGCCTTATTTTTAACCTGTGTGCAGGTTTTGTTCTTCATTTTACATTTACTGTATTTGAACAGACAAAATACCTTTGGAAAGGTAATATTGACAAAATTATAGGGGCTCACATAAGCTGAGTAAACAATGGAAGAAATATTTATATCAGCAAATAAATAATAGATGGTAAGCTTTGAAGCTACGAGTGTCCTATGTTGAGATACATCAATGAGTAAACCAGAGGCTGGTGCTTTAAAAGGAGATGAAGACAATTGGGAATTTGTGTGAAAATAGTCTTGAATTCAGGCACGTTTCCTTACAAAGGTGAGCATCCTTACCAAAATATGCAGAAAGGTTAGTAGCATGTGCTTTCTAGAAAGGTGACTCTTAATGCTGCTAGAAACAGGGACAACTCTGGGTGAGTAGCCCAGAGTCCATACAGAAACAGAGGAGCAGAATCAGTTTTAACCATTCCTTTTTGGAGAAATTAGGAGCTAATCCTCATTTCTTCACACAGTTGTGGGAACAAACTACCTCACAGTGTAACCAGTGACTAATTAGAAAACATGACCATCATGGGACTTGAGCCATTTGAAATGTGACAGGTAGGAATGGCTCAACGTCATTTAGGTAGCTTTTGTGTTGAGTGCTGTGGACAGCCCTGGGATAGACAGGGGTTAACGAGGTGGTTGTTCTTGACAGCTGTCATTTCAGTCAAGTTCTGTTGAGGTCCCCTTTGGAAAGACTCAAACTGCCCGTTGGCACATGGCAAGGCCTTCAATTATAGAGTGCTCAAAAGCTCATCCAACCTTTGTAGCCTGTGTCCTCTCTAAATTGCTTTTTATTGTAAACTCATGGTCAACATTTAATGAGGAAATTAATTACCAAAGAGATGACAGAGAACTCCAGTCAGGGAGTCATTTTTTAAATTTTTGGTTGCAAACTAACATAGTCCTTATCCTCTGGATATGTTATGTGGTTCTGCACTTCCTCTAACAGAGTGCTGCACACAGAGGGAGAAAATTAAAATAATTTAAAAATCAGACCTTGCTGTAGGATGCTTGAGAACTTTGTGCAAAACTACAAGAATAAATTCATAGGATAATGCTAAATGCTCTGCAGCAGTTTTTCAGCTTTGCAGTTTTGCCCTCCTCTTGCACAGTCTGTCTGGGATTCATCTCACCTACTCAGGGATGTCCACAATGTAGGAGGCATCCCTGGGTGAAACAGTATTTTCAACTTCTTTTGTACTCAGTGAAGAGAAATAGACACTTGAAGGGTGATGCCTTGACTTGCAGCTGTATGAATCCCACTCTGCAAGTGGGATTGTGGCTATAAAGGAAGTCCAGCCAACAAGTCCGGGTGGAGATATCTGAAATTAGGTGTGATTTAACACTCCTTAGGTGCCTGTGCACACAGGGCCTTTCTCTTTCAGCACTCATTATTCAAGAGGTGCATAGGTGCAATGGCCCAGATCTTATACTGTGGCAGCCTTGCATTTGATATCTTCAGCGCAGCCTGGTGTGAAGGTCAGGATTTTTTTCCCTCTCAGGATTTCTGCATGTTGAAAGTGCTCCTAGAGAGAAGAGCGGTGTCCAGCAGAGCCTGGCTGACTCCTGGTTTGTCTGCTGGTGCTCAAATAAGTTATGTCCAAACCTCCCGGATTATGCAGATCAGCTTTGGTGTGTTGCAGGAGCAAGAACTTTGTCCTCACCATCATCTTTGTGCTTCTCTGAAGAAGCAAAGTCTCTAGCCTATAGTAATACTTGTAAAACTGAAGCCCAGTTACAATCTGCACCCAGCAGATTGTAATAAGCTCAGTATTAAGATGACTACTTTTTGTAATATAATTAGGATATTATAAAATTATCTTCTTTATATTTTCTGTAGATCTTAACACTCGTGATTGTTAGTTTGGGTTTTTTTCCTAAAGTAATTGATTGCTTAATGTTTGAACCTACAGAGGCTCTCATTTACGACTAACGTGTGTTAGGAAGAATCTAGAATCTCAGGGCTGTTCCCTCCCATTTGCTGGCTTCAAGGCAGACTGACAAAGGCAGCTTTCTTGCCAAAATTCTGCTGAGACTCTGCACCTCCCATTCCCAGTAAACCTGGAGCAGCCTTTGGCTTCCATGCTGGAACACACCCTGTGAGTCAAGTCAAGGATTGGAAAACGGCCTCTCGGGCTCCTCCTTATGCAGCGTGTGAGTCTTGTATGGGGTCATTGAGAGGATGGAAAGGTGAAAGGGAGAGGCCAGCACAGCCAAGAGCACCAGAGAGAGCCATCCCTGTGTCTGTGGAGGCCCCTCCAGCCTGGTGGCACTTGCAGGCATGCTCAGGGGCAGCATCAGTAGCTGCTCTCTGTTGCCCCATGGCTCCCTGTGGGAGCTGCCTGGTCTGTGGGTCATGTCTGCACCACCACGGAGGGCTGTCAGGAGGGGTGTATTTGTAACAACCAGCTGTGATCAGAGCCCATTGCGTGACTTTCCCTCTCTGCGTGAGACTGAATATGTCTAGGGTCATGACTCCAGGGTTGTGGTCTTCATGTGAGGTAGTTGGTTTTATTACTTTGGCCACTGTACATTTTTGCTCTTGTTTCTATGTGTTTGTAGGTTACTGAAAGGCTGCATTATTCTTGCTAGATTTTCTGAGTAAGAACTTATTGGATGCTGACAAACTGCAACTATTTTGCTCCTAGCTCCTTAAATCTATGGTAGGTTATCAGGCAAAGGCCAAACTAGAGTAATTTTGGATCTTACTTGTCCCTCAGTGAATCCTGTAGGTAATTAGTACATGAAAGACAGAGTCTGAATTTCACTGACGTGCTTTTTGGGTTGCTGAAACATCTGCCTTGAACAAAAATCACAGGTGTCCCTTGACCTTTCTAGAAAATCAGAAATAGAAATGCACATGCAGTCCATATCCAGAAAACAGAGTATTTATAAAGCTGCAGTGTAGATGGATGTGTCTAGTTAAAACATCAGTCTTCCTATAGGACTAATTGGCTGGGTGCCAGTTTGTGAAGAATGAAGCAGTTCCAACATGTAATCAAGGAACTCCTGAGGGCTCCCAACTGCTGCCTTAATATAGCCATACCTGCCACAGCGATGCGGGGGCTTTCATTCGCAGCCAAGCAGAACAATCTCCCTTTGGAGAACAGCAGCTTTGGAATATAAACGTATTCAAAGCTTTCTCCAGCCTTGGGGGAAGGGAATCCTCACACTATAAACAGACAGAGATTCTTATATCAATTGTTTGTGACTCAATTATTGCAAAGAATAATTCATTAATCCCACAGGGACTTGGAATGGGTTGTAAAGCATGCAAGACTGTCTTTCACACTGTGCTAGCAAGCTCAAGATTTGTGATGAAGAGAAAAGGCATTGCTCTCTGATTTCTCAGGGGATTTAACCTAGATTTCATTAAGCCCATGATAACTGGGTGACACAGAGCACACCAGCTACTTCTGGAGCCCGTGCTCGTCTATATTTCTTTGCAGATGTCTGTCATATGCCTAGATCAAAATTAAAAGACACTGGTGCATAATCAAGGTTAGTTGACCTCAAACTCTGCTGGCCCTGGGCAACAATGCTGTGCAAGTAACGCACAGAGCTCGTCAGCTGGACCTTGGTCCTTGGCCTAGGCTGCAACCTTCTATTATTATTATTATCTTCTAAGGTTACAAAGACTATGGGAGGGTTTGGCTGGCAATGTTTTTCAGAGTCCTGTGGCTGCCCCATTCAAAAAGCAGTCTGTTAATTTCTAGCTTCTAATGTCCCACCATTTTCTATTAGGACCAAAGATTGTTACCCACATGCACCACAGCAGAAGAACAGGGTCTCCAGGAGTTACCCTCTGCCCCATGGTGAGATCAGCTTTACTTATATCACTTGTGATAGATCTCTGTCTGACCTTTCTTAAGTATTTCCAAAACCAAAAACTCAACAACCACTCCATAGAATTTATCCAGTGTTTCCCTGCTCTTGCAGTTAGAAAGTTTCTCCTTGTTGTTCTTTAAGCCCAGAATTTCTTATCTTCTTGACAGTGTGGTTTTTCCCATGTTTTCTGCAGCCTTTTGTAAATTTTAATTCTTGTCTTTTCCTCTTAAATGAAATTTCTCCAGCTCTGTCAAGTTTCTGTGTGAGATCTAGAGACCCTGACCTCAAGGATGCTAATTGTGACTGCTTCCTTCTAGCACCTCCCTGACTGCTCTGAGTTTTAAGCTGTTCTAAAGCACAGAAAGAGTACTTCAGTGGAAGCCTTCCTTGCTTCCTTTGTATGCTGTGCTGGCTTCAGTGCTTATCTGTCCGCTCTGATAACAGTTGCCTTCTCTGCCACCCCAGATTTCTGGTCCCGTAATCACCGCAGCTATGTCCCACTATTTCTGATTCTGATTATTGCTATTAAAGTTGTAGCAATACCTTGCACTTTACCCACTTTACCAAAAGCATTCTGATTTTCTAATTTGTCATGTCAAGGTCCTTGTGTCTTCTGCAAATTTTCCTATTTCACACTTCAAGACAGTAACAGAAATACTGAATGCAACTAGACCTAGAACAGGGCTTCAGGGTATCCAGTCAATATAGTCTTCCAATTTGACAGTGATCTCTTGTTAAATACTCTCTTGCATAGTTTTTCAGCCTCTTGCATCCACTGCTGAGTTGCTTCAAGACCTTATTTCTTAGCTTGCCTTTAATAAGGATGTCTTGTGATTCAGAGTCGGAAGACTTGCTTAAAACAAGCCATGACAACAGTTGTTTCTCCACTACCACTGCGCCTTTTGCCCTGCCAAGGGAAGAACTGAGCTTGGTGTGACATCATCTGTTCCCAGTAACTGCATGCTTGTGCTTACTCATTTTCTTGTTATCTTCTGTGGGTTTACAAATGGTTTCATTCTTTTGTTTCGGTGTCCTTCCAGAAGCTGAACTTTATTTGCCAGACAGTAATTTCCCAGTTCTTTATCCCCTGCTTTCCGGTGGGTGCTGTGCTCATCTTCTGCCAGAAAGCTGGCCCTTCTCTGTCCCGTACGAGTTCTCAGAAACAACTGCTAACAACTTTGAGATTGCTCTAGCTTGTTTCCATAGTACCTGAGGGTAAATGGTATCAAAGCCAGCTGCGTGGAAACGCCTGTAAAAAACAAGGCACTTCCTAGCCAAAACTTGTCCTCTGTTGCCACTGGTGAGAGCTGTGTTGGCTCCGGGTCTGGCTGCTATGGGCAAAGCGGCCCGAGCTGGGTATCGCTGTCCCAGCTGCTTTCTGCTGTGTGCCTGCAACACAGAGTTTTATTATTATTTCCCATAATATTACACCTACAAACACCAGGATGCCCTTATTTTAGAGATTATGAACACGTAAAGAGACAATAGCTGCTCTAAAAAGTGTATGTCTGTAAAGAGAAGAGGAAAAATAATATACATGCATGAGTAAGAAAGTACATGGGCAGGGAGAAATGGAAAAGCTGGATATAGTCCTTGGTTTGTCTGATTTTATTTTAATTTTTATAAAAGGGGGATTCTTACTACCTATAGCCGCTCAGATGAGGTGAATTCCTATTACTTTTGACAGAAAGAAATAAGTATAGTTTGTGAGCTGAGACAAAGCTCCTACATACAAGTCTGTGACAAGGATGCCCAATGTGTTTCTTAGGGTGTATTTCAAAGTCACACATGGGTGTCACCCATGAAGCCATCCAGCATGCCTTTGCAGGAGCTTGTGATTTCACTAATAGACACAAAAGCTGATCAAAATGAAACAGTTTGTCCACAAAGTTTTTCTACATATTTTTTCTGTGGGGGGTGGGGGGGTGGAGTGGGTAAAATGAACCTGTTCTAGCTTGGAAATACCTGTTTTTACCAACGTAACTGCTCCTAAGAGCAAATTTGTAGTACAGATTCACCCAAATCTTCCTAAATCCAATGGATAGTCTTTGATTAACTCTACTGGGTGCTGAAAGAAGCCCCCCAAAGGCTGAGGCTGCTTCTGCAATGAGGTAAAAGCCTGCTCTTCCATAGTGTATTTAATGCTGTGTCAGAATGTATTTCCAAACTACCCTGAAGTTCAGTAAGAATCCATTAAGCACCGAGTTTCCTCCTATCTTAAAAGTGAAATCAGTTTAGCCTAGATATGTACTGAAAAGTGAATGCTCTCTTAATGCATGCATGGGCACCTGTACTCCGTGTGCAAGAAGAAGCTCCAACTTTTTGTTGCTCTCTCTTGTGAGGCTATGAAGAACTGTAAGCGAAAATATGTGCTCTGAACCTGGGCCGAAGCTCATTTAAAAACTTTAAAGCTCTTGCTCTGAAATAAAACAGTAGACAATTAGGACATGAGTTGGAAGTAGAAGGGGCTGCTCATTTTGGTGTATCACAAGATGGACAGAGCCAAAGTATGCACATGACAGAAACTTCTCCACAGTTTCTGTCTCTGGTTTTTAGAGGATTAGGGCAATTGAAAAATAAAAGAATGGCAAACAGGGCTGGGATTTGGGAAAAAAATATTTTTAGTGTAGAAGATAGCAACATGCCTAACTGGTTCACCAACCCATTCCTTGTTTTCAGTGCCTGTGTTTCCCAAAGAAGTGCCATCCTATAGAGCCTTCCTCAGGCAGCTGGGCCAGGAGAATCCTCGGGTGGGGCTGTTCAGTGAATTTGCAGAGCTGTGTGGGGATGGGCAAAACCTCACCTAGGTTTCTGAGATGCAAAGGAACACCAGATGACAAAAACACTGAAAAAGCTGGAGACAGGAGATTTTGGACATCTGTCCACCTTCCATCTAAGTTCCCTGTGCAACCATGTGTTTCAGATGCCCATGGGCATCCCAGAGACCAGTCTGAGTCTTGTGATTCCAGCTTGTCTCTGAATCATTAAGATCTCTTTGGGTTGTGAGCCTCCAAACAGCTCCTCAAAGCCATGAGTACTGCCAGCCCAATACTGAAAGCAACAAGTGGCCAGTGATCTTTGCTGTTATGGCTGATTGAGCGTGGCATGAATGTGGAACCACACATAAGAAAGGGACTGAATCAAAATTTAATCAACATTTTCATTCTGTTCTCCAGCTTGTGCTCATTGTTTCCTATCTGTGTGCATGCTGAAGCCTGGAGCAATTGAGGGGGCTTGCTGTCATCGCAACTCAGTCTGCTCTTCATGCTGAGCACTTTATATTTCTCTGCCTGGAAAATTTCAAATGAAATGTCAGTCTGTGCATCTAATTAATCTGCTAACAACTGAGTTAAAGGTCTAAGTGCTTTAAAAATATAACACAGATTTTAAGCTCAAGGGTATGGTTGAAGTTAGAATCCATCCGCCAGCCCTCTTGCTATAGTGCAGTTTGAATCCAAATAAGCCTAATGGAAGGTAGTTGAAGCAAAATCAATACATTTGAAAGACAAAAGAGTTGTAAAGCCTTTTTCCTTGAAGACATTTGTCCATGTGTCACAAGAAACCACCACTACCTTTGGTGTTCACTTAGCAGCACTGCTGACAATGGGCGCTGAGCCTTCAGCTGATGGAAGTCCAAGAGAATGAGCTCCACTTTCTCCTCAAGGAGAGGGTCAGTGGTCAAACGAGTGAGGAGTTGGTGTGGCACTGAGCAGCATTCTCAGCCTGCCTTGTGAATGGGCACCTGGTCTCTGGGGGAGGTCTATGAGCTTGGGCAGATGCCTGCTCCACACTGTGTCACTTCAGTCGCTGAAGCACTCAAAAGACCTATGTATTTTCTTTTTTTATAATCCCATGTTTATAGATTCATGTGTGTGTTTGTGTACAGTCCATATTATTTACAGCTAACTCTGTATCCCTTGCTATTTACTTCTCCCTCTTTTGTTACATTATATGCCATATTTTCATGCCATATGCCACTTAAGCTGCACCTTTATGTGTACAAAATGTGTGCCTAATTTGCATGCATAGTTACTATCATTGTAGACACAGGCACAGAGTAAGCAAGCAAATTTGCATGCAATTGTCTGATTTGCTTGCCCAATTGTGATGATTTGCATATGCAGATTGTATGCACAGTTGTACGTTTACATTTTTAAAAAACTGGCCTCCATGGTTTATTAAAATAGCTTTAAGCTTCCTCTTGTAAAATATTGAAGATCCTAGAACCCCTCTGGCTTTTCAGTATTATATCCCCTCAGTAAATGATCTTCACATTTGTATATTCTCTCTCCCCCCTCTCTTGTCCCGTTCTCAAGAGAGATTTAGTCTGCAGATTTATACATCCATTATTTTAAGGTATATTTGATCTTCTCCATATGCCTCTGTTAATCCACCTTAAGTAGAGAAAAAAAATACCCTTGTTTAACTTTCAGAGGATATCCCACCTACCTAAGCCAGTGTTTTCTATTTAAACTCAGATTTTTTTCAATTAATTAACTCAGATGGAACTGAAAAGATTCTTTTCCTAATACAGAATTCATCGGTTGCTGTGGGTAAATTCAAGACACTGATACGTGATCTGGCACTATTTTAGCACGAAGGGACCAAATGTGTCTTTGAAAGCATCTGAAGTTTTTCTGAGAATAGTCCAGGGAAGAGGAGAGTTAACAATTTGGTTTCTGTGCCTTACGTTCTTTCAGATGCGAAATTTGCTTTACCATAATTTCTCAATCATACTTCCAACACTCTGGAACTTAACTTCTCCCACGCAGATGACTAGTAAAATTCTCAATAACTTCAGTAATTGCATCGTATCTCTAGCTTGGAATAAACGATCCCTTAGTGCTTGGTGCTCCACATACCTGCGAACCATGTACCAATAAAGAAGTCATCTGAGCAATCTGCAGTTTTATCAGGCCACATTGAAACCTTGAATATTGCTTGTGCTTTAGACAATTCTTCTATAACAAACATGAAAGAAACCAAGGAAAAGTTGCCATCTCAAAATATACCAAGAAAGCAGGAAAGGATTTTGTCATAACATTTAGAGGGGAAGGGAATAGAAGTTCAACTGCAGAGGCATTCTATAACGATTGTAATAACTCCCACCACCACCCCCAATCTGGTCCCGCTCCAACACTCCAACTGCCTCCTCGGGCACGGTTTTGAGTCTTGTACAGTCCATAAAACATTGTCAGAAAATTCAGAAATGCACCAGTGCATTTGTCTGAAATTCTCTCAGGATTTAGAGAATGCACCTGCAGGATTTTACATCTCTATACTTAGATGCTAACAAGCCTAGGTTGGTATTAAAGCCTCATAAAAAAATCTAAATACTGCTTACAAGGGACTAAAATAGCCTTCAAGTAAGAGGATGAGCCATCTCTAATTTTGTGTGCGCAGGTCATTCTGCAAATGTTCAGGAAATGGTTGAACAATGTTATTTCCTTGCTCAAGCATCTAATAAAAGGCTTCTTTGGCTTAAACTGGATCTTCCAGAATATCTTGAAGAGAGAACTCTAATGCTAGTAATTGTAACGCTATGCTAAGAGAGTAAAGTTTCATTGCAGGAAACCATCCAGTGTTTCACAGGTCCTGGGGATGATCAGACTCCACTGAACTGTTAAAGATGATTAAACTCCCATAGGAAAGGACCAGACCTTCTGACAATGCAGAGAAATTATCTTTTCTTCTAACAAACTCTCTAGGCTGTGTGACAGCATGTGAGGATGACACTCATGAGCACAACTCAGTCCCAGAGCCCCAGACCTGCAAAGTCACAAATAACTTTTGGGGCACAGCACTGTCCCAGGAGCGGCTTTCGACAGGGCCATGCTGGTCAGGTGTGAGGAGAAGCAGTTTGGCACCATTAACCTGGTGCCCGTGTGTGCTTTTCTCTGCTTAGGGGAGCTCACTAAAAGTTTGACAGGCCTTTGAGATGAGGTTTCACATTAGGAAAGTGGCTTTCTTTGGAAGATGTTGCAGACCTGTCTTGTCCATACCTCTCCGCTAAGGAGCAGCCTCTCCAGGCCCCGCTACCCCATCCCCTGAGTGGAGCTGTTCTAGCACAGGCCTTGGGAACATTTTCTTGGTTTCAGTTCCTTCCTCCTTTTTGATTTGTTTTAAAAGCATATTCCTGCCCCAATCTAAAATGCTCACATAGACATTGCCAGCATTATTCCTTGCTATTGTTTTGGCTTCCAGCAGGCCCTCCCTTGCCAGGGAATATGCTGTCACCCCTGCGCAAGGGGCGTTTCATTTCGAGGAGTATCCCGATGGGGATGCTCTGTCAGTGCTCCTTGGGAGGGGGCGTGAGGAGAGGACTCCTTCACACCATGTGAGCAGGAGCCACATTTTTTTCCCAAGGTGACAAACTAGCTGTCCCCGCTCCCAGGCTGAGGTTGGACACGATACCTTTGCTCTGCAGCCACATGTCCTCCTCCGCCCCCCAAGACTGCTCCTGGTGGGACTGACCCTGACTTTACTGAGTCACGTAGTTTTAAAGTTCATTAAACTCAAATTTGAGGGTTTTTTTTAATGCCCCAAATACAGTTTCTAAAAGCCAGTCAGAAATTACCTGGAAATATCTCTCTTTGTGCAGGAAATTGTATATAATTATACCATATTACTGCCACTCCGTGCCTGCCACTGTGTGTTACTTAGTCCCAGTTTACTTTTGGGTTAGAAGACAGGTTTTGGTTTTTTTATTGAAACTCTGATTTTGAAACATCCACACCCCTAAATCTCTGCAGGCTACAAGTACACCAGAATTTTGGTCATATTTTACTTTTAGGCCTCTTTCCCAGTGCTCTGCACTTTGAACAATCATCTTTAAGCAAGAGTCTGCAATTCCCATGGATTTATCCTTAGGAAATGTACCAAGAATTCCCTGGCATCAGAATTAATCATACTGAACGAAGAAAAATACGTTCAAATCCAGCTCCAGCAGGGAACCTGCTTTGGGATAAACTATGAATTCTAGTTCACCCAGCATCCTGCCTTGCAATCCCCGCTCCATCCCTAAAAATGGAACAGGCTATAAAAACAATTATTTTTATTATCCAAGGTGAGATAAAAGCAAAAAAAAAAGCTACATGGAAATCTTCAATCAGAAAAACATTTTATAATTATCAAAGGAGGTTTTAGGACAGTGCCTATGTAAAGAAGTGTGTAAGTTTATAGTACTGTGTGTAAACTTGATATTGAACACTTCCAATTGCAGTGAGGTTGCACTCACGATCCAAACGTGATCTGCTCATGAAATAATAATGCACACAAACAGATAGCAGTTTTGCAGTTTCAGAAACTAATGGGCACAAGATTTTAAATGTGGTCTTAATTCCCTTGAAAAGATAAAGCAATTCTTTACTCAGTGTAGCAACAGCAATAGCATCTCAGGTATGAGATGATAAAAATCTTTTTTTAAAGAAATACTGAAAAAATTGGTCTTTTATCTAAGTGGAAGGAGGAAGTAAGGATACATTGACCTAAATAATGGAAGGGTTCGGAACCATGAGGGAATGGATAAAAAGCGATTCAGGTAAACTCCTCACATGTTCAAAGACTGAGAGTGCAAAACCTATAATTAAAAGAATGTACTTAAAACGCCTGGAATGTGTGATTAAGAGGGGCTATTTGAATTCTGAAAGTGCCACTTCCTGACAGCAGGAGGCCTTGAATGCGTATTTCCCAAGGAAAATAAGAATTACTGTAAGACACAGGCATAAACTGGTACAAACAGGTATATATTTGTCATGAAGACTTAAAGGCTTGAAATTAGAATGAAGTGACTAAAAGCGACAAGAATATAAGAAGTGCTTTTCAGTAGGACCAGTGAGGGTTAAAACTAACTTAACAAGCTGGCAGAAGGGATTTTCTGGTATAGTTGTCCGTTGTGGGTCTGTGCTGTTTCATATATTCATCAACAACTCGGACGATGGGGGTGGTACGCACCCTTGGGAAGGGTTCAGCGCGAGAGTGGTGCAGCACCAGAGCAGGCTTCCCAGAGGGGCAGTGGAATCTCCATCCTTCGGGATCATCAAAACTCAGCTGAATAAGGCCCTGAGCTACCCTTGAACCTGACTGGAGCAATCGACCTCCAGAGATCCCCCCCCACCTACCTTATTCTGTGGGTTTATGACTATTTATTCAAACATCAGAAAGCGAAGCACCAGGATAGCTGGTTTGAAAGCTTCTTTATAAGGACACCCTCCAAAATACCAAAATCCCTGAAATATGGCCATTTCCAGAATCAGGGGTGCCGGGTGGGGGATGTGGAAGCAGGGTGATATGGATGGGATATTTGGTAGCTGTTACTAAAAATGGGGCTGGTAATAGATGTGCTGACTGAGAGGAATTTTGAGGGAACTGCTGTTTCAGAAGAATTAAGAATGGTGACACAGGAAGAGTGGGAGTGGTTACTTGGCAAAGGACAAAAATTTGGCCTATGGCAGCAAAGAGACAACATTTAACTGGTTTGTTGTTTCAAGAAAAATGGCTGAACCTGAAGCAGAAATCTCCCCAATTTAACAGCGTAGAATCATAGAATAATTTATGTTGCAAAAGACCTTTAAGATTATCAAGTCCAACCATGAACCTAACACTGCCAAGTTACCACTAACCTGTGTCCCTTAGCAACACGTCTACATGTGTTTTAAATACCTCCAGGGATGGCGACTCCACCACTTCCCTGGACAGCCTGTTCCAAGGCTTTCTGTGGCCTGACAACCCTTTCTGTGAAGAATTTTTTCCCAGTATCCATCCTAAACTTTCCCTGGTGCAACTGAGGCATTTCCTCTTGTCCCATCACCTCTTCCTTGGGAGAAGAGACCAGCCCCCTCTGGCTACACCCTCCTTTCAGGGAGTTGTGGTGAGTGAGTTGTAGAGAGCATCTTTAGTGTGTTATTGCATTTTTTTGTGCTTTTCCAAATGACCTTTCATTTCCATGGCCAGATAAACTGGAACGAGCCTGTCATTCCAAATGCAACAGGCATTTACACTTATACAAAAGATGTGTGTGTGCATGTGCACACGCGCATTTGATGACCATGGTTTGTGTGCAAACAGCATCATTATCATGTTGATAGTTGACTAACTGGCCAAACATAGACATTATACATATCATGGCACCTCTCAACCATCTTAAAATCTCACCTCAAATTCACTTTTAAAATTGCAAATTAGCTGGGTGGTGAGAGCTTTGCTGAGGTTATAACACATGTATGTAAATTGTGAGGGCAAAGCTGCATTAGAAATTTAATAAGCCGCTAAGGACTAAGTAAGAAAGAAAAAAAAGCAAGAAGATTTTGTGGTTCTGCCTGCAGCTAGATGAGCTGTTTGAGTCTTCGTCCACATGTCCATGTCCTGCTTATGTCACCTTCTAGGAGAGGGTGACTCAGTGCTAAATCAGAAGCCCACTACATCACCGTCTCTTAGAATAGAGACTTCCTATTCTGGAACAACATTTTAAAGAGCTTTTCTTTTCCCTTTTCTTTAGAAAATACTTTCTCTCTCTTCCACAGCGTGGGGGTCAAATCCATCCTTCCTGTAATTCCACCAAGGCTAATTTGGCCATATTTTTCCCTATCTCTCAGCTAAAGACCCAATTAAAAGACATCCTGTCAAATCATGGCACAAAGGTAGTTATTTCATCACTAAATACTCTCCCTGGGCTAAATCCTTTATGTGAACTGCGGTCTTTTGCCAGCCCTTGGGAAGCTGGTGGCAAACACTGGTGAGGCCTCACCTCGAGTACTGTGTTCGGTTTTGGGCCCCTCACTACAGGAAGGACATTGAAGTGCTGGAGCGTGTCCAGAGGAGAG
>JAOXJM010000005.1:161305-185055 GCA_026413425.1 Tringa solitaria | reverse complement strand
TGGCTCTCTGGGCTGCCAGCGCGCACTGCCGGCTCATGTTGAGCTTCTCATCCATTTCTACAAATTTCTACCAGCTCAATACAGATGACAAACATGGGTTTCAGCTGAGAAGGATGACCAAAATGACCAAGGATGGACTGCATCCCAGGCATTACGAAGAGTGAAATCAGCTGGTAGCACTTCACGCAACCATGGTGTGCACTGCACGAGACGAGTGCTCAGCTGTGGTCTCCACTTTCCATATGTTTCAATGAGTTGCTATTAAATTCCTCCCTTCTTTACCATGCCATGACAACAATCTGATCAACATCTATGAGACAGTCTGGCCTCATCACACTGGAAGAGTCGGTACAAATGCAGAGGTAGCTGGTAGCACGTGGAAAGTGCAGCAAGGTGCTGAGCTGTAGAAACACTGGCCAAAGTTACCAGTAATGTTTCCTTCAGGGTACAATGTGCGTCGTTACTCCTCAGGGCAGCTGAGAGAGAGAGAGAGTATCTCAAGTTGGAAGGGACCCATAAGGATCATCGAGTCCAACTCCCTGCTGAGGAGGTATAACACATGACTGTTATTTCTTTGCATAAAGCATCTCAAACATGCACACTTTTTCAAGAAAATGCCACAAAGCAGGAGACCTTCATGGATGACATTCCCCTCCCTAGATTTTTTCGGCCCATGTTCAGAGAAGAAACGTCTGCTCTCCTCACCTGTGTTGATAAGCAGCATGAGAGGATGCAGCAGTACATTGGTGAGGAGCATAATATACTAGGTCCAGTTTTGGAAACTATAAAAAAAGTAGAGACAAAATCCCAGGGAAGGGACAACAGGTACTATCTGAAATTTAGATACAGTGAGTGAGAAGAAAAGATAAATCTAGATTGGTTTTGTCTGGGGAAAAAAGATTAAGGAAAGGCATGATAAGGTTGATTTAAAGAGGATGATGGTTAGTTATTTCCCTTCTGCACTGGAGGTAGGACATCAGCTTAAGAAGAAATCAGCTTAATTTGCAGAAAAAAAAAATGTTTATATTGGATATTAGGAAAAGCTTTCTGCTTATTAGGAGAGTTAGGTAGTGAAATCGACTCTCTAGGCTGGTTTTAGGTCTCATTCCCTGGAAGGCTGTAAAGACCATGTTACACAAAGATGAAAGCAGTATGCCAGAGATAATCCACGTATGGAAATAACTTGGACTGTACAGCATAAGGGGAGGATGTGCAAAGTTTGCTTCAGTCCATCCTTGTGCTCTCCTTATCAGAAGAAGGATACGGAACATGTGGATAGCTGTTCAAGCATGCCACTAAGCTGACCCAGTTTCATTGAAACTTTTATTTTCTTTCAGACAAAAATAGGAAGCTCTAGAAAAAGTTCAATTTCTGGAATGAATTATTGAATTTTTAATTTTCTTTACAGTAAGTGATATATTTTTCTATGGCTTTTCAAAACTCTGCATCAAAATATACATTTTGGTTTTATTGAAACAAAATTAAAAACCTGAGCAGAAGTTATCTTTACCCATAGTTTTCAGGGAATTTCAGGATTTTAGATCCTTGTTTTTGTTTGGAAAAGAAGCAAACCTCAGAAGTGCCAAGTTGTTTGTATCTTGAAAGGGCTCTACTCTCCACAGCATTTGTGTGATCTTTGGCCTCTGGCAACTGGCAGAGCTCCTCAGGCTGCCCAGGGGAGGTAGGGGAAACTGCGCGGCTCAGAGCTTCCAGGGATTTGGGCTGGATTGGGCTCAGCGTGGCCAGCGCCCGTGTCCCAGGGGAGCTGGGGGAGGCAGCCCGTGGACATCATCTGTGCCCTCACTTCCTACTCCCTGCTTTGACAAATGCTTTAATCATCCCTCTAGGTTTTGTGAGACTCCTTATTTCATTTAGGGGGGATAAGAGAAAGGGATGAGAATCTCAGAGGATTCTGTGACTGAACCATGGCTAAAGTTCAAACAAACTACTCAGTGCCCCGGAGTGGCCAGGCAGCTGCAGGGACCACAGCTCAGTTCCTGCAAGTCCTGCAGCAAGACCTTGGCGGGCAAAAGGTAACGTGTTCCTAAGCTGACTGACACCATGGTGGTTTAAGCAGATTCCACCAGAGCAAGCCCAGGCTGGAGAGGTTCATTTAAGACATCATCAGCCATCTCCTCATGAAGTAATCAGCTAAAGAAATAAGACTGAGCAGATGAAAACCTGGGAAGGTAATAGAAGCTGGGGGAATGGAAGTTGGTGCCTGAAACAATTAAAAGTTCAGAGGTGAGTCAGAGAAAAAACAACTGCTTTTTATTAAAAATTCATTTCAATTTCATGGGCAGGCCAGAGAAGTAATTCCAGCACAGTCTGACTTCAGAGAAGTGCCTCCCAGTTAGCAGGATACAGAATCGCTAAAAAAGCACCAAGAAGACACAAGACAGAAGCGTTATCATCAGAGTGAACTTCTACCAGCTAGACATGCCCCAGCTGAAGAACACTAGAGAATTGAAGTGAAATGTCCTTGGTGCAGGGAAATTTACAGGCTCTTCTGCGGCACTCCTCTCACCAAGCTCTCCAAAATCATATCAAGTCTAATATCTGTGGAACCAATGATGCACCAGGTTTGCAGCATTACATCACCAGCACCCAGCTTCATTGGCTGGCCCTACCCTGAGGACAAGACATTCCTTCTTGCACCTTTTCAAAGCTGCTGCTTCTCAGGAATTAACTCTTTGAAGGGTGTCACCTAAGGACAAGTCTAAATTTTTGACTGATACATATATACACTTATTTAATACATGAGGTTTTGTTAGCCACAGCTTGAAACTCCAAAGGAACAGTCATGTCTCATCAGTTCAGATTATTTCTCTCCCTTCACTGCAGAAAACTGAATGATATATTTCCTTCGGGAAAAAAAATCAAGTTGTCAGTGATATTATAAAAAGTAGAATAGGCTGCATGAAGAATACTATGCAACCTTGGTAAATAAGGAATTTATAAGGGAAAGAGAAGGGCTGCTGCTGCTGCAGGGTAACATGAAATTCCTCTAACTGGTTAATTAGATTAATCGGTGGCACTGCAAAAAAGATGCTGCAGATGCAGGTTAGCTCTGCCTTGCTGCAATTTGTATTGCTCTGTTTCAGTTTGCATCCAAAAATAGCTGATAGATTTAGACAGTGTTGCAGGAAAAAGAGCGGGGTACATCTGTGCGTGTATGTATTTTGTGTGTATGTGTGTTCTTTCCCCTGTCCAAATTTCCAGTTTGCCTAGTAAGTGTGAGAAATCAGTTTCATAAGATTATTGCCCAAAATCAGCTGATGAAACCCATTGCATTCTAAGTAATTTGGTTATATAATTTTTCACCAAAAAAAACCAGCAAAAAACACCACAGAAAAAAACAACAAACAAACAAACACAACAACAACAATAAAAAAAAACACAGAGAAAGATGTAAGGAAGTTTCTGGAAGACCATTTCTTGCCTAACTTTTTTTTTTTTTCCTGAAGAAATGTTGTTCCAGGGAGTGTCTGACTAGTTCTGCAGCTTGGCAAAAAAGCCAGACGTTACCTCATAGCTGCGGCCAGACAGCCCATTTCTATGCCAGGCAACCACTGCAGCGCAGCACAGGGCCCGGCTCCATTAGCGCTTCTGCTGTGGAGAGTCCTGGAGTGTTTTGTTCAAGGTGGGCTGTGAGGGGAGTCGGTGTGCTCCCCTGCAAATGAGCCTCAGGCGGGGGGCAGTTGGGGTGCGGGGACACTGGGGACGGGGGAAGGGAGGCAGAGGGACACAATAGGGGAGGTCTGCATTGATATTCTGCATTCATGTTATCTTCGGGAAACAGAATCTGTTTGATCTGACCTGGTCAAAAAAATAATAATAATAATAAAAGCAACCCATGAAGTACCACATCCTGAAGGTCAGAGTAAAAGAAAGAGATGGGGAAACAAAGAGCTCTAACGACAAAGCAGGTCAAACTGAATTAAATGTTTAATTGTCTCCCTTCTGCCTCATCCAATAGCTTTCTTTAAAGCAAGAGCAATATTCCCACAAAAAAATTACCAATTCGTCAGTGAGTTGGAAGGTGACAAATGTTTGTAAGCATTACAGTCAATATGATTTTCTCATCCTCTCCCTCATTGCGGATGTACCGTGTTTAATGGTGTCATTCACCTAGTGAGGCTCTGTCTATATGCTGTGTACCATAAATGCTGGGGTCCCTACACAGAATTACAGCAGCCCAGCGTTACTCTGATGTGCTTTTAGCAAACTGTACCATTTGCACAAGAGCAAACAGCAGGGCACGGAGTGGGCAGAGGTGTCAGCCCTGCAGTGCTGCACCTCCTCCTGGCAGTGTCCTGGGGTGGCTTCTTCCAGCAGCCGAGACGTGGCTCAGTGCTCTGGAACCCAGAGGGTCTGTGCAATGAGCTGGGGCAGGAGCTCAGCTCCTGGGTCTGCTCGATAGCCCAGGTTCACATGCTGGTGTTGCACGTAGCTGCGGAGATGCTACAGGGCAATGAAGCTTCATGACCTGTGCCAATGTATTGCCTCTGGTCTCATAAATGACAGTAGAAATTTCTGTCTGGAAAAGAAAAAACACATTTTGATAAACTTATTTTATTGGGTGATGTGATAACTACTAATAAACTCACCCTTCTATCTGAGAGTACTGCATGATTGTCAGCAAATTTGATATCAGAAAATATATTCGTTTGGATTATCTTTAGTAGCCAATTTTCCAGATGAGGAAAGTTACAGATAAAGAGGTAGAATTAATTGGGGTTTGTCACATATAAAATCAGTGGTAGGATCAAGCCCTTAACAGCTTTTGACTCCAAGTCTTATATTTGAACCCTAATGCACGAGTCAGCCCTTGTTGAGGGCAACTTCTGAAACCTCTTCCAAGCATTTTTTTTTTTTTTTTGGCTGACAGAGAAATGCAGATTCCCAGATTTTTAGGAACTTCAACTGGAAGTTGGAAGAGGAGTGAGAGGGACTAAAATGTTCTGTTAATGGACTTAGGGTAAAAGTGGCATCTGACTCATTTAAGACCCAGTCCAACTGCTGTATTATGAGCCCCAACAAAATGTATCAACACCAGGGATGGGGAAACCACAATGGGAGCTTTTCCAAGATTTCTAAGAAGACATATGCTCTGGATCTTCCCAGCTTTACACAAGTGGGCTAAGAGGCTGGTAATTGCAGTCCTCTTGCCAGTACAGTTGCTCCAGGCTAGTCCTTCTGCTCAGGATGTCATGGAGATCTGGAGGGCTGGGGTCTGGTAGTATCACCTAGGTTGTGTGCTTGCTAGAAACATCACAAGCTCATTGGGGCCAGAAGAGGCGGAGATGAAGATTCCACCACTACCAGCAGTTCTGTCATAACACAGCTTCTGGGCTTTGGGTCCGTGGTGCATTTGTGGGCACCCAGACAGGATCAGGGGTGGCCCAGTTCACAAAACCAGCATCGATTACAGCTGGGAAACTGGAGCACCCCATGAAACAGCGAAGAATAGTGGACATGCTGTGTTTCATCCTCTCGGGGATTTCACAGAGTTGTATGTTACTGGCTCTCAGACCACGGCTTGGCTCAAAACCATCTGTCAGCTTGGCTGGATGTATGTAGCATGGCATGGGTTTGGGGATGAGGGTGTCTGTATCAACAATAACCATAATATTAACAGAGCTTTCTTGTGGTGGAGAATACAGCTGATTCCCTGGATGCCAGGGAGCCCCATGGGGCTGTGTAGAGACTCCAGTCACAGGGCAGCAAAAGATGAAAAGAAGGAAATTGCTTTTCCTCTCCTTTTTGGCAAATAAGAAGCTGGAACAGTGAGCAGGATGGATTGCTGGGTGCTGTGAACTGTGCTGGCTATATATCCCTCTGCATCCCTCCCAAGCTCTTCCACAGATCCCTAATATAAATACATTTTTAATCCCATTTTACAGTCACCATATGACCAAATAATATTCCTTTTAGCATATTTAAGTTTAGCATAGAATAAATTTCCTCAAACTTTGGCCTGGTGCTTAAAAACACACCAGTAACCTTTGTCACATGGGAGTGAATCCAAAGACACTCTTGTCTCCTCTGACTTTTTCCCCAGTGTGAGGGGATTTGCTGTTTCTTACAGTTTCCCATATCAATGATGACAAAAGAACGTGGGCATCACAGTTTTCAGGACGTTCTGAGCATCATTTGGGAAGCTGTGGACTTTGAGTTGTTCGTGAACTCATTTGGCTACTTCAGAAAATCTTGCTCAGGGCACCCTACGTGGAGCTCCTGGCAGGCTAAACACAGGAGGGCATCTCACCGCTCACGCTGAATCTGTGCTGCACATCCTTACACAGATTTAGTGTAGGCATGAGAAGGTATTTGATCACATCTCTCCATGGGGCACATGCCAGTGACCTCCAAGGTGGTTGGGGTATGGAGAGGGAGAGCCACGGCTTTGCGCAAAGCTGCGTCTGCCCCCATAGGACTGCAAATACCTGAAACCCAGCAGAAGAACCCCATGAGGTTCCCTCCCACTGCAGCAGAAATATATGCTAAGAAAATGCAGCTGGAGGAATTTAAGGCATTGGAGGTCAAGGTATGCAGCGAGAACCTCAAGGACAGTTTCAATCCTGAAAACTAAGTTCAATTACCAGCCTACACCACAACACGAATGGAAGGATGGTTCTTGCAGTGGGAGTGGGAAAGGCTAGTTAGATATATTTATCAGATACAGTAGAAGAAATGCATTAAAAAGTAGAAATCCTTGACTCTAACCAGATCCTCCTTTCCAGATAAATTGGAAGCAATTGGTGAAGTGGAGACTTGCAGGGTGATGAACAGAAATAAGAACCAGCCCTGCTTACCCTGCTCAGGAACAGCAAAACCATCAGTGCCAGATGTGGTCAGGAAGAGGTTATATTTGTTCAGGGAATGGGAGAAGAAGAATGCTTATTACGATGTCTCGGTGTGGATGCTAGGAGTTGAGCTGTATGCATAGGCATTGTCCGTTGGGAAATAGGTATGGATGCAGCTGCAGTTTCCTTAGAAGATAACAGAGGTATTAACATTAAAGAGTAGAGATTGTTTAGATTGTCTGGGGAGAAAGAGAAGGGAATGAGAGAAGAGAGAGGTATTTGAGAAGGAAAAGGATTTATTAGCCTTTGAAAGTGGGGATTGGAGAGAGGCTGGAATGGTGCTCCTGTGTCATTATGGGCTGCAGTTGGAGATGTTTCAGAGAGTAAACTAGTAATAGAAATATTTTGTAGGCCACCTGACCAGAAAGAACAACTGGACTGTGAAATGACTGTGCAAATAAAACAGCCATGTAAAAAGGAGAGAGTGGTAAGAATCGAAGATTTTAACTACCCAGGCATAGACTGGAATACGTTAAGGAAAGGAAAATAAGGCTGGAGGTATGTTTGCAAATCAGACACAGGCCTACTTTCTAATTCAGTCAGCATCAACTGCACAGCTTCGGTGTTACAAAGGGACTGCATGAGGACATGCACAACAGGGGAGAGCCCTGGGGAAGCAGCTTTGACAGGCTCCAAGGGAAAGAAAAAGATTTTAAAGGTGGATTGTGAACCAAAGGGTAAACATAAAAAAGCAAAGAAAGAAATAGTGGGTTTGGTCTGAGTGGCCTTAGAGCTTGAGTTTCAAATACTTGGCTTTTGTTGGGCTCACAGTTCCACAGAAGCAATCAGTTGTGTGTCTGCAAGTGTCAAATCATGACCCGCTAATGAATTAAGTGCTGCAATAACCCAGCTTTACCCCAGGTGAAGCTCTCTCTGCCACTAGTTACACCTGGGGAAATAGGGCCTATAATGAAATCCTGGCCCCACTGACACCAAAGGATTTAAGGAGGCTAAGATGTTCATGCCTGATGGTCATCATCTCGTTGGGCAGGAGGATGATTAGGGGAGGTGGGAGTACAAAGATGGTTTGAAGAGCCAGGGAGCCTCCCTAGCGGGAAGAAGGTTGTGATTTCATTGCCTGCCTTGCGCCACTTGAAGAGTCATGAAAGAGCGAGAGCATCACTATGAAAGGTAATGATTTCAGATCCCTAAGAGCAAAGCTTGAGACCATTAGTGTTTGCATGTCTGAGAGCACAAACAAGAGGATTTGGCAAAGGTTTGTTCACCAGAAATATCTTGGTTGGCCCCATTCCAGGTCCTGGGCCATGCCCTCCTGGAGATGCCACTATTTATCTGAGCAAAAGTGAACACTGAGTCTGGAGCTGGCTGGTGCCTATGGACCACACTGTTGAAGGATCTTGCTCCTTGCTAGGAAATGTGAAGTAACTTTGTAGAGACTGGGGTGTGTCCAAAGCTTCAGTACCACGGCCTGTGTGACCTGCTTCGGTTTATAAATGTAGAACTTGCTATTGAACTGTTTTGAAAGTGTATAGGGTTTCTGTTTGAAGGTTTTGTCATAACTTTGGAGACTTATACCTTTGTAATTCTTTTTGCTGGCTGATTCAATGGTACTATTACCAGCTGCATATAAACGTGACTGATTTTTAAATTTATTTTGTTGTGTTGTTGGTTTGGTTTTTTTTTTTTTAGTTGGCAGAAAATGGATCTCTTGTAGGCAGGATACTGTGTCTGTACATAGATAAAATGGGCAACGAATAGCTAATTTTTGAGCTTAGTAGCTGTTGTGAATCATACACTGTTTTCTTATAGCCCATATGCTTGACTTCACCTCGTATTTCGTATATGATGAAAAAATAAAGATAAATAGCTTGGTAGGTAAATTTCAGAGGTTTTAGGAACTGACAGATGTCTCTGAAGTAGCTGCAGGTATGACACATGGCAAGATATGAATTTTACTACAATTGTAGATCTACTGCCAAAAATAGTGTTCCTGTTTTATTCCTTTGCGTTTAAAAAAAAAAAAAAAAAAAGAAGTGTGTGCTTAGGGAAAGCAGAAGGAAGAGGTTGTAAAGAGTGAAACGAAACCTCCAGCCCCACATACCAACAGGTGCCAGTGAATCACAGTTCTCTTAGTCACCATTACTGGCTGCACGAATCAATAGGAGACTCTATTAAATAAAGACTCAGTCTTTATATAAAATATTATCTAATAACCAGCCAGTCTATATTCAGTGAATGCCTCATGAAAGACTCAGACGGGAGACCTTCGAAGAGAGCCCTCTGCACAATCATTTAGCAGAAGCAAAAGTTGAATTTTAAGAGTCTTTATTTAAAAAATAAAATAATCTGCTATTATTATAAACATAAATTAAGTTTTTAATTGAATGAGAATGAGCACTCCAGTAAAATTATTTGGAGCGCAAAGGCTACCAGAGAGAAAGGCAATGACATTTATGTGGCAGATGTTTGCTGAGCAGAAGGGATGGCGCAGTGACAGGGGCTGGGGGCGGCTGGGACTCCGGCTGTGCAGGGCGGGTGGTCCCAAGCCCCTGCATCACCCCCTTTCCAACAGCAGCGACCTCAGTCCAACAGCAGCAGTTGGTGAACTATGCAGGTTAGTGTCTGTGCACAGCAGTGGAGGTTGCTGGTGTCCAGAGCCAAGGACACATCCATTGCCTTTACTGCCTGTAAAAATGTTGAATCACATATAGTCACCTACCCCAAAATACCACTGAAAATAATGACTATTCAAACAGATTTTCTTTCAGTTGGTAGTATTTTTTGAAGGTGATAAGATGTGCATTTGTTCATTAAAACTCAGGTTTTTCAAGAATGAACACGTTCTGTGACAGTTGTCTTGAGTTGCTAATCCATTTTTCCACCTCCTCCTCCATTAACATTTGGTGGAGAGTTTTCGTCCATTCTCAATAAAGACCACTCATTAAATGAATCTTCTAGCGGGTGTAATAAAAAGCTATTTAATCCCTTCTTATTCTGAACAACATACAGGCAACAGATATTTTCAGTTTGATTCACCTGGAGCTGTTGTGGGGGCTCTTAAGAGTCTGGTGGCATTTTTCAAGTCTATTTGAAAGATTTTAAGCAACAGCTGATCTCCCAGTATCTAACATGTCATTTGGATCAATGCTTTTGAGATGCTTAAGCTTCAGGAAAGGTTCCTGATGGCTGGCTGGTAGGGGTTGAGGAGGACAGCCCTGCGCAGAACAGTGGGGATATGGGGGGGGTACGCAGGGCAGGTGCTCGCCCGCTGCTCCCCGGGCCCAGATGCTCTTCAGCCACTGTGCTCGGCAAAGCTGCATCGCTGGGATGCTGCTGTCTGGGAGAGGGCTGGGGTTTGCTCCGCAAGAGCCAAGTGCTGTTCTGTACTGCTGATGCTTAGGGTAATTAAATAATAGAAGCAAAATGATTAATAATGTTCTTTTCTAAGGCGTGGAGAAGGCTGAAAGCCTGGAGAAGGGTCATTGAATTTGACTAAATAAATTTAGCAGAATAGGAAGATTTTCAGCAATTATTGGCTCATTTTTTCCTCAGGCTTACTGGCTTAAGACACACCTTACACCCACAACCCATTTTGCCTTGGGCCATTCTGCTCCTCTTTGACAGCTGCGTAGGGCAAAAGGAAATCAGCCCACCATAAACGTTTTCTCATAACTTCATAACAAGGGGATCTGAAGCAGTCAAACCTTTGGAGGTTCAGACCCTGCTTTATAAAGCAAGATAAAATTAGGACCTGAAAACCAGGCATTGCCCTCTGCTGCCCCAGCTGTATATCCAGTTGGGCTGCTGTCTACACAAATTAATAGCCATTAGCAGCAATTTGGTTACCTGAATTGCTGAAGGCCTGGTGATAATTAGATGCCAAATTGCTGAATTGGCAGCAAATGGTTACCTGAATTGCTGAAGTTGTGGTGATGGTTAGAAGCCAGATAGCAGCCAGTGGAGCTGCTGTTCTGTGCCAGGCTGGCAATGCCCATCAGCGGGGGAGCACTGGGATGTGGCTGGGTCTGGATGGCAGTGTCTGGAGACAGGTCAGGAGTGCCCGGGCATGTGGGCAGAGCCGTTTGCCCTCT
Source organism: Tringa solitaria (assembly GCA_026413425.1). NCBI lineage: Eukaryota > Metazoa > Chordata > Aves > Charadriiformes > Scolopacidae > Tringa > Tringa solitaria. The sequence goes on along the minus strand of JAOXJM010000005.1, from coordinate 174,134 downwards.
GGCAGGACAGTCTCGATGGGATGATTAGTGTTCAAGCTAAGTCACCTCAGCACTGATCTGGCTGCTGACCATCCGGCAGCAGGGAAAAGTGCCCCTGGGAACTCTGCTGGCAGATGCAGGGCCATGATCACACACCTTGCCATGGAAGCAGATCTTCCTTGTGTGAGCTGCTTGGTTGTCTTAAATGTGTGCAAGCCAGCTCTGTCCATGGCTGTGAATGCCTCCTGTGCCTTGAAGAACATTGGTGCAGCACAGCGAGTTGCACCAGTGCCAGCCACGCACGTGGCACGTTTTTGATGCCTAGTGGAGATGGAATTTGTTGAGGGTTTCAGGTTAGTATTACCTCTATACTATAGATGTTTGGTGTTTGCTGAAACACTGAGTCAAGAGTGTCAGTGAGGAAGTGACAAAGGCACTGGGAAGACACATGCCCTGGTGCTGCAGTTATGGACACTACAGTTCAGTGACGTTGAACTCGTGCTCCATTGCCATTGTCTGCCAACGGTCCCTACCACAGGTGGATCAAGCAACGACTAGGAAATAATGAAAACCTGCTCCATCTTCCCACACAGACAAGCCAGCAAACAAACTGCAGGAAAAGAAAAGCAAATTAATGCACCGTTGCTGTTTAGGATCTTTTGTTTTCTCTGGAGATGGGTGCAAGGGAGTCTTGGGACTGCTTCAGGAAGGTCAGTGGACCTTTGAATGGCAAAAGCTGGAGGGATCCAGTAGGATCTTGCTCCAGTGTCTATGTGTGAAGACAAGGCAGACAATGCGTTTTAGTTTCTTCATATTTTATTGAGACTTCTTCTTCCTCTGAATATCTTTAGGAAATGCACACTCAGCCATTCTTCCACATGCCCGTCCCTTTCTGCAGAGGAGGAATGGAGAGGTGGTTATGGTTTTACTGTGAGTGTGACTCTACCTGTCTGAACTAGTGAGAGATTAAGCAACTTCCCCAAGGTCACAAATAATTCACAGACTTTGCCTGATGATTTTCAATAGAACATGTGCTCCAGCACAAGTCCTCTTTGGAGAGTTTGTGTTTCAGTTTTACTGTGGTTACCTGTACATGTTGACTTTCCCTTTTTTGTACAACTAGTGATGCCCTGCCTGAAAGCCTGTTTTGAAGGGAAGTTGGTGTATTGTTCCCAGGAATAAATCTGTCTGCAAATTTGATAATGGTTGAGGATCTGGGCCTTTCTATCTTCACTGTTCTCTCTCAAAATTTGCGTTGGAAAATCTTGAAGGGATGTTCTTGTGGCTCTGAAATGTACTGCCCAGTTCTGATTTCAGTCTGTAACCATGACACATGGCTGTAAGCTCAGCTGTAAGCTCAGCTCCTGACCCCCTCACCAGCTGTGTGATCAACCTCTCAAATCTTGCTGGAAGAACAGTTGAAGGTGCACGGCACCACTCCATGGTGCATCCAACAGGGATAGAAAAAGAACTGCAAAGCAGTAACTACCGGCTATTAAAAAGCATAATTAAAAATTTAATTACTTCTGAAAATAGTAGTGTCACTGGCTAGACATGCAAATCCCACTGCAAGCCAAATAAGAAATTCAGGTTTCCAGGAGGACCCTTGTTGGGTGCACTAATAAGAGTGGAGTGAGAGGATGGAAACCCAGTAAGATAGGCAATGGGATCTAAGCTATCTCAGTTAGATCACCCTCCCCAAGCTGCCTTCTTTCCCCAGCAGACTGTCTGTCCGTCTCTGTGCCTCCCGCTGCTGTACTTATCTGATGGTCGAAGTCACTCTTATTTATGTTGCCCATAGGGCATGTTGGATCGGAGCACATTCCCTCTCTTGTTACAGTTGATGAATGCAGCCTTATTAAAATATCATCTCATCCTCATGCTAGATTGCAGTCTAAGATAGTATTTGGGTTTTTTGTATCATTTATACAAGAAAGATTGTTAAATGCCAGACCCAGTAAATATTTCAAGATCCACTGCATTGCTGAGAACGGTTTCTCCCCGGGCATATGTCTCAGAGCCAAAGAAAACACTTTAAAAATTTCCTTCCTGTTTAATTTTTTTAAAGAGCATTTTCCTTATATCTCTTACTGAAATGACAAATTGTCATGTTCCATGATCTTATTGCAGTTGCAGATGTACCGCAGCAGGGAATCTGCCCAAGTTTACATCTAAAATCATAAGACCCTGATTCTGATTTTTTTTTTTTATCAGTTTAAGTCTTCCTATGGTGTAGGGCTTCCAGCTTTAGCTCGTTGTAATCAAGATCAGAATTGCTCCTAATTATAACACTTAACTCCTGTGTAGTGCTTTACACTTTCCAGGCTCTCTATATTCATCTATTAATTAATCCCCAAAGCAGTATTACATTCCCACTAGACAAATGGGAAACCAAACCGTGAGGGTGGAAAGAACTTGCCAAAAGGCAGAGGTGCTGGGGCTGGTGGTGACACCGTCTGCATGAGAGCCTGAGTCCTTCCCTGCCCACCCGTTCCTTAATCATGAGAAACATCACCCCAGGGTTCTGGAAAGATCTCACAATGGGATCTGAGTTCCCCTGGATTTTGGAGGCTAGGTGGTGGTTGAGAAAAAGAAAAGCTTGTAAGAGAAACAGAAAAAGCTTGTAAGGTGTCTCATGGAGGCCTGACGTCCATGTGCATTGCTGAACTTCCATCAGGAGGGGGCCAGAGGGACAGCCAAGCACTAGAAATAAAAACGCAGACTACTGAAACCTTCCCTGAGAGAGATATTATGGAAAAGCACATTTAGGAGTAGCCATATGTCTGAAAAGCATACAGATCCGTACACCTAATGCAAGAAAAGGTGATGGTCGTTACCCGTGGTGAAACTAGATTTGTCCCCTATTTCAAGCATTTGCTCCATGCTCTGAAGGCCTCACGGTCCTGGGCAGATGTTAAGAAGGTTGATGACACTGGGGAGCAAAACAGCTCTGGGAGGAAGAGAACAGCCCCAGTTCTAATCCTAGTGTATCTTTGCAGTTTGTTCTCCCTCGAGCCCTTACCAGGCGGGTTGTCCTTCCCAGCGTGCCTGTGCAGGGAAGTTTCTGGGTGTACTTGTGTCCCCAAAACTGCTCTGTGCAAGCTGTCCAGGATAAATCCCTGCACAGGTTCTGGAATAAAAGCCAGAGCTGCACAGAGACATGCTTCCAGAATAAGCTAAATTTTATTCCAGAATACTATCCAGGCAGGATATATTACTGGCCTATCTACAGTGGATTAATTATTCTAGTACTGTTGTTCTGGGAAGGTATTCCCCTGTAGACGAGCCCGTAAAGGGGAAATGTGAGCTTGTTGAGAGATTGGGCAGAAGGTTGGGACGTCTAAAAGTTCAGCTAAACTTCAAATAAATGAATTGAAACCTTTGGAGGTTCCCCCATCTCTTGTCATGGAGATCAGATCACTCGTATCAAAGAGCATAAAAAGGACTGAAATGCAAATTTTTTCTTACTAAGTTGGAGCAGGAAAAAGAAAGAAGTGACTTCAAGAGGAAAAGCTAGTTATGTGGACTTTAGATTGTGATTTTTATTTTTATTTTTTTTGGAAGGTGTGAGTCATTAGGAAAGAAGGGGGGGAATAATTTTCTCTGGTCGCTATGTAGCAATGCAGAACAGTTGTCCCTGTGTTTACTTCTGTGTTTTCCAGCACAGAAATTATTGGCATGCACCATTTTGAAATGGGGATTGTGCAAACTCAAATAGAAGAGCAAATATTCTCCAATACAATAGCAACTGATGCCAACTGACACAAATATGTTAAACATATCACAGAAGGAGGGATCATTAAATGAAACAAGTATTATTTTAACTTTCATTTCCTGAAGAGTTTTTATTTGTTTGTCTTATTTGTCTTTTTTTTAAGACTAACTGGAACAATTGCACTGGACTGGAAGTGTGACCAAGGGCAGAGAAGAAATCTTTGATTTCTCGTTTTGTATTACAGAGTCTGAAAACAGAGAAAAGTACTTCATTAAAAATAGGGGCAGCAGGAGATTGAATGGTTTTTTCTTCTTACAGTGTGTTAATATTTTGGTTCAATATTTCATTAATATAATACATGTTTACATGCCTTTCTACTTAAGAAAAATTGTAAAATACGAGCAAAACCAGTTGTTTGTGTTCCTCCTGAAGGTCCTCTCCCCTGTGCATGTGGGTATTTGTCCATTTCCGCCATTCTATTTTCTTTTTAAACCCTGAGGTTGATAAAAGTCAGATTGTTATCAAATTGTTTACATTGTTGCCTGTACTAAAATCAGCCCTTTTCAAGAAAATTAACTTAAGAGCACCCAAGTCTGCCAACACAGTATCATCTGTTGAAAATGCCTCTGGGCATGGCTGCTTTTCTCAGGTTGCTTATAGGTACATGAACCATTGCAGCATTTCTCTCTTGCTTTCGCTGGCCTTGCTTTTATGTTTGTCCTCTGGGGTTTTTGAGCAGATTCGAGTCACACAGGAGATGCTGCAGCGTTCCCCTGGGCTGCCTGTGGTTCCACACCTTTGCATGGGGTGCTCGGTGCCGTGGCTGCTGTGGACCCTGGCAGCGTTCATGTCCCTGTGGTTGCTGTTACAGGTTGTGGAGCAGCTCGGTAGCTTATTGCCTGTGCTGTGGGATGTGGCAAGCTCTCAGGTGCTGGAGCAACCTCAGCACAGTCTCTGCTGTAGGTAGCTGATGGTTTAGCCCAAGCATCCTGACTAACATTCCCAGGGCAAATATCTGCTCGGGCTATTGCGTCTGTGGTCGTCTTCTATTTACCTCTCTCTAGAAGGGCACTCTGTGCTCTCCAGAGTGAGGGTTTGCTCAAGGACCAGAGGGCAGCAGTTCTCCTCCCTCCTGGCCACTTCTCCTTACAGTTCCCTCTCTGGGGAAGGCAGCTGCTTGTCCTGACCCTGTGTGAGGAGAGACCCAAGAGTACAACTGAGAGCTCTCAAACGCTTCCGAGCTCACCAGAGCAGCCATCTGCCTACAGAGACTTTGGGGGAATTACTCTTCTTTCATATCTAGTCCTAGCCTTGAGCTGTCCCTCTCTGTCCCACAGAATTCCTCCCTCTCCTAGCATGAATGTATTTGTTTTTCACTGGTCCTTTGATACCTGCATTTCTTCTCTCCCAAAGTTTAACTCTTCTACAAAAGAGCCTTAGATGTGTTTTCTTTATGTTCATGGTTAGGCTAGCAGAGCCATTCAGACAGGCTAAGAAAAGCCAGCCAAGCAGATCAGAGAAAAGAAAGCCTTTGTATGCTTTATGGATTCCTATCATGGTTGGTGAAACTGGCAGGATGGGAGAAAAAAATGTGTTTGTGTGTACGTGGAAATCTTTGTAGCTCCAGTCCAGACTTTCCCCGCTGTTCAGGGAATGAGGGAAACTGCAGCTGGAGCAGCAAGGCTGGGTGAAATCATAATAGTCCCACTGACATCAGCCTGTGCTCGGTGGATGTGCAGCCCCAGCACCCTGTCAGGGACAATGTCTCGTACTGACACTCTGTTGTGACTGCGGGACCCTGGCTAACACCAGTTGTGCTGCTTTATCACCCAACAGCCATAATACTGGGGACGCTTCCTCTGAGCTTTAAGTAGATCCTGGAGAGCTGTAGATCAGATATTGCAAAAGTAAACAGCATTTTAGCACCCCATTTATACAGGAATACATATGAGGTATGATGAGAATAGCTTTTTCCTTCCATAGTGCCATCGGTGCTCTTCACTTGTGATGTGTGAAAATCACATACACCACCCTGGAGACTGAAACACGTGGAGGTTGGCCAAAGGCACTGTATTGAGCCATATGTTGACCCAAATCATCAGGAGATTCTGTGCATTTCACGTCCCAGCTTTTTTGTGTTCAGGCCCTCCCTTGTATTTGTCAGGCTTCCAGGGACTGATGTCTGGAGTTCCCACCCAGTCTGCCACCCAGTCCCAGTGAGATTTTTGCTGGAACAGAAGCCTTTGATTTTTTCATTTTGAAGTAACTTTGGGGGTGGAAATTTCTTCCCTGGGTGTTTTTTTTAAGATTTTGGATGAAAAGAATAAAAAGGCTCTATCCAAAACAAAACCTTTTATGTTGGGGGCGAATGAAATATTTTCCCCCCTCCTTTTTTTTTTTTTCTTCCTTCCCCTTCCCTTCTCCCCTTTTCCTAATTTTATAATGGTTTAAAACACAAACTGGAGTCAAACAGAAATATGTTACAGTGCTATTATCCTCTTTTTCCTTCCTTTGATTGGCATGGATGCATTGCTCTGCCTGCATCCTGACTTCCCCAGAAGACACTTCCCAGGAGCCTCTTTTTCCTTAGAACTCCAGCCCCAGCTCCCTAGGTTGTTCTTGTATGTAGCAGATTAATGACATCAGCTCTGACAGATTGTATTTGTGGCTGCAAAAATAGCAAGGTGGTGACTCAAAATGAAAAGTGCTTTCCAAGTGGTAAGGTTGTATTTAGTATATTAAGCACCACCCCTCAGAGGAGGCGGATGAGTGTGGAGGAGGAGAGGTTGTTTTGGAGATCTTGAGTGAAACTTCTTTTGACTGACAGCATTCTGTGACAGTTCCCAAAAGCAGGACTTTTTACTGGTTCCTGAATTTGCTTATCTTTCGGTAAATCTCCTCCCTGGCCTACTGCCTCTCCTCCTTGGGATACTGAGGCATTGTAAAGAAACAACAAAAGAAATACCCAGCAGGATACCCCCACAGCTCAGGGGCATGTGATGAGTGCAGCTCAAGAGTCAGTTCTCAGCAGATGGGCTTGTAGCCAAGTGACAGCTCCTGCAGCCTTCAGAGTAATTTTGGCCCCAGTAATTAGAATTTTGATTGTGTGTCCCTGATGATTTTCTGAGCTGCTGCTGACTTAAGACCTACTGCATAGCTAACTGATGGAAAATAAAACCTTTATAAGTGCTACCAGCAGCAAAGGAGGGGGAGGATCTTATTATGAAAGCCATATATGGCACACTGGCCTGTGCTATAACTGTGTATTGCAATTGTGCTCTGCAAACTTCGCCCCTGAAGACTGATGGAAAATGGCTAGATGGAGCATGGATTCATTTTCTAAAGGAAATGAGGATATAAATTCATTTAAGAAATGACATGCCAATTTTTCTTGCTCTATTTTCCTCTCGTAATAAATGGTACAGCTGCCAGGAATTTTTGTGAAAATAACGCTTTCTTCTTTTCTTTTTTTTCTAATCCTGCTCAAATGTTATAAAGGATCTGGAGCCAAATATATCACATTTAAGATCTCAGCAGAGGTAAACCTTACTAAACAAATGAAGATCTGTCCCTGTCCCCACTGACTGCTGACAATGATAGTGACATAGGCTGCAACATTACTTCCTTCAAACTTGGAGAAAATATATAACCCATTTACTTAATGGACTGAGCTATAATGTCATCAGTTAAGTGAATCCCGTGAATAAAGAAGAAGATGAAGTAATTGCTTCCAAAACATCTCTGGAATGAAATAAAGCTTCATAGCGACTGGTCTCCTGGGGTCCCATTGATAAACTCTTATGAGCAAAGTTTCTTCTGTGATGGAGAGATCCTTTTCCAGCAGTTATTAAGGACTTGATTCACTGACCAGCATTAGAGGGGGCAGCTTGAGCTGACCCCACCGTGACTGGGCTTGTGCATTGCCATCTTGGTTTGGTTTAAATCACAGCAGGTGGAATAAGTGCCCCTTCTAACTTCACTGATTAAAATTGTTAGAGGCAGTGCCAAGTGCTTTTAAGCTTGTAAGGGGGTATAATAAAAGTCTTAATGCCTCCAGAATAGGCTGTTCTAACAATCTGAGCACAGCCCCAGAAGTCAGGCCACTTGACCAGTGTCCCAGGAGCACTGTGTGGAGCTGGGAGGTTGTCACCATGCATCGACCCCGTGGTGCAGGCTGAGATGCATGTACCTTCATGAGGTGGGCACTTGGGCAGTGCAGATCAGCTCTGGAAGAGCCAGGGGCCGCCACTGCAGAGATGTGGCTCTCTTGCCACTGGGACCCAAGTCCCTGCTGCCATGTGGACACAGGGCTGCTGGCTCAGCCCCGAACCTAGAGCTTTGCTCTATGGCTGCAGCTCGGAACACCAGCCCTATGGCTCCTGCTCTCCATTTTGCTTCTGACTCCTTGTGTGGCCAAATTTGAGGGGACAACAATCTGAATTGGCAAGCTGGCGTGCATATACTTTATTTCAGCTATATTTCTGGATGTGCTGAACACCTGTAGGTCCTATGTACAGCATTTATAAACACAGCCAAGAAATGAGGCAGAAAGCTGGGGAGTGTGTCCCAACTGAGACAGTTTCAAAACAAATGAAGAAACTCTACTGGTCCCATGTTGCAATCTCCATTCCTTGACTGATGCGGGAGACCAGCAGGAGCAAAGTCTGCAGCATTTGCAGCTTAGCTTTCACTTGGCTTTGGCTTTTTTTCTGAAGAGGTAAATAAACTGGAGATAAAAGGTTAGTATGACATCCCAGAGCAAAAGCAGGGAATGAAAGGCTTACCAGTCACTGAGTAGCTTGGCACTGTCTCTGTAGAGACTCTCTTTGCTCCAGGATTTCAGGGGCGTTGGACCCCTGAGATCTGGATGTAGGTTGCCTTCTGATAAAGAAAAGAAACAACTGTTGGAAATGCTGTTTTCATAGTCCACAGGGTAGAAGAGTTGTTTTCCTGAATCTTTGCAGCTTTTACTGGTAACCTGTGGTAGAATCAGAAGGCTGGGTTGGAAGGGACACCTGGGGGTCGTCTTGTCCAACTGTCTGCTCAGGGCAGGGCTATTTTCAAAATCAAATCAGGTCATATAAAATAACCAGTTTAGCCCTTGTTTATAATTTTTAGAGGTTTCTGCCTGTGTAACCACAAAGAGCTAATGTAGCATTTGGTACAATGAATTGAGCAGAAATTTCTTCCAGCTCTGGAATAGAGAGGCAAGAAACTCTCAAGGTAGGTCAGCTGTAGGCAGGACAGCTCATTCCTTTGTAGCAGATCCATTTGGTGAAGTTCTCACCCCTGATTCCCACCTTCCCTCCGATCCCCACTGCCTGAAGGTCTTGGGATCCTCACGGTTGTGCAGAAAGGAAGTGTGTGTGTGGCTGTGCTCTGAGGGCCAAAAACCTTGGGGAGCGGGGGCAGGAATGGGAATGGTCATTGTTCACCAACTGTGCTTACGAAGCAAAATCAGCAGCCCTCCCTTGTTCCTGACTCTCCTTCCTTATCCTTTGCACAATGCCCCTAACTGCCCTTCTCATGTAATTTTTGTATTTCCCTCAGCAATATTATTTGCACAATGTTTTTTTTTTTTCCCCACGTGCTCATTTTTCTGGCTACTTCACATTGGCTGAAATGTTGAGTTCTTTCCATCTGACTTAGAGGTTTCTGATCCTACAACTGCTCTGGAAAAATTTAAGTGCTTAATTAACATGCAACTGCTTGGAAGGAAAGAGAAAAAGGAAATACACAATCACATTGTTTTTGTTTGACAGAGAGGAAAGACCTGTGGTACAAAACTGGGTTTTATGAAGGGATCTGGATTCTCTTTCTGTCCCAGCACCTTCCATGATTTCCAGCCAATGTCTGATCTGAGCCTCCTTGCCTAAGTCCTACTAGTGTGTCTTGCTTTTCTTTCCTTTTCACTTATTTTCTTATTTGTTGAGGTGGTGAGCAGTTTTGGGCAGGCACCATCCAACCTAAAAAGTACCTGTTTGAACTAGCAAAATACCTGCCCTGTGATCCCTTTGCACTCAGTGGGGGAGAGACCTCAGAATGATTCAGATCTGGAGCGGGATAAAGCACAGCTCTTAATGGAGCTCTTCTTTCATTTACCTGCAGCGGGAACATAAAGCTTCTGTGTTGCTAACCTAGACAAAGAAAACTCAGTGCGAGCCTATGGAGGATGGAGCATATGCAGTGTTTATCACTAGCAGCTCAGCTGAAAACTTTAACACCTAAATATAAAAAATTGTAATGCTAGGAAAAGCTACTTTTCTTGGGTTTCTTTCACACAAAGAATGTCGTTGCACTATCAGAGCAAGCAGAGAAGAAATGACTTGAGCTGTCTTTGTAACAGCAGTGAAGGACTGTAAGCAAAACAAAGCACTGTTCTTCTGGGAATAAATAAAAGAGCAGGCATCTGTGTTACAGCAACCCTTATGGAAACTTAAGATGAAACTTAAGTCCTGATACTTTGCAAAGCAAAGAAGAACAATGAAGATGCAGTGATTGGAGTGGGGAGCTTGCCCTTTCAGGTTGTTCTTTAGTGGAAGCGAATATTCTGTGTAGCTCTGCGTGATGAACAGACTGCCTCCTTATAGCTGATCTGGGTGGAAGAATTATTTTGAAGGGGAAAGGAACTGCATGGTATTTAGATATTTAGCTTCTAAATGCAAAAACTTGGGGCATTAAGATAGCAAAATGTTGAACACCAACTAGAAGTCTCGCTGAAAAAAAAAATACCGCCACCAAAACAACAAAAGCCCCTACCCCCAAACCTCTTGATAGGCCAAATGCTCTTTTGAATTGTGGTATTTTATTTGAGATCTGCAATAACAATGGAGCACAGAGGTCGTTTCTGAAGGCAGTTGCAACTGCTGGGTGTGAGGATGGGAGAACAGGTCTCTGTTGGCTGATTTGGTGTAGTCGCTCTTTGTCCACACTTCTCATTTTCCTTACATCCAGGCTTCCCTCTCCTCCCTGCACTATTCCCCACTTATCTCTGCTCCCTTTATGTATCTTTCCATTTGGATTATTTTTGATAGATACACTTTTTCCTCAAAAAAATCATTAAGATAAGCTGTCATTTGCCACTGTGATTTTACGTGTTTTGTTTCCCTTCGTACTGTGTGCTGAGGTCATCCTTAGCTCTAGCTCTGGAAGATGGGAGGTTTCTTTTCTTTTCCTGCTACCCTGAGCTGGTGCAGTGCCTGGCACCACAGAGCTCCATTCTGCTGTCATAAACTCTGTGAGGAAGCACTCCTGCATGCGCTGAGTTGTAGGACTCGTCAGCCAGGAAGTGGGTGACAGCCTCTACAGTAGCTAACATAGCTATTGGTTAGGTAAAATAGCAATCAAGTTCTCATAATTAATTTGCTAAAGCCTTTTCTCACAGACAGATTTCCTGCTACAAAACTATGACTCAGACACCACAATTTTCAGTGGTCCATTCTCAAAGGCTGAATGTTTTTCACCCAACAGGGTACTGAATCCAATCCCCAGGATGTGTTAGGTATTTGTGCAAGCACCATATCGAGGTGGTGTTGTTATGGTAACTCTTCTGTATTAGTCTTGATTCCACATATAGTGCAATTATGAATGCTGCTGTTTTAAAATAATCTGAGCTGTCTGTAGTCCAGGGAGCCAGCATTGCTCAGTAAGACCTGCACATCCACACTGAGGCAGAGCTGCTTTACCATATGTTGTTAAAATAAAAAGTTGATGAGGGAAAAATAACACATCAGAAATATTTCTGTGGAAAATCAATGGAGAAGTCCACACTTCTCTTGAGGTTTTCTCCACAGCTATGAGACAGACACCTACTTTTTTTTTAATTTTTAAATTAATCCAGGCTTGGCTCCCAGGTAATCACGAGTCCAAATGAGCATTCTACTAATTGAAATAATTATATAAGCTGTGATGCTTACATAGAGGTTCTTTAGATAAGCCTCCTTTCACCCAAGTCTGTCAAAGTCCAGAAATTGTACACCCATGCCAGACCTTCCTCAGTATATCAAAAAAAAAAAAAAAAAAACCAAACCAGGGGAGAGAGCTAGGAGGCAGAGGGGCACATGAAAGAGATGGTGTCCCCGTGTTTGCTCCTAAGAGAGGAAGGAGGGCCAGTATAAGGCACTGACCCTGACCACTGCAAACGGAAGGGACAGGGGACAAGGGATGTGCTTCTTGCTTTCCTGAGAAATAACTGACTCTGCTCTGAGGTGCATGATGAAGATCTTGGCAAGCTCACCTCAGGAATAGCTCCCTCAGACCTGGTCAGGAAGCTGTGACCTTCATCTCTGTAATAGAGCTGGTCCAAGACAGCATCCTGACCTGCAGAGCCTGGTGCACTCAATCTGCGACCGGTTTCTTCAGATCAAAGTCTGGATTTCACAACTCCAGCCCAAAGCCTCTTTGTCCTGGCCACCTCTGCAGCCTCATGTGGTCTCCTGTGAGGTTCACACGGACACCACCGCAGTGCAAATACCTGTGCTTGCCCCCTCCCTTTCCAGGTTTAATCTGCTTTTCACTTGGCTGGATGTGAAGCAGCTCAGATCTCAGTGTAATATTAGGGGTGCACAAAACCACTAAGGACTGTGGCTCCAGTGTCCACAATTTGCCTCAAGGCTCCAAAACATTCCCTGGATGTTGCCCAGGGGACTATAAATCACCTTCTATCTCTCCAGACTTTGAAGGACATACATTTTCTCTTAAATAGACCTTCTCTGTTTTCATTCCTTTATTTATTTGGAGCTGACACTTTAACACAGTAGAAGAGGCCAGGCACTAAAAACAAAGAGAAACTCGAGTCTTTGACTTCTTCTGACACTTGCAGCCTGTGTTTAAAAAGGAAAAAAAATAATCTAACAGAGACAGTGCTTTTACAGATTTGTCTCTTCAGCTTTTCTAAAACATCAAATAGGCAAAGCAAAGATTAGCAGTTTCTTCTATTTTGTGAACTACTTAAAAAAATTCACAGAATATAAAAAATTAATAAACAAAAGATGTGGTGCACAGGGTGTTCCTTCAGCTTGGGAAAATCATTGAATCACAGAATGGTTTGAGTTGGAAGGCACATTAAAGTTTATCCATTTCCACCCCTGCCCTGGGCAGGGACACCTCCCACCAGCCCAGGTTGCTCCAAGCCCC
>JAOXJM010000005.1:142432-159289 GCA_026413425.1 Tringa solitaria | reverse complement strand
GGGGGGGGCAAATTGCTGAAGCAGTATATTGATTTTTTTTTTAAGGCAGAGATTACCAAGCCTGTTATCAGCTGTTTACAATTAAGATGCAAGGCAGGGAACTAACAATTCAAGAGCAGGGAATTCTTCTCAAAGTCTTGCCCAAGGATCCTAATGCTTTTCTCAAAAATCCGTGAGTATTGGAGAAAGATATGAATGGAAGCATCCTATTAGTGTTTGTCATTTCATTTTATTTATCTGCTGAGTGCAGCGCAGAGAGGGAATCATTTCCCAGCTCTAACTTACTGTAGGTCTTGTTCAGAAATAGGACCTAAACGCGGCAGACTACATTGTGCATTTGCTCTTTGCATTCTGAAAGACCCCTTGGCTTGAGAAACAGGCAGTTGTGTAGGTGCTCGTAAACAGTGAAAATCAGGCAGCCGCACACATAAGATCTAATTTGAAAGTTTAGTTTTGTCTTCACCATTGGCACAGGAATGAGTATTACATCAGCAAGGGCACAGTTGAGCTGCCTCAATGGCTCAGCATTTTGGGATAAGTCCATGCAGACCTGTCCTGTCTTATTGATTAGAATTAATAGTACTATTATGCTTCTACTGAACCCCAAATGATCCTGTAAACCCTGGTGAGTTTTTTTTTTTCACTTTCTAAAATGGTATATGAGACAAGGAAATCTACGGGACACTCAGACTGACTGCTGATTCATTTCTGATTCATAAAAATAAACAGATAGCAAGACATATGTCTGAGCCAAACAGCATTTACTCTGTGGGAACATGTAAATGTAATAACACTCTTTAACAGGGTTAAACAATATTAGCCCTCTGATTTGTCATTATTAGTGTCACTAATTCTAGTTTCATGAACATCACTGAAAATATATGGCATGCAAAAAACAACTACCATAATGTGAGCACATCCATCTGTCTTTCCAGAAGAAAAACAGGCTTGGCAGGGACTGCAGTTCTGCAAGGATTTGAAACAACAACTTTTTATTCATTGAAGTGTGGTTATGGTCTGAAAATGGACTTGGGGAAGAGGAGGAGAGAGGGGAAAAAATGATCTCTCATTACAGACAACACTTAGCTATTCCAGTTTGTCTTCCATTGGCAATCTGCACTGACAGATACAATGGCTTATTACTGCCCCTGTTGAAGCCAATGGAAAAAATCCCTGTTGAATTCAGTGGGAGAAAGAACAGACCCCAAATCTGGACTCCCAACAACAATGGGGAGCCAATGTCAGTCGTAACAGAGCAAATTTGGTTTCTTCTCTGCCCCATGTGTCTTCAGAAAATTGCCAGCTAAGTGTTGAATCCAGACTCATTATAGCTCTTGAGAAGAGCAGCTGGTCAGGCTTTGCCAACCTTGTGGGGCTTGAGGCTCTGCAAACCTCGTGAAATATTTACTAGCTTTGCAGAACGTGATTGACTTTTGCAAGCCAGTTCTCTGACTTCAGGTCTGGGCTTACCTCCACACCAGGACACTGGTGTCCATGTCCACATGTACATGAAGGCAGTGGTGACATGCGGCACGTGCAGAGGGATGTACTTCCCCGGAGCCACAGCCTGGACCAGGTCTGTTCTCCAGCGCGTCCCCGCCTCGCTCTCCCTCCCTCCTCGCCTGCTGTGCAGATCGTTTGTGCTCTGCCCGTGCCTCCCATGCTGTAAAAAGCCTAGCGCAGTGGGGCTAAGAGCAATAAATAACAGTACCCCAAGGGGAAGAACCACCTCTGGCGCAAATGAAGGGTCAGGCTGTGATGAAGCACTGAGCTGGAAAGACAGACTGAGCCGCCTTCTGCCCCCGCACGTGCTAAATAGGCCAGGGATGACCAGAGCCCGCGTGGGAGCTCAGGGGAACACGGGTTTCTCCTGAGGCCAGTTCCCTCCAAAGGGTGACCGTACCCAGCAGGGAGCTCCAGCTCTTTCCCTGCTCCACCAGCAAGAGGAGACAGGCTGCCGGAGGTGGGCAGACAGGGCACACATGCGCTGGGTGTCACCAGCAGCCTCTGGCTGCAGGTGTGGTAGGAGATGGCACCAGAAGAGGGTTTCAGAGTTGCCTCTGCCATATTAATCTGTTCTAAAAGCCAGGTGTGCAGAGAAGGTGTCAGAACTGCCTTAGGCAGTCTGGTCCAGGATTTCTCTACTCCACTATGTAGTTGGAAAGGATGTTTTCCTAATGCGTAATCTCAGTCGTCTTTGCTGTAAAATAAGGTGATGCCTCAAGGAGCAAGAAGAGCACTTGATTGATGTCCTCTTTATAACAAACTTCTGCATATTGGAAGACTTTTATCGTATCTTTCCTCATTCTTTTCTTTTTTAGACTAAACAAATCCAATTCCTACAACCTTTTCTTACAGGTCATGTTTTCCAAATCTCTTCTTATTCCTGTTTGCTCTTCTCTGGCCTCTCACAAATCAATCTGTGCCTTTCTCAAATTAAAGTGCCCAAAGCTGGGCATCCTGCTTATATTTTGCTACTTTGGATACAGGAGGACAGTCAGGGAAACAGAATTAACATGAGATGAGGAGCTGATTTTTAGTCTTCTCCACTATGCCTCAGCTGGCTAGCACTGCTGCAGGGTTTTAGAAGAGCTGAAGTGGGAGTTCAGTGAAGCACAGAACGTGAAATTACATCAATTCCTAGTTATGACCCACTCTTAAATTATGCCAAGTCCTAATTAACCCTGAGGTTATTACTTTGCTCAGATAAATATTCACCTGTACGTTCACCTCTGATGGGGTTTCATGAAAGGTTTGCCATGCTTCAGCTCATCTCCTGTCTTCCACTGCGTTTCTGCAGTCCCACGGCTCAGTGGATCATCGCAGATATCGCTGTGCGACTGTGGGCGCAGGGAGAGGACACTGTTGTCATGTCCATGTTCTATCTGTCATCTACTGGTAGCTATTTATACTGCGCTTATCGCTGTGGTGGGGATGAGCACAGGGTAATGGTAACACATTAGAGAGCCTTTGAAGCAGAGAGCTGAAAAAAGAAAGATACTGTTGAGTTTTTAATGTGCTAGACTGAGCCTGGGAGGGAATAGCTACCTGTCACCACGCAGGGACGGCTCCACAGGCGCAGTGTCTCTGCAGACCCACAGCCTTCCAGTGGCATTCAGAATCCCTGAGAGATCACACTCTGCATCGGAAACATGCAAATCCCTTCAGGACTGAGCTACAGGGCTTTAATAGCAGCATGTTTTATTCAGCCTGTTTCTCCTGTGCTCTATGTTGTCCTTTATGTGTTTTCAATTTTTAAAGCCTGTTTTTTGTTACAGTATTTCTACCCAAGATTTTTCTTTTTCTGTGTCTCTTCATTCCAGTAAATATGTGGTTTTGCGGACTGCCCTCCTACGGTTGTGAAATCTCTGGGTGTCCGTTAAGATGAAAAGAGTGATAGAAAATTAAATGAGTTTTATTATCTATCATAGCAGTGCTATGAGAAGATGGGAGCTGTATCCATTTGGGCTGTGTAGCACAGGTAAAGCCAGAGAGCAAGACCTGGCAGCACCTGGATTATTCATTTTGATTTTTCCTTTATTCTGTTTTTCCTCTCAATTAATTTGTAAGGAACCGTCATTGCCTTTTATTGTTCTAAACTAAGTTGTGCAGGAGGTTTCAAATGAAACCATTTAATGAAACCACTTCCTTCATGAAAAAACCATTCCCCAAATATTATGCATTCAGTGCCACTGGTGATGGGAAATGAAAGACCATTTTTAAATAGATTAATTTCTCCATACAGTCCTGCCATTGACAAATCCAGTTAATAATGCTACACAATTTTAGAGAATGCAAAGAAATGTTATATCTACTTATTCAACCTGCAGAATAACTTTGCACTGCATGTCAGGGTTTAGAGTGGATTGTCAGTAATTAGGCTGCTATAAAACATCAGTATAGTGGTCACAGACAATAAAACCCAAGAAGGTATCTTTGCAGTAAGTCTGAGCACAGGCAGTTATACATGACCATAACAATCTTCCACAGCAGACTCATGCAGAAGAAGAACACATATGTGTGTATATAAATGTATATGCACACAAGCACGCACACGCTACACAGAGTAGGCATTTCAGTTGTGCTAGTTATATATTGCCTCCAGGGAAAACAGAACTTGGGTTTGGGGAAATTTAAAGGAATTATTTTGAAGATGATTACATCTATGTCTGTGATCCTGCAAGACACTGGGGCTTCTCTGTCCTCCTGGTGTTTTCCCTGCAGCCTACGTAGGAGAATGAACAGGAGAAATGCATAGATCTGTGGCTGCTCTGGAGACAGAGGCAGCCTCTTTTATGGCATGGGCGAGGAGAACCAACACTCATCTTCGTTCAGCAATCCAAAGCAACTTCATAAAGACAGATATGCTATTGCTCTGCCAATGCAGAGGACATCCTTTGAGGGCTCTAGAGGCTTTGGTGTCACACTGGAGCCATTGCTGGCAGGTTGCAGCACCAGAGAGTTGTTCTGCCACAAGAACAAAGCTGCTAATTCCCTCTGGAAGAGGATATCGAGGGTTGGGGAGTCCCAAATGACCGGGGTGTCAGGACTCTTGGGTTGTATGGCCAACTGCACGGCCCCATCAGAGCGCTCCAGTCTCTCAGTCCTCTCTGTTGCCACGCAGGGGTGGTGACCGGGAACTCGGGGGCTACGGAAGCAAAGGGCCGTATCGGTGGCTGTGGTGTAGCTCAGCATCGCCCGGTGCAGAAGGGCTCACAGCCATGCCCACGGGGCAAGTGCGACTGAAATGCTTCAACTTGCCTCAGACCGGTCTGGCTGCAGCCTGTCTACAGCGCTCACGACTGTCAGCTGCATGTTTAATGGCACTGCTCTCTGGAAAGATGAAATACATGGTTGGGCAATAAAAGAAAAGCTGGAAAGAAAGATTTCTAATTTTCCCCGTAAGCCTGTCTTTCATGTCATTAACATAGATGTGATTTAGGAGGGCAACACATTTTTCTTCCTTTTTTTTCCTTTCTCTTTTTGCTAAAAGCTTTGTGTATGTACCCACAGTCTGACAACCAAATGGGTCTGCCTTTCTTTTTTCCCCTCCAATATGTGGATTGCTTCTAATTCTGTCAGTCAAATGGAGCAGCAGGTTTCAGGAGGGGAGTGATTAAGGCTCCCTCCGAATAAAGGGCTGCATGCTGTGGCTCTGCTATTCATCAGAGCCAGAGAGGCAAGAGCAATTCTGGGCTCCTGAATAACAGGATTTTTTAAAGCATACAAAACACACCTTCAAGATACGGTAAAACAAAGCTCAGAATCTCCCAAGTGCCATGCTTATTTTCTGTTTATTTCCCTGCGCTTTATTTCCACTTTCCAGCATGTGCGCCAGGATGCCACTCAGCCCAGGCACTCGCTCGGTGCCTGACTTGGATTTGGTCAGCAAAGCACCTGGTAGTTCCTTAATTTAAGTCTGTGCTTAACTCACCAAAACTAAATGGGTTTAAGCATGTGCTTAAAGTCAAGCCTTTTATTATATAATTTGTTAAAAGAAACTTTCCAATTAGAAGTTTTGGTAATTTTGGTTTGGGTAATTTTTTTAGGGGGGTTTGCCCCCCTAAAAGTGCAGAGTAGGTGATACTGCAGCGTTTCCAAAACCTGTGTCAGTTTACCAAACTATTTGCGTAAGAAAGAAACAAAAATATAAAAAAGTTGAAATGTTTTTGAAGGTGTTTCTAAGCAAAATATTTCCATTTATTGCAAACTATCCTTTTGCAATTCCTTCCAGCATTATTTAGAAATGTTTAAAATACACTTATAATGTAAAAAAACCTAACCTTTTATTTATAGTCAAACAATATCTTTTGACTTCAGATGTCTCTTTCGTTTTTGACTCCTGAAAGATTTTTTACAAACATTCAAGTTTCTCTGAAACAGCAACACTGAGTTGTTGTTAGACTAATATTTATCAGTATTTATTCTTACTAATATTGGTTATTGACTACAAGACTTTGTTTCTTTAGTTAAGCTGTTCTCTTAAAAAACAACACAAAAGCACCATTGGACATATTAAAGCTGGCACAGCGTCTGTGTCTCGGGGTGCCCGGCCCAGGTGGGCTTCTTTCCAGCAAGGGCTGGGGGAGCTGCAATACCAGCTTGTGCCAACCCAGAGCCAAGGAGAGGTTTCAGTCTTCCCTTCAGGCTGGGAACCCTGCAGCTTCCCGGCTCCAGCTCCACCTCCAGCAAGCCAGCGTTTTCCAAAGAAATGCTTTCCAACAGTGTTTTCCAAAGGAAAGGGAGAAAAGGGGAGACACAAAAACAAACACACAAAAATTAGAGTTCTCTCTATACATTAAAATTAAAGGGGGAACGTGGACTGGCTGTTTTTGTTTGCAATTCAGTTAAAGATGAGTCCCATCTTCATGTCATTAGATATGTTCAGGGAAACCAGGAGGTGCCGGTCCTGGCAGAGGGCAGTGAATGGCTGTGGGACAGAGGAGCAGGGGCTTGTTCCGCAGACAGGAAACCAAATGGATGTGACCTGTCAGGGGGTCTGTTGCAGGGCTGGTGACTGATCCAGAGCCCCCCAAATATCAGTGCAGCACCGCTGTCATAATGCTATCTTCTCCATGCAGTTAAGATAAACTTATAGATGACTTATAAACTTATAAGTCATAACTTATAAACTTATAACTTTATAACTTATAAACTTATAGATGACATTGCACTTCTACATACCGAGTGTATCAAATGGATGGTGGAATTCCTCAGAGACCGAGCATTTGTTGAAATGCAAGATATTATTTCCTGATTCCCCACTATGTTTTATGGTGTGGCAAATATTCAATGCCCACATTTAACTGAATTTAAATCCAGGAGAACATATCCAGGTCAGGTTCTTTTCTCATCACTTTTAATGGCTGCAAGCATCCTGCACATGTGAGTGACGGTAACACAACATCCGCTGAGATTGCTGAGGTACAATGGAGTGAACACTTCGGTACAACATGGTAAATGTTTCATGAAAAGAGTATCAAATGGACTATCTAAAACCCTCAGGGACTGTCTGCTCTGTGCTCAAACGCAGGACATTATTTCATGATTCCCTATGATCCCTTTGGCATTGTAATCCTAAACTGTGCAAAGAGAATTGGATGAAGGCGGATTACAAATTCTAGTCCATATAAAGAACCTGTAATTATTTGTTAAACTGTTGTGTTTAGTCTCCTGTTCTGCTCTCTCCAGGCTGGGCTATGCAGTATTTTCTCCTTTAACTCCCTGGCTGTATTAGTGCTTTATAAGAACTATGTGTACCTCCTCCTGTTTTCTCACAGGCTTGGAGATAAGATTTCTCCTTCAGATCCCAGGTGGTAGCCTGAGCGCATCTGCAGGTGAAGGATGGGTCTGTGGTCCCATGCTGTGCTGATGGGACACTTTTTGACCTCATAGCAGACATATCTGTACCAGCATTTTACATGTTTCCAGACATCTTCTCTTTTCCTCTTGTTTCCTCTTAGTCATGACAGGATTTCTTTTGCTTCAAGATAGAATTTCCCCTAAATTGCAAGAAAGCATCTGCCTCTTTGTCCACCCTTCCTTTCTCAGAAAAAGTGTCCCCTCCTTCATCTGGAGATGTGCCTGTGTCTATACCTAGGTATATATATATATATCTGTCAATATATATTCTTACCCTGTTCCACTGTTATTTAAAATAGCAACACTTTCCTAGGCTCTTCTCTCCCACCAGAGACAGGTAGGGTTATTTTGAAAGGTGTGAAGGTTGTTTGTTTTAATTTTTCTTTAAGTCACCAAAATGGTGTTAAATATAATTTTCATGAAATTCTCCAAACCGACTGCGTTTGCCTGGATGTATTGTTTTTCAGGCTCTCTTCCACCTCTAATCAGCTATGATTCGGCACAGTTGGCAGTCTCTGCTCAGCAAGCAGACTGTCTGAATCACAACTCAGCCCTAGAAAGGATGGTCTTTCTAGGTCAGGGCTAAATATACTGAGTATGGGGATGAGGATGGAAAAAGTTCTCATTCCAGCTGCTATCCTGCACTGAGCCTGCAGGGATAAAACTCCCCGCCTTGCCAGCATATTGGGAAGTTTCATTCACTGGTCTCTGCAAGGGGAAGAGGGAGAGTCCTACAGTAACCCTGCCTGGCTGTGGAGTGGTCCCCGGGGACATGGCATTCAGAGGTGGTTCAGAACAGCCTCACTGTGGCTTTGAGCTGGATGGAGACAAGGGGCATCAACGTAGCCACTGGTCACCTCAGTGTGAACCAGGCTTTTGTCTAAACATCACTCTTTCCTAGGACTCCCAGCTGTGGTGGTAGGACCAAGAGGTCTGGGTTCACCTCCTCTCTGTGCCTAGCCAGGCAGGCTGCCCTGTGAATGCACTGGCCTGCAGGATGCGGCTTGTTCTCCATTAGTTGCCCATCTCCAGGCAGTGAGGGATGGCTACCAGATGTTTTCCTGATCTCAGGGATACTTCCAGGCTGTCTGGCTAGCAAGGAAGCAAACTCAGGAAACCTTGCTTAGGTAAGGCCATACTGCGAAGGGCAGGGTACAGATGACATCAAGCCGTGTTTGGAAGAGGATGCCTCAGGTAGATCATGAAGCACCAAGGCTGGCAGTGTGGGGAAAGCCAAGGGCTTTCTCCAGGGCTGATGTTTGCATGGTGCCTTCTGAAGCATGTCAGCTATGGAAAGAGAGCTCTCACAGGATCTCCCTCCAGCCTGGTCCAGCTATTCCTCCAGCCCATGGCTGAGACCTGGCAATCTGTCCGGAAAAATTAGAGCACAAATCCATATGCTGTTTGAAGTCAGTAATGAAACAAACTCCCTTTTCCAGGAGTGGGACTACATTTCCATTGGCCTGTTCCTATTAATTCTGTAATGCCATCTTTCATTTTTTATAATGCATTAGCCTCCTGCAAGAGTTTTCTTTCCTTTTAGAAGATGAAGCTTCAAGATTGTTACAGTTGCTAGAGGCAACTCTTCTGCAAAATCTTTTTATAAAATGTATTTATCTAATTAAAAATCTTTTAACAGCACCATGCCTGTAGGATCAAATACCTCATTTATACTTGCAGGGCTGGGGCAAGTGTTTGCTGCTTCTGTAGAACCACAGATAAACAGGGACTGGAGGGACATAAAATGGCTGCTCCAGCTCAGCTAATCCTAATGCACCTTTTCCAACAAAAAAGTGGGATCTAAGATCTCTCTGGTTTATTATTGGAAGAAAAGTAATGCGGAGGGAGGAGGAGTAAGCTTATAATGGAGTCAATTCAATGTAGTTGGCAACAAGAGTAGAACAGCCTTACATCAGTGACATTTTCCAGTGAAACAAACCTGTTGTACAGAGAACAATTTTTAATTAACTCTGTATCTCATGTGTTGAGGAACGTGAGCAAACTTCTTTATAACTTCACTTTTGGCTGCAAAGTATATCCCAGTTTTTCTTCTCCGAGAATAGCTTCAGGAGGTGAGTGGCAGGGAAGAGAGGGTTTCTAAATATGCCTGTGAAACTCAGTACAAAGCAACTTTGCAAGCGCTTTATCGATTTTTTTTTATCTGCTTCTTTTACATGGTATAGAGCACAGTATATTAAACATTAAATGGTACTCAAAGAATCTTTAAGAAGACAAACCTCAGTTGAAGTTAGTATAGAGTTCGGAGAAACCAAATACTTGATGCTCAGCTCTGACGAGAAGGAGCCCAGGTGGCTGACGTTGCCCTGTCAGTGTGGCAGGACCTCTGTCCTGGCATCTCTTCTGGCCCTAGGAATGGCCCAGCAGCTGCTGGTGGCCCAGGATGGACCTTCTCTGGCCCTCGCCATCCCCACTGCAGGCAGGGCGGCTCTCCTGCTCCAGAGCCTGGTCCTAACTCCGCTGTAAGGAAGGGTGAAAAGCCTTTTCTTTCTGGTGGCATTACCCTGTCCTGTGTGTTTGCCTCTTTGCCAGTGGGGCAAGAATGCTCCTGGTAAAAGGTGGGGGAAAAAGCTCAGGCAAGGTGCCAGAGGAGGTACTGGAGCTTTAAAAGTTCAGGGGTGAAATCAGGAAGGAACTGAAGTGTCAGTGCCACAGCAAGGTTTCTGCTGCAATATAGAAGCCACGCTGAAGCACAATATAAC
Organism: Tringa solitaria; assembly: GCA_026413425.1. Taxonomy (NCBI): domain Eukaryota; kingdom Metazoa; phylum Chordata; class Aves; order Charadriiformes; family Scolopacidae; genus Tringa; species Tringa solitaria. The sequence goes on along the minus strand of JAOXJM010000005.1, from coordinate 149,207 downwards.
GTCTGGAGATATTTCTCTAGAAACCGAAGCCATTCAATCACAAAAATAAACACCTTCTCTGCATTTTTTCTAGTCTATCCTAGCAAAATGACTTCTGCTCTTAACTAACTTACCCAATCAACACCAGAAACCAGTCATTGCTAGCTATTGTTGTGTCTGTTTTGGCTGCATTTCTTCATATTGCTGAAGATGTGCACAGAGCTCTGCAAGCAAAACCAAGGCAGACATTCGGAGGAGCTACAATCTGAACTAGTGTACAGACAAAAAAACATAGAGAATGATTTTTAAAAAGCACACGAGCATCTCTTTGGCTTTGCATATCTTTTGACATTCCAGAAACATTGTTCAAAATATAGATTGCACTTACAGCCACAAAAGGAAGTTGATGATTTCCAGTCAAGCTGAAAAAAATGAGTATTTCATGGGGAGTTGAAAAGGAATTAAAAAGAACTGTCTGTAAACCAATTGATTTCAGTTCTGGTCCCAAGGCTCACCAGAGCTCAGGTATTTGTCACAGTGGGGTTCCCTGCTTGGCCTGTAACACCCCCAGTCTCCCCCTGCTACTCCCACTACTGTGTATGGATCAGAGCTGTGTTGCAGACATAGCAATGGCATGTTGAACAGCATAGATCATAGGGGAGCTGAATTTGTATGCTTTAGCACAAATTAGATTGCATTTCTATAATCCTAATAAGCATAAAGATGGATCCAGAGGGATTGTTACAAACCAAACCAGAATAATAAGCTCATCCAGAATTTACCTAATGGACAAAAGGAGAGATGGTTCTCAAATAATGGGGACATCAAATGAACCAAAAAGCATCTCAGTAAGAAGAAATGCGACCCTTTTCTGGGATGCTGGGGCCTGCAGTGGGGCATGGAGGAACTTCACAAATTGTAGCTGTGTTGGGGAGAGATGCTAATGAGTGGGCAGCAGACACTCCTTCTTAAATACAAGAGTCAAGGAAGTACTTTATGTATGGATGAATAATTGCTTTTATGAGGCTGACTCCTTCATCGGAGCGAATGGAAAATTTGTCATTGACTTCAATGGGATCGGCACTAACCCATAACAAGAAAATAATAATGGTCTTGTCTGCGACATAAAGCCAAAAAAACCCCCAAGCAACCCCCCAAAAAAAAAATAGAACCATCATTCACAGCAGCCAAGAGTCTTCTGCATGGATCTAGGAACACTGTATCTGGTGAATCACTTCTCTGTTAGATAAAGCATTTGTTCTGTTCCTGATTTATCTCCAAGCAAATTTAGACTACTCAAAATCGATTTGCTAGTTATAAATTTTTTCAATGCCTGTGGGCAAACTCCTGGCTTCTGCTGTTTCCTGTTGTTATTTCTGCTGAGCAATTGGTTGCCTCACTCACGTGGTTCTGCTCTCGCTCCCTGCCCGCATGATGCAGAGTTATAAATAGAAGGCTGGTAAAAATCCCAGCAATCCATGTTTCACAGAGATGGGCTGGCATGGCTCAGAAGTGCTCTGTTATACTACCTGTTACATGGTAAGGCCCAAAATTCAGAGATTCTTTTTTAGAGTAATTTCAGAGCACACATTCTTAAAATGAAGTGGGTGCCCATGTTGACAAGTGAAAAAGGAAAGCAAAGCACATAAGCCAGCAGCTAGGAAGATGTTAAAAGGGTTTCCCTAGGAGAGCCGTTGAATCAGGAGCCTGCAAATCTCCATTAATGAAAATTATTTTGCTAATATAGGTATTTCACAGTAGTTTGATTAGGTTGGATTGGTATTTAGGAGGAAGAGACCTAAAGAATGTTACTGGAAATGATGCTGGGAAGTCTGCTGAGTCTTAAGGCATCCCAGTGTCAGTACATTCTGTGGACGCTGCTACAGCCCCTCTAGTTATTTTCTGGGTGGGATTTAAGCAGTGGCCTGGAGGGGGATTTTACAGCCCTCATTGCAGGGGGGTGGAACTAGATGACCTCTAAGGGTGCCTTTCTATGACTACATGATTCTATGTCCTGTTGCAGGAGCAGATCCCATGTTATTGACCGGTGTAAGACGCTCTGTTCGACTGCACGGTCTGTGCGAGTAGCCCAGGTTTATCCTCGGTCTGTTACGTACAAGTGAAATGCCATTTCAAACTCCCACAGGTAATCAAGAGGTTTGTCTTATATCAGACTAAGCAGCCCATCTGATGTTGGGGTTAGCAGTGAGCCATCGTGCCTGTATTTGGATCCTTTGTTCTTGCAGTACCTTATATCAAAGACATTTTTTGGAAATGCTAAGAATTTGCATGATATTAAAATGCATGTCCCGTTGGGCTTTCCAGTTAATTCTTTCCTTTTTTTTTTAACAAACAGTTTTACCATTGTTCATTTTTTTCTTTTATTTAAGCAAAATTTTCAGCCATTCAGCGCCGCTATTGAGATTTTTTCTTTCATTACTTTATGGCAGATGAAAGTTAAGAGGCCCAATTACTAACATTTTATGATAGCGCAGAATATTATTAAAGCACTTAAGAGGTTATTAACACCTTTTATGTACCTCATTATTTAAAAGCCTGCCATATTTAATCATTTTAGCACCATTAAATTGGCATTAACAACAACCCTATGACTTACACTCTGAAATGTCACCATTTGACAACACTAATGCAATAAAACATCTCACAGGAACCTGGAGGCACCAGGTGAACTATAATGCTTATAAAAATTGGGCTTTTTTGTGGCTTTCAACCACAGAGAGGTGCAAGGGGTGCCAGGGGCATCCCCACCTCGCTGCAGAGGCAGTGCCTGCAGCTGGAGAGCCGGGAGGGAGCCGGTGCAATGCATTCGGCGGTGGGAGCCAGGTTGGTGTGGGGCCATCTGCCACGGTGAGAACACAAGGCACTGGCTGGGGTCTCCATGCGCAGAGAAGCAGAAGCTGATCCTAATTCAGCCCTCTCTGGTATCTGAGCACAAGTCTTGGGTCCTGCCAGTGCCATGTGAGTCCCAGGAACCCTTTTGTTTCCTGGTGGCACCTTTGCTGACTCCCAGTGTCCATGCCACAGCAAGGGCTGAGGCTTTGAGGGCCCTTAATTCAGTGACTGTCACACTCCCACCTGTGCCTGATAATAGATGAGTAACTTTGGCAGATATACAAGGCAATAGTAGAAAAGCCCTTCATTCCCTGTCCTGCTGGGTCCCCTTGTTTATAGGAGCAGTTACACATCTGCTACTCCCTCTTGTAAAATTGTAAAATTACTTATCCCATGACCCTCCTCTTGGGTCTCTTTCCTTGTGTTTTTCTCACCCCCTTTGCTGTGGAAGGCTGAGGCTGACATACAATCTGCTGGTTAGCAATTACACACTCAATAGCAGCCTCTACCCATTGATTATCAAGGACAAAAAACAACAGCCTCAGAGTGGCTAAGTGGAACCATGTTAATCAAGTCAGAAATATTATTTTTACAACCTCCTGATTATTTCTAACAACCTGCTAAAAGCTAGTGGGACTGGGTGGGTCAGAAAAGCTCTGGCGACATTGGGACCGTTCCAGCCACTGCTTTTCAGCTCACAAGCTGAAACTCCAGGAGCAATATTCAATTCATAAGGGACTTTTTCCCAGGAAAACATGGGATGAATTGTATTTTCTCTTTAAGGCTTACAAACAGATCCCTTTCCCGTAATCATTATTTTCATAGGTGATCATTATTGATATGTTTTGGCATTTTAAAGCACATCCTTGAATTTCCTCTGGCAATGGCTATACAGCTGAACACAGAATCAGGGAAATCTATTCCATGATTTATCTGCCCAGACTTCAGTAGTATTCCCTTTCTTTGTGATTGTCTAACAGAAAAAAATGGAAAAGATACCAAAAGCCTGAAGTTTGGAGCCATAAAAGGCCTCCTGAATTATTTTTCAGATGCTGGCACTCAGACAAGTGACTGTGTCAAAAACCCCAACAGGTCTATGTACAAAATATATCAGTCCCATCTGCTGGAAGGATGCCACCACCACTATCAGTAAGTTAGTTCAGCCATTTGGGGAGAGTAAATGTCAGTATTTGTAACTCAGGAGGGTCAGGGCATTTTGCTGTTAATGAGGCTGCCTGTTCACAGCCAAATCCCTGCTGTGTACATGATCCATGGGTGCTTCCCTATGTCCATTGCCCTTGGAGGGATGTATTAGTATTCCAGGCCAGGCATGCTTGGGTTTGGTCTGCTGTTTGTATTACATCTATATCTGCAGCAGTTAAATGCTAGTAGGTCTTCAGGTCTGTTAAACAAATTACGGAAGCCTTTAAACATCGTGTGCTGGGCTTTATCCCCCCCAGCCAATATTCGCTCAGGCGCGAATACAGCTTTCTGCCAATCCTCCTCTCCAGCACAGCCGACTCTCTCATTATCTGGAAAGACTGGGTGGGGGGCGTTAATTAGCATGCATTAGTGTAGGGTTTAACAGCAGTGCCCTGTCCCAGAGGAGCACAGAGCTATGTCTTGTTTTCCCCTGCAGGTCTAGTTCCTCTCTCCCCAGGTGCCTCCAATCTCTCTGGAGTTCCCTGCCCCTCCTTTCTGCTGCTCCCACACCTTTTATAAGGCTTTTTTTTTTTGGTTGCTGTAGAACTCTTCACTGGAAGATTCCTGAGGATAAATGGGCTGAGGCAAGAAAGGGAAATATTTTGGTTTTCAAAACAGCTTAAGTGAGTGCAAATTTTACTGGGACTTGAGTTCTTAATTAATTTGGCCCTTTTGAGAAATGTCCCCTTGCTGGCCCTTTGCACAGCCAGGGGTTTTCTCAGGCCTCCCACATGGGTTTCCCATGACCTTCTTCCCCTCTGCCGCAGTGTTGGAGCTGGGATGTGTCCTCTGGACTGGGGCCATAGGGCGCCTGCCCACTGTGCTTGCCATGGGGCTGGGGAGAAGGGAGGCTATGGCTGCTTGCGTGTCTCCTCGCTCCTCTCCATGTGCTTCTGCCTGCTGAGGCAGGTGGATGGAAAGAGGAATGTCTGCACGGTCCGCAGCAGCTCTTGCTGGTGTGGGCAGCAGGTAGGGGCTGTAACAGCAAAGTGAGTGATCCAGGTGGGTAAGGACTGGGCACCAAGGGGAGGGAGACTAGAGGTAAGGAGATGCTATATCTTTATATGTATTATGCTGTAAAATACTATTCTTAAAATGGCAAACCCCAGATCCTGCCTATCTGAGAAAGTTTTATCTGTTATATCAATACAGTTGCAGCAACATGTAACTGTGTTGTAGTCAATGCTGTAGAATAGCTCCCGGATGACTCTAAGTCTTCATTATCAAGAGGTGTAACTTTTATTTTCTTCATGGGCAGATAGCTTATATATGCCAACTCTTTTCCTGTAAAATGTGGTGGCGATGAGACTCAATACCTAAAAGGCAGTGTGACTAGGTGAGGTTATCCATGGGGCCACTTAGCATTGTGCAAGTGAAATTTAGTCCCTGTGGTTATTTCAGACTTGCTGTTGCTCTTTACCTGCTGAGTTAACTTTAAAACCTGTCTCAGCACTTGTTCTGCTTGTGCAAATGCACTTCACTGGGACATTCATCCCAGCCCATGTAGCCAAGCCAGCAGAAGTTTCTAGTTTAGCCTGTCCTTCATTGGACGAGGGGACCGTCTCCTCGGCAAGCAGAGCTCGGCCATTTGGCTGTGTTTTGGAGAGTATCAGCCCAGGCTGGTGCAGACCAGGATCATTTATCATTTGGGTGTATGATGGATGAGGTGATATGAAATGGTGGCTTTGGTCCATTACTGATGGAACCAACTGATCTCCTTATTGGCAGCCTCGGCAGAAAGTCTGAGAGAGGCTCTTCCTGCCCAGTGGCACCTATCCCTCCTTAGAGGAAGCTGTTGTGCTTCAGCAGGGACTGTGAGCAATCGGCACAGTGACCCTTGAGATCTTGCTGCCTCTACTTTCCTGAGCTCTTTCCCACTCTGCCAGGTCTCAGCGGGTGCCTCAGAAGTCCTGCTGAGAGGCCCAGAAGCTGCCTCCCTGGTGACTTATTGCCCAGGACCCCCAGGCAGGTGATGCAGATCCCACAGATTTCCAGCCTGTGATTTGCATGTCTGCTTAGCCGCTGGTCTGCAGTGCTGAGGTATTTGCATTTGTGAGTGTGTCTGTTTTTCCTGCCCCAGATCCCACAGTGAGCTCTGCTCAGAACTCCTCACTTGTGCAGCTCTGCTGGTGCTTGCTGTAGATTTGGCATTTCAAGTTACAAGTTACCCCTGGCTTTTAAGGTCTATTCCAACCCATTTAACTCCTAAGGTTTTTTGTGGAGAAAAAACCCAAACAACCAAAAACCAAGATGGGAAATATAAAAGCTGACATCAGCTCCTGTAACTCACAAAGTAAAGGGGAAAGCTACAATAAATTTACAGTCAGAAAAATAAGAGCTATGCTTTATATAAATTCTCACTTTGTTCAAAGGCAATTTATTATCAAAGGATAATTTTAGGTGGCAGTTATTGCTGGAGCATTTTATACTGTTTTTTTTAAATTACTGCTTTTTTGTTATACAGCATGATTCTTGAGCACATACTCAAACAAGCAAGATTGGCTCATCATTCCTCTTTAATTCCACATCATGTCACTTTGGAAGGGAAATGGCTTGGTAAAAGCCAGAGAGTTCAGATATGATGCTGGCAGATCGTTATGAAATATTCACAAGACATTTAGTTTAACTTGGTGCTAATTGAACACTGACAGCACAAGTTACTCCTGCCTGCAGCGATAGTCTATCACATTTGGGCAAGTGGCATTCCTTCCCCTTTGACGCTCTGCTGGATGGGAGCCGG
>JAOXJM010000005.1:127073-142351 GCA_026413425.1 Tringa solitaria | reverse complement strand
AATCCTCCAACGCTGGTGAAAGTTTATTTGCACAGGGGGTGTAATGAGACTTCAACTCTCTATGAAAATACTGAGTATTACACGAAATGAATTTAAATTGATATAGATATTTTTGGGGATATCTTCCTTAGTGAAGACACTTGAAAGCAAGACTATTTGCAGATTAGCTAATGTCACTTTTCTGAAGCCTGCTCCAAAAGCCCTGCTTGCCCTGAGGTGAGAGGGTTTCCAGGGCAGTTGTGATGTAACAGTGTGTTTCTTTACGGAGACATTAACTTCTCTTTCATTTTTATTTCTATAGCTCAACTGTTTGCTGATATTTGTGAATTTGTTTCATATTTGTCAGTCGAGCTTCCCCGTGGACATTTAATAACAGGAATTTTCCTACCATTTAATTGTCTCTTATTCCAGAGCCAAGCAGAGTTTGAAACAGAGTAGTAATACCATCATTTTAGTCATCAGACATGACGTGTGGTCTAAATAGCTTGGATCAAAACTTGGCTCTGTCTGAAACCCTCTTCCCATCTGTGACTTAGATGCAGTCATCTGCTTTGGGTGCCTCAGTTTCCCAGCTAAGAAGAAAGGCCAGGCTGATAAGGATTTGCCATCTTCCCATTGGAGGCATTAGCTCCAGGCTTGTCCTGTGCCAGTGGTGCAGGGGGTATGCAGAGGGACCGTGCAGGGACGGTTGCCTTGGTTAGCACATGCCAGCCACATCTTGTCACTCTCGGCATAAAGGACTAAGAGATTTTTACTTGTAGCAACACGTAAAAAAAAGTGACTCGGAACATTTTTAATCCACTGGGGGAAATCTGCCCCCCATCCACCAATGAATTAATGAAACTGTAATTGAATATTGAGGTGACAATGACTTAGATTACATGAGTTCATTTAGCAAATGGCATCTAGCAAATGCTCGGACAAGAGCACTAGTGCAACCACCAGAACTGACTAAAGTAGTAGTGGTACAACTAGTCATAACCATCTAAGAGCTCCAGCAGCCCAAAGGAGTGAAGACCCATTGCTCAATGCTTGTACAAATGCAGGGAAGATGGGCATCCCCTTCCCTGTAATCCTTACAGGAAGCTACAAAAGATGAGGAAAAATGTGACTAATATTGCACAGACAATAGTCACAGCACACACCAGTGCTGAGGCTTTGTTTCTCCCTTTCATACAGAAATCATTGGAAGAGGGAAATGTTAAAAAAGGGTTTGAAGGAGGCAGCTGTGACCTTTTTCCTAAGCTTGGGGTAGGGTGTGGGGTGAAGGATGGTTCCTGAGCTGGGCAGGTGGGACACAGCAGCAGCTGATGACTTATTGTTGGGGTGATCCCCATTTCACTCCACTCCAGTGCCAGGACTGGCAGTGGAGGTGGTGGAATGGAGCTCACCCCAAAGGATCATCTGTCTGAGGTGGGGAGCACCCATCTGGGAGTGCAGAGAAGAGTGACCAGGTAAATGCAAGCAACCAAGAAAAAGATCTTTTCAGTAGTGTTCTGCTTGGCCATGAGAGGGCAAAGGAACAGTTCTCAAAGTAAGGAATACAGATGTTTCAATATTATAAAAAAGATAATTAACTACGTGAACATCTTGGATGCTCTGCAGAATGAATCTGAGGTGCCCAAGCAGAATCTGGATGTAACAGCTGAGCTGAAAGCCCTAGAAACTGAGTATTTCTGCTCTAGAATTTTATACAACACATCTAATAGCTGTAGACAGCAATCTGCTGTATAACACACCTTGCTTTCAACAAAGACATGATCTTAGACATGTTTTCAAAAGCCAAGGATGCAATAATGGACTAAAAGAGCTCCAGGACTTCCTTTTTGTGAATCTCCCACTCTTGGATTGCTGAATATCACTCTCCCAGTAATACTGTCCTTGGGAGGACTGAGTAAACTTACAGTCCCCCTGTGTCTGTATAAAACATCCTCACCAGGAGAAGTGGAGGGAGGGACATGAAATGTCCCATCCTCCATAGAATCCTGCTCCAACTGGCTTCTGTAAGCATCACTCTTCAGGAGGGAAAATAAATGAGGCTTTCAAAATTGTTTTACTTGATTCATTTCATTCTGGGCTATAGCAAGGCAAATAGACAGTGGGAGGACTTTACTGATAAAGTATTTTTTTTCCAAAGCAGAGAATACCAGAAGATAAGACAAAAGCAAATTACTGCATATTTTAAACCCTTGTAGCTAAACATTCCCTTTTGGGGCTGCGCCAGGTATCTCACAGTGCCAGTGAAAATGGGATACAGATGTTCACTTCTTTGGAGGAAGACACTGCAATAATTCATGCCTGCTACAAATGATAGGAGGCCTCCTGCTTGCAAAAGAATATCCTGATCTTTTTGTCAGTAATAAGAAAATATAGTGTCTGTTCCTGTATTAAGGAAAATAAGGCCTGTAAAAACTGTGAATGAAGGAAGCATGCATTTGGGGTTTTTTTTCAGTTTCCAAAATGTAACTTCTGTTGCAGCAACACAGCCTGTGCTGCTGTAACTGCTGCCACCATGATACCAACGTGAGGGTGTCCTCGCTCACAGGGGAGTGAATCGGTGTCTGGGATAGGTACACAGAGTGTTAAATACCTGCTGCTCAATGTGTATGAAACAGAGGGCTTGCAGAACAGTGGAGGTTTGGGATGTTGTGGTTTTTTTTTTTTTTACAACTTTAGTTTTGAATTCTTGCTTATTTTTGTAAGATGAACTTAGGTGTTTTTAACATGTTACCTATGATTTTGAACTCGCTTATGGCGAAAACAGTCTCCTTGAAGACCTTGGTAACAGTGTTCAGCAATGTGATCTGTACATTTTAATGGACATGACGGAAATGGAAACTGTAGACCCCCCCAAAACACATTGGGGTGGAATAGGGAGAAAAAAGACCTGAGCCTATCACGCTGCGATGTAACAGCAGGGCTGACGTGCAGCTCACCTTCTGCTTTTTCATGTGCAGCAGGTAACTGCAAAACTGGCATCTGTCAGAAGAATTTGTTAGCATACCTGAATACTCGCACCACTGGTTCCCCGCGTTGTGCTCCTGTAGGGAGAGGTACAAACAGGTTCACGCCTGCTGTATGGCTCCAGGTGGAAGGAATGCATGTGCAAATTTGGCAGGTAGAAATTGCACTCTTTAAATTAGACTCCACTTCTTGAAACCTGAGCTCTCTGCTTTCCCTGCCTGCTGTTCTATTTTTCACTTTCTTCTTGCGATGCCCATATTAAAATGAAGATTTTTTTTTTCTTAATCTTTTTAGTTCGGTTTGATGGTGTAGCTGTAACCGAATCCAAAATCACACTTCTGGGAATCCGGCACCAATGTTGTATGAAAGTTTTAAAGGTGCACGCAGTCTTTTCTATTGCTCCTCTGAATTTTACTTTCTCAGTAATTTTTATGAAGTGGGTTTGGGCTTGATACAACTGGCACAGTTTGGGATGTAATGACTTCTTCTTCTGGTTTATTTGGGTGGTGGCTAACCATTTGCTCACTGTTCTCAAGTTGTAAGTTCACTTTTAACTGAATAATCTTATTTTGAAACAAAAAGCCCTGAAAACCTTTTGATTCAGTAGCACTTAAATGCAGTGCTTTATTTCCCTATTTTTTTAACTGTTTTTCTTGGCTTAAACCACTCACCAGATTTTTTTTCCAATTTAATGAAAAACTTTGGCATTCTGAAATGGCATCTTTTGCAGGACTAAGTATTAACTGATTGTTTTGCCCTTGTACTGTTCACTACACTGAATTTGTCACATCAGTGCAAACCATGGACAACCTTAGCTAGCCCTATATATCAGGGTAGTGATTTTTCAGTCCTCGTCAATATGCAGACCATTCAAAACTTTCCAGGGAAAAGTGTGGATCCCTGTGTTGCAAATTCCAGGCTGCTAACAGCTGAATACCTTTTCTCGTGTCTCTGTGGACTCCTTGAAGTCCCCAGGCCCCCAGAAGTTCACAGAACACAGCCAGAAGCTGCTTCATGTTTGCACCCACTTGCTCACATAACGTAGTAGTTCAGCAAATACGTGCTGCCCCACTGGTGTTTCTTCAGTGGAGGTAGTCTCAGGCAAAAATAAAGGCAGGGTCTATTTTTTTTCTTCTGTAAGTATGTTCAAAACATGAATTTCCATGAGTTTCCAACATAAGACCTATATCTGCATGGTAAGTAGAGTCACTTTCACTTGCAAATGAGGTTGGATCTGCTAAGAAATCTGCTAATTTGCAATAAAAATAGCATCCATCTTTGCTCTGCAAATATAGCCCATTTGAAAACGGTCCCATTTTCAGAACTGTAGCAGCTTGTAGGATGGGAGAAAGGGGAAGGAGGGAATACCTTGCATTTGAAGTCACTTCGTATTTCTCCAGGACTATTTCACACACCTTTAGTCATTATGTTGCCTTTTGCGTTGTCACATTAATTTTCACGGCAACAGACTGATATGAACAGTGTGACTGCGCTGCAGAAGCAAGGGAAGCTGGACTGATTGGGAGGGAGAAGGATTTGTTCAGACATAAATATCTCCTGCCATATTGAGGGGAGTTTAAAAAAAAAAAAAAATGGCCAGCCAAGAAATTGCTTTTTTGTAGGAATGTTCTGTTTCTCTCTTTTTTTTTTTTCTTTCTTCTTTTTTTTTTTCCTTGTGCACTTCAGCGTGAGAGACCAAGAACAAGGGGGAACCACGTGGCTATTCAATGAGTCTAGGATGCTGAATTCAGTTGCCCTTTCAGGTGGGTGAAACTGCAAGGAATGGAAGACAAGGAAGATGAACATGTATGCAGAAGACGGTATTAAATAAGGAGGCCTGGTCATGTAAGGTCTTGTTGGGGAAACTGCTGACTTTCTTGCAGGTTAAATGTTTGAAGGAATTGCAGAGTCAGCCTCCAAGAAAATGAGGGAATACCTCAAAAAATCAGCACCTCAGCACAGAAATGCGTGAAAACACCAGGTGCAGAGAGGAAATTCAGAAAGCTTTCTATCCCAGTCTTCTTGCACCCAGTGAAGGATGCAGAGACTGCATAGAGAAGAACAGGTATTGTTGTACCTATAGAGCGTTGCCTACCTGGCCACCACTTTTATTCCTGATGTATTCAGTTGCTATATGCATGTCTCTAGGGCTCCAGACTTTCAGAAACCTCCCATAAGGGCAGGATGAGATGGATTTCCTGCTATATAGTTTCCTATCTTACCTGTTGGTGATTTTTTCAGTGAGGAACTCTGTGCTCTGGGGACTAGGAAATGTGTAGCATCAATATGGATTTCAGAGTAGCGCAGAAAATGTCAGTAGTATCTTCTAAGGTCACATTTGTAGGACTAAGACCTTCCTTCTTCTAGTATCCAGGTCTGCCTGGTTTGGTGATGTTGGTTTTGGCTTGCTGTGGCCAGTGTGATGACAGACAGTGCAGACTGGAAACATTCCCTGTGCTCCCATGGCTTTTCCTTTAAGGGAGGGGCTGGGAGATGCCTCAGCTTCTGAACTGCTGATTTGAGTTCTCTGTTGGCACCATCGCTCCTTGAGTATTTTGGGCTAGAGCTTGTGGACTGGTGCAAGAAAGTTAGTCTGCCATTAAAGAGATGTGAGGAAAAGTCCCAGTATCTAAGCAGAAGTTTTGCCAATAAGAATGGGGGGGTTGCAGCTCTGAATACCTTATTCCTCCCACTTCTGCTGTGCTAAGGCCAGCTATAATGGGTCACACTGTGCTTCACACAGTGTCTGAGCCTTGAACTGTGGTTGAACTTGGTATGTCCAAGTTCCTGACACCAAAAACCTTGGGTGAAAACTTGAGCAAGGTTCTTGAAAGAACTGCTAATTGCATACTCATAATGGCACATAGAGGACTTGAGAGAAGGCCTTAATTTCTACTGTGGTTGATCTGAAAATTTACCTCTGGCCATGTATAGCAGCATCTGCTCCCAGTCTCTGAAGTGCATGTATCATGAGGAGCTTTTTGGCCTTATTTCTCTGAGAAAGAACCACTAATTTCTTCAGTTTGAGCACATCGTTATTTTTTTAACAAAGGAGTATGATAGAGCTCTATATACCAGTTGGAAGCAACGTGATTTGTGTCTTGAATACTAATATGCATTTGACAGTATCCTGGAAATTCAACACGTTTTAAAGAGTATTAACAAGAGTTGTAGGAACCATACTTAAATTCTTCCCCTACTTTTTTATCAATTAAAAGAAAAGGAAGCTGGTGAGAGTCTGTATTTGTATCCAAAACAAATATGGCTTGGGTCACGGCAAGACTTCTGCACGCCATGCTAGACCTGGATCTACAGCACATTCATTGATTTTTTTTCTCCATGAATCACCCTAAAGCTATAGGCAACAAAAGCTGAAGCTATGTAGATGTGATTTCTACTTCATTTGTTGTTCATTAGAAAGATTTTCTTTCTTTTATTTGCTGCACCCCTGCTGCTGCTGCGTGTTCATTAGGAGAATGGAATGTATTCCAAATATTTCCTAGTTCTGGCAGGGCAGATGGTGGAAAGTAATTTTCCAAACTCTTCTGGAAAAGGGGGGGGGGGGGAAACTCACTCAAATAACTCCAAGCCACCCCCTGCACACCAGAAGAATCCGGTATTTCTGAGTGCAGACGTTCTGTATGCGTTCTGTCCCTTTGGTTGTACAGTGCTACGTGTCGGAGCAGTGGGAAGTGTATGAATGGGAATGTATCACATTACATGTGGGATGTTAGCAAGGCTGGGATTTTTTTCACAGGAAACTGCATTTGCAAAGAGCACACAGAAACATGCAGTATCCTAAAAGATGTGTGCAAAGGAGTGAGTGAGATCAATTTCCTTCAATCTTCTGGGCAACCGAATGCCTAAGGTAACCCCAGGGAGGGAAGCCAGAGCCTGGGCCATGCCCCAGTTTCTCCATCCAGCCCTGTGCAGAGGCGTGAGGCAAACTGGAAGCTCCTCAGACCTGCTGTCCCCATTCCCTGCCCTTCACTGGCGCAGGCAGAAGGATGTCCAAGTACACAGACAATGGTGGAGGAAGCAGCTCTGGCTGCGTTTCCCTTCTGCTCCCTGGGGAGTTGGGGGAGCACACAAGCCAGGGCCAGATTTAGCTCTTGGATCTACATGAAACATTGCTGTGCCGACTGCTCCCTTCCTTTGTGCTTAGCCTCTTGCCATGGGAGTGGAAGTCGCACACACACACAAGGGGAACAAAAAAGCCGAGTCGATATGCAGCAGGCAGAGCCGGGAACACAATGTGGGAGAAACAAAGCACAGGGCTGTATTGACTGCCTTCCCGGTGGCATTCACCCCTTGTGATTGGAGCTGGTTTCCTCTTTTCATGAGCCTCTTGACCTGCAGATCCCTCTTGTCGACAGACAGACACCAAAGCCCTGTGGCTGGATCCTTATTCCTCTTCAGATCAAACCAGCAAAAACACTTTGGAACACAGAGCCTGAACTGTGTGTTTGCATCAAGACCTTAAGCTCCTTGGCGCTGGCACCTGTGGCTCCTGTTTGTTTTCCAGCTCCTGAGGACAGCAATGGTGCTCTCTAATACAAACAAACTAAGAGAGGCTTGAGGCAGCGCAGCAGAGCTTACCAAGTGCTGCAATCCCTGGGGCTGTGCCATGCTCTGGCCCGTGGAAGGTGCCTCTGGGGCCGATTTGGGGCCAGCACCCCCAAAACCTGGCAGAAAAAGGAACTTCCTCAAAAGAAGGGCATCAGTTGCCCTGTCTGTACCACCCAGCTTTGGAGGGAGGCACTTTGGTAGCTGCTGTAAATTAGTGACAGATCATCAGTCCCCCTCTTTCTGCAGGCTCTCTGGCATTGCAGAGTGCGTGGGTGCAGGTAGAGGTGTTGGTTTATTCTCACTTGGTTGATTTCCACAGCTGCGCCTTGGGGTGCAGGTGTGTGAACAAGCGGTTGGAAAGGCAGGGAGAAGGGGAGCCCTCCCAAATCTCTGTGCAGCTTTCAGGCAGCTCCATCCCCTGGCACCTGACCTTTCTGTGGGTGCAGTGAAGCATTGGTGCAGTCACGCCGGGTGCATTGTGCAACAGCTTTGCGGAAACAGTGTTGTGAAACGGATGCTTTCTGTAGCCGCTGTGACCTTAAAACCCATTGCTTGGTCACCCAGCGGAAAAAATCAGGAGAATTCCTTCCGAAGAGCCGAATGCCAGTGCCAGAGCACCGTCCATGTTGCTGTCTCTGGGAGCTGGCTTTTCCCCTTTGGCGAGCCAGAGCTGCCACCAGCCAGGACAGTCTCACCATAGCATGTCATCTGAGATTCAGGAACATCCAATACCTAAACACACATTTTTCACAGCCTGACAGAGTATTAAACTCGTCTCCATCAGCTATGGCCGGTAGCCTTCAGAGACCAGCAGTGGCTATAATTGATTCATCAAGACTCCTGTTCATTTGGTTTTGCTCAATTGTAGCAATGTATTTGATTTCCAGTTATTATGCTCTTGGAGTCAATCTTCCTTTAGGTAATTTACAGTGTAGCCTACGTACGTGTAAAAAAAATGATCACAATCGTGTTTTTAATTACAATGCATACAATAATACCGAAAGGAGAGAGGGGGAGGAATGGAGGGAACCCAAACTAAGTTTTTAATTGTTTTAATAGTGAGATTTGGTTCAGTGAGAACAGGGCATATTGGTTTCCTTGGAAACACTGGCGATGTATTAACTATATAAAATCTAGCATAAAAGATTTGTGAAAGTGAAGCTTCTAGGTTTTAACTGATATAATAACTCTTTTCATGTGGAAAATCAGATTCACACGTGGCCCCTGGAGTCCCAAAAAGGTGTATTTTTTTGTCTTCTCTCTTAAAACTTAGAATTAATAATTTCACAGATTATCAGAATCATTAGAAATACAAAACTGCAATAACAACAACAATTAAAAAAGCCCTTCAAAAATTCAGTATCCCTGATTCATATGATTTAATTAGATGTGCCTGTAAGTTCTCTTTGTGCCAAGCAGTACCAGGCTCAGGCAAGACTCCACGTGATTTGAGAAAAGTAAAAAAATATAGCTTTTTAAACGTTCCAATAAAACTAGAGATGATTGGTAACAGACAGGGAATGGGGACTGCTGTCAGTCCATTAGAACATTGTCTCTGCGGCTCCCTCCTCCTCAAGGGGAGGGCTTCTCATGCTCTTCCCTGCTCCTGCTTGGGCTCCTCCCTCTATGAGGGCGCATGTCCTGCCAGGAGCCTGCTTTGCCATGGGCTATCCATGGGGTCACAGCCTCCATCAGACATCCACCTGCTCCACCCTGGACTTCCATGGGCTGCAGGGGACAGCCTGCCTCACCGTGGTCTTCACCACAGGCTGCAGTGGAATCTCTGCTCCAGTGCCTGGAGCACCTCCTCCCCTCCATCTCCACTGACTTTGGTTTTCCATATAGTTGTTTCTCTTACTCCTTTCTCCTGGCTGTTGTCACACGTTTCACCCCCTCTTCTTAAACATGTTCTCCCAGAGGTGCTACCACCATCGCTGATGGGCTTGACCTTGCCCAGCGTTGGGTCCTACTTGCTGGTGGCATTGGCTCTATCAGACACAGGGGAAGCTTCTGGCAGCTTCTCACAGAAGGCACCCTCACCCTGCTACCAAATGCTTGCCACACAAACCCAATACATGGAGTCTTCCATATTTTTCCTGGCGTAGGTCTTAGGAAACAGAGTACCCCCAGACAGCCTCATCCCATGGGTCTGGGGGTACAAACACCCCAAAGCACCACAGGAGATCAAATGTATATTTTAAGGTTGTTCTTATCTAAAGTAAAATATTTTCATTCTCTTCGAAAATCAGGGTCTCAAATTACCTATTTTGTCTCTTTTGTGTTAGAAAACAAAGACTTGTGAGCGAGGATTCAGCTCTGCAGTCAAGTGGGACTGAAACAACCAATTTTAATATATGTGATTCCCCTCTGAGCCCAAACTGTGATGATACAGTGCATCTGGGGATCAAGTACTGCAGAAACTCTGTTAAACAAAAGGAGGAAAAAAAAAAGACTGCAGATAAAGTACCAGATGTAGGATTTTGGACTATCAGAGAAGAGAATGGATGGTTTGGTTTTAGCATGTAAGACTAATCACTCAGTTGAAATCATTTCAGCAGCTGAGTAAATAGACTTACGGAAAAGGCATTTATGGGAGCATTTGTGTTCCAGGATCCTCCCTCTTTCCTAGTCCTGTTTGTTTCTTTTTCTGTCTCTTTGGCGTTGAAGCTTCCCAGTTACCAGGTTTATTAGCTAGCTATGACGGTGTCAAATGTGCATCCAGGCCCCTCGGTGCGCGGCCGGTGGACTCCGAGCTCAGCAGCACCTTGCCCGCGGGCCTGGGCCGGGGGTCGGCTCAGCTGTGCCCGTGCCCGCGCCCGCCGCCGCAGGGCCCACCTCGGCCCGCACCGCGCACTCCCCCGCAGCAGCCCCGCCACCTCCCAGGACATTCTTGGTGGGTGTTCTCCCGGGTGCCGCGGAGAGGCGCGTCGAGGGTGTGAAGCAGCTGAGGCCCCAAGGAAGGCAGGGGTGCGGTGCTGGCGGCACGGCCGCCGCTGGGCGCAGGCCGGGACCCCGTCGGGCCCCGCGCAGGGAGCGGGCAAGTTTAGGGACACAGGGCAGGCCCAGCCGCGGCTCCAGAGCGCCTGAGCGATGAGGCAGTGAGCTGCTGCTGCCCGGCCCAGGACCTCCGAACCGACACCCACGGCCCCCTAAGCGCACGCCACCTCCGGGCCTGGCCCTTTAAGGCGGCGGCGCGAGAAGGCGCCTTTGTCGTGGGACCGGGTCACGGCGCGGTCATGGCCCCGCCCCACGTGGAGCTGGAACCCACGCGGCCGTGCGCGCCCCGCCTCTCTCCGATGATTGGCTGTCCCGCCGCTGGGTTTTCCCGCCTCTGATTGGCTGGGCCCTCGTGTCGTTTACAGGCGAGGGGCGGGGCAACGCCGCTCTGTGACACCGGGCACCGCCCACGGGGCTTTAAAGGGGCAGAGTCGTTGCTTTTCGCGCCTTGTCCGCGCCCATCTCAGCGGGTGTTGTCTGATTCCCGGTGCATGACCCGGGCGTGGTCACGTGTGCGTCTGTGGGTGCGCGCGGCACCGTGTACTGGCGAGGCGAGTCGCGCGCCTGCCGCCGCTCGGCGCGGAGGCGCGGGGGTGCCCGGTGCGGCGGGGGGGGAGGTCGGGCTGTTTGGTGTTCGTGCGTTTAAAGCCACCCTCGGGCGCTGCAGTGTCCCCACGCGCTGGGACGGGCCCTGGCACCGGAACGTGGCGCGTTTCCAGCGGGGGAGCGGGTTGGGACGGTGGATTCCTGTTCCCGGCGGCTCCTGCAAGGTGTAAGGCCGGTGGAGTCTGCCCGGGGACACCATCCAGGGCTGTACCGGGCCCCCAGTGACAGAATGGCCTGGAATAACAGTTCTGGTGCCTTCTTTAAAAATCTTCATCACAAACAAATACTCGTGGACTTTTCAGCCCTCCCGGTTGGGGGGAAAAAACCCTAAACGGGGCCCAGTGCAGCCCTGCTCAGAGCTGCCAGGAAGCACCTGGGGGACAGCTGGGAGGTGCCCGGGGTGGTGACGGCAGCTCGTGCCCAGAGTCATCCTGGAGGGAGCTGCCTGGGGGGAGAGGGCAGGAGATTTTGGGGCCTTCTGGGTGGAGTGTTGGTTGAGGCAGGTTATTGACTCGTAGCAGATGGGTTGAAGTCTCAGAAGTAAAATGCTGCTGCTGTTCCCAACAAGGATGAGGGCTTGTCTGCCAAAGACTTAATTCACACTATCTGGTAGACTTTAAGTCGCACCTGAGACATTTAAAAGGCAGACGAGCCCTTAGCTAAAACTGGTGAGCATCCGTGTCCCTGCATGGCATTGTTCTCATGTTGTGGCAGAGATTGTTCCAATTGTCAGGAGAAAACTCCAGTTTCTGGTATCAAACAGTTTTAAAAAATACACTTAATTTAAGAGGTTAGTCACCAGAAAGTGGAAAACATGTCTGGAATTGTTAGAAATAAGTCTTGCTTGAAAATAAAGACAGAATTATTCACCATGGTAACTATTGCCCTATTGCGTTACTGCATATCGATTTAACATTAATCCGAAGACTAATGCTGTGAAATATTTGGTCTCTTTAATGGACAACTGTTTAGTTAACAAAGCTTTGGGGAGTTGCGGAGTTTTTTGTTTTGTTTTTCCTTAGATTGCCTCAATCACTTTTGGAAGAAAATGACGTGACTCTTAGGATTAATTGTCTCTCATATGGATCTCTCTTTCCAATTACATTTTATGAACTTACCCGTAGTGCTGCGCTATAACGATTATGCGGGGTTGTTTGAATCTTTAACTAATGCTGAAGTGTTGCAGTGAGGAATAAAAGGAAAGATTGAATTGTGACTGCACAGGCAAGTGCCTGACTTCTCGTCTGGCCATAAGGGAAAGAAATTACATTATAGTCCAAAACCAGCCAGAGCAGACTGAAGTGTCCACGTCGTTCAGTTTGTTCAATTCCTCAGGTATTGCTGAAGCTCCTGTGTGGGCCCCGGTCACCCTGAAACTCTGTGGCAAAACCAGGAAGCAAAGGGAGATCTGGCAGTGCCAAAGTTATCCTGGAGCCATCGGAGGTGTCTCCAGGGAAAATATAAAAAGCAGCTGAAAAAAACTGATCAGTGACAAAATACAGGAGCCAAAATCAACAAAAGTGTATTCTGGGAGCATCCTGCCAGCTGAGCTGTACTTGCTGCTGGTAGAGAAGAAACTGACAAACAGCAGTGGGCTGGAGGGTGGATAGTGTTATTACAAAGAAGAGGGTGAAGCATTTAAGTTAGCTGATGTACTTTTAATTTCTACAAGCCCTCTGGGATGACTTTAACCATTTGTTCTGAAATCACGGTGGAAAAATGCTGATTGTTCTTAAAGCCACATGAGTTGTTCAGATAAAATTGGGATGGTGGTGAACAGTGCATTTTTAAACCAGCATCAACTTGCAAACAGTTTTTTTATATTTTTTTTTTTTTTAAGGAAGGTTAGGAAGATGTGTGAACTTGCAGCAGCCTGCACCTGAAACTGGAACCTTTATCCACCAAAGCTTTGCGAACTTGTAACCTGCCCCAGAAGAAGCTGCTGATTCACGGGGTGAGGGTGGATGCTCTTCCATGGCTGAGAGACAACCAGGTCACGGGGTGCTCAGCCTGGGCCTGCGTGGCCATGGCTGCTGTTGGGCTCTGACAGACGCCTCCACTGAGGCTGCCTGTGCCCCAGTGCCTGTCCTGCCCACCCTGTGCCCCCGTCCCTGGCCCACAGGTGATGCTGTGCCCAGCAGCAAGAGGCAAAGCTACCTGTGCTGCCACAAAGAATGCAGGGACTGCTCACCCCGGTCAAGGACCCAGCCACAGAAGAATAAGCTGCATTTACTTGCTTGAAGAGCATTTAAGGATGTACCATGTCTTAAAATACAAGAATTCTGAATTAAACACAAACTATGGCTGTCCCCATGCAGCCAAGGAGCCCAGGGACTGGCAGCAGTGGCAGGGTGGCTGCCAGCTGTTATCTCAGGTGACAGGAGGAAGCATGTAGTGTTCACTGTGACTCATTTATGGTGGTGTTTGAAATGCAAAGGACTGTTAGTGGCAAGCTGGTGGGCTAACCTGAGCTTACAGCTACCTTTTCTGGCCAGTTGGGCAAGGTCCATTGGAAGAGGGCCTGTAATATTCAGCTGCCAAGTGTCTCAAAAAGAAAAAAAGTAGATTTCCGGCTAAATAATAATAAAAGTGGGTTGATTGATAAAGCTATCTGAACTGGCATTTGCCTTCAGAGTTTTGATTGTGCATGTGCCTTGCTTCAACTTTTGGGCTGGCCTTTCTGGGGCTTGTGGGCTCCCACTCGCCCAGGACCGTGTCCCTGTAATGGGTAACGTTGCTCCATACTTTCATGGAGCATTTCTAGAAATTTGGCTGGCACAAAAGAAACTGAGACTCTGGGACCAACCTGAAGGAACAGGCCAGAAGGCAGGTAAGAATTACCCCTCCTGCACTACCGATGAGGAAACTGAGGCTGGGATCAAAATATTAAAAAAAAGGACTGGAAATGCTTGATTTCCAGTTCTAGTGTAGATGTTTTTTTTCAGGGAATTGTCCCTCCTCTCCCAGGCCTGTGTACTACCCCCACAGCCCGCTGCGGTTGGGGAACGGCACTTGTAGAGTAACTCACATCTGCTCAGCCCTGGGAGCACAAACTTCTCAAATCTTGTTTCTGTCAGAACCACAAGATCCTCTTCCATGTTTCCTTTGGATTAATAACTGTAGGGAGTTCCCATCTGTTGGGTGGCAAAGAATAAACAATTATACAACCCAGCAATTCCTTGTTCCTTCTCTTTGGACATTTTCACAGGACTGGATGGGGCCACAGGAGTAAAGGCAGGTGTGTATTTAACATTAGTTTGTAAGCGGTCATGTACAAATAAATTCCCTTTTTTGGGGGAAAATAAAGGCGGCACACCTTACCAGTGAGTGCCAGCATGATTGGCTCTGTCTCTCGACACCATCCATCCCGTGTGTTTTCTACAGCTCTGTACGTTTTGGGTTGGCTTTGGTTCACCCCTCTCGGTGCTATCTCCTCGGCAGCATCTCTCGGGAGCACTGGCAATGCTGGGGACTTCAGATCCTTCCAAGTCCCTAATCGGAGCTATCAAGAATTATGGGAAAATACACTTTCTTAGAAGGTAACTGAAGCTGTCTTTATCTCCTAGTAACAGGATTCACCAAGTATTACAGCAGCTACTTTGCACCACTATGGTTAAGCTTGTTTAAGCATTTTTCATCATAAACCTCAGTTTTCACAGGTTTATTTCCCAGGGAAAAAAAAAATCTGTCTCGACTAAAACTTGGCACATTGAGCACTCGGGGAAGAGATCGGGTTTTTTCCTTTTACCTGACTAGAAAGTGAGCAGGGTCGCTCCATTTTAAAGTGGGCGATTTGGAACAGAAATGGGAAATAGTTTCTGCGGTTTGCAGAGGCGGCACCGGGGCTGACGGCAGAGCCTGCACCGGGCTCACCCGTGGCCGAACCGGCACCTGCCGGTCGTGTCGCCTCGTTCCCCCCCATTTCTTTTCCAGTCTTCCCCGTTTTTTCTTTGAAATGCTGCATTTGGACACTGCATTTGGGCACGCTCCGTGCAAAGAAAGCCCGAAGCTACGCAGCTCTTGTGCCGTGGCCGCGGGGGGCGGTCGCGGTTTTTCCCGCAGAACAGGCAAATCCGGGCGCTTTTGGGGCTGTTTGCGGAGTCCCCGCTGAGGCGGGACGGGAGCGGGGGAGGGGAGGGGGG
>JAOXJM010000005.1:111582-125946 GCA_026413425.1 Tringa solitaria | reverse complement strand
CCCACCCGCATCCTCCCAGCATCGCTCTGTGAAATCCTGGCTCGTCCCCGCCTCGGCTCCGTCTCCACGCGCATCTCGCCCCTTCAGCCCCCGCGGTGCTCCCGCCGGTGCGGCCGCCCTTGCCCCGCGGCCCATGATGGGGGTGATGCTGGGGGGCCCCGGCTCCGGGGTCCTCTGAGGGTCTCCACTAGCCCCCTGTAAATCCCCTCTCCTCGCCTTGCCGGGGGTGGGGGAGCACTGCGGTTCCGGCATCCGACTAGGGCTTATGTTTGGGAACCTGTTCCACCCTGCCTTCAGCCCCTGCGGGCTGTTTGCCTTTTTTAAATAACATTTTTCAGCCCTCATGGAGTAGCAGTGACTTAAGTGCCTGACCTAAATATCCACTACTTTTCTGTTTGCTTTTTCCGTCTTAGAAATTAAGTGCATGGAGGTGAGACTGAAAGAGAATTTTTGCTGAGGAAAGATAAATCGGTTGGTTTCTCTCGCAATTTAAAGTGAATTGTATTTTCTGTTAGGGAAAGATTTTCAAGGCGTCCCTGGCTGGGTAGGTTGTTGGGACTATGCCCCACTTAACGTCTTGTTCTGTGCCGTGAAATCTAAACCCGACACAGACTAATGCAAAATGGCCCAGAATGAAAACTTGGGAAAGAGTCTTGATTTTGCATATATTCCTGGCACTGCAACGGGGCAGGCTCACACTCGGTGTGTGTAGGGGAAAGTCAGCTGAGCTGTGCCTGTTTCTGCTAGCAAAGGATTTGCCCCATTACTTCCAGTGGGGCTGCAGAGCAGTATTTTAGAGCCAGCATCTGTCCCTTGGTATTTTGGATGGCTTTTGTCCAGTGTCATCTGCTTTTGCCTTCTTCAGTTTCATCGTTGTTAATTCAGGTGTCTTAAGTCCTGGGGAAGGTCTGTAAGCGTTTGTATAACGAGTACTAAAATATGTTCATTCTGAATTTTAGCGTGAACCATACCCTTTGTCCTGTATGCACATTTAATCTTGATTTAATCTCATTCGTGTTCAGACAAAACTAAGCTGGATTTGCCTGATTTTATTAACACTACCAGTACTGAATAGACCATTATTCTTTCCTGACTTTAACAGGCTGGGCTAGATGCGCATACCAATAGCAGTGTATAAATAATGAAGATACAGTTCTTTTTTGTGTCAGCCAGTTGGTGAACATAAACCGTGTCCCACAGAATTGCAAGGATGAGAGACTTCACTTTGTGTCTGATCAAGGCTCATGGTTATGATAAAAGTTGTGAATTAAAATGTGTAATGTCTTTTGAAGAAAAAGCTTCTCTTCCAGTCTAATTCTTGGCATGAGGTTTTGTTGGAACAACTCAGGCTTTTAATTTCATTCCTTGTCTTCTTAGAA
Organism: Tringa solitaria; assembly: GCA_026413425.1. Taxonomy (NCBI): domain Eukaryota; kingdom Metazoa; phylum Chordata; class Aves; order Charadriiformes; family Scolopacidae; genus Tringa; species Tringa solitaria. The sequence continues at coordinate 124,567 of JAOXJM010000005.1, read as the reverse complement.
ATAGCATATTTTGTAATTTCTTTCCCCTTTTTTCAGCATATGAAAGGCTTGGTAGGCGGCAGGTGCCAGTTATGGATGGGGGGGGAGTGAGAGGCTGGAGGCAGTGAGATTCACTGGGGGACACCTCACCCAGAGTTGGACTGGTGTTGCAGGAGCCTCGTGCCTGACGCCATGTGGCCCCTGCGGTCCTTCCCTGGCTTGTCCGCCACCAGTGCTGCGCCTGTATCCCCTCTCAGCACTGGGGTCCCGACACACAGGCGCTGAGTTCCCATTACCTCCCGGGAGCCTTGGATCAAGATCCCTTAATGCTTGCCTTCCTTATTTCATTTTCGGCTAGGTTTCTTTATCACTGATGTTACTGGTTTATATCCCACCCACGGTGGGCAGTGTTAGCTCACCTCTGCTGCGGGAGGGCTTTGGTTACGCTGCAGGGGATGTTACCCGATCGCTTCCTCCACCTGAGTTCAGTGGAAAGGATGGCATTGAGTGTCCCCAAGATAAATTCATTTTACAGCTTCCCCCCCCACCCCCTCCAGTGGCTTGATTTTATTTATCTTCCTAATATGACTTTAAGGGAACCTCAGAGCAGTTACCACCAAATGCTATTTAATTTTCTAGACCAAAGTTAGCAAGCAGGAATGCTTCAGGAAAGTGGCATAACTGTAAACTCTTATAATTTAACCCTTTAATTAGGCTAAGTGTACAACTGGTCCCCAAAAATATTTCTTTGCAGGCTTTATTCCATATGCCAGGCTGTGGCGCTGCGATGGAGGAAGCAGCTGGTTTCCGTGTGTGGCGCTCCCAGATTAGGATTATAAAAGGGCTTTTTGGGGGTGGGGGCATGGAGTTTCACTCGCTGGGGTGGTAGTGCCGATATGCCGGGCAGTGCTAAGCAGCCAGACATCTGCGGCAGTGGTCTCTAATTGCTCCGGCTGGGTGAAAGAGGTCAGGGGTGATTGTCGTGGCGGAAGAGCCTGTAAATAACTAATTATTTGGTGCAGGGAGCAGAGCGGGGCTGTGTGCCTGTCTTCCCTGCTTGCTGGCCCGGGGCAGCTGGGCTTCTGTTGCCAGCTGGGCTGGTGCCAACCGCAGCGCCTGCTGCCCGCCTGCTCCAGCCGGCACCGCCGCCTCACGCCCGCCTTGCCCTTGTGGGGGCTTCTCCCTGGGCTCTGGGTACTGAGGATGGGGACCCTGCCTCTGCCAGGTACTGCGTGTCCCTGCGAGGGGGTGACGCAGGGTGCGAGGGCAGGTGGCTCTCAGCAGCGGCTCCACCTGCGGTAGGGGCGGCGGGGAGGTGCGGAGCTGCCGTTACGCCGAGGCCAGGCGGGGAGGCCGTTCCCGCAGCCGCCAGAAATTCTGGAGGCCGGTGTCACAGCAGCGTCCCTGGGCTAGGGGAAGCAAGCCATGAGAGTGGGCGTCTGTCCCAGCAAGGACTTAAAGGTTTTTCGCATTCTTTGGTTTAATAACAAACCAAACACAGATGGCTCAACCAGGGATCACCTCTCCTTTCCACTTCAGACTGCTTTTTTGGCAAATATGTTTCTTTCTTGACACTGTGTCAATGGCAGTGGCTTCTTCCAGGGGAGAGGTACTTCTTGACTCCCCTCCAGGTTTTCCTCCAGAAAGTAGGGACACAGAGGGAAGCCAGAGAGTCTTTGCACAGAGTATATCCAGTTTGTGGCATCTCTGCTCAACTTCAGCCACAACGGGGAGGTCCCTGTGTCTGGCTCTGGCCACGTCTCTGTGACAAGTGCTGATTTTTGCCACAATCAGCATCCCAAGGTATGACCCAGGAGGAGCAGAGCATGTGTGGCTTTTGCTTATGGTGGCCCAAGGACTGTCTATGTGTGCCCTTGGCCGTCCTGGGGACCCTTGCAGTCTGTGGTCCCAGCTCTGTGGGTCCCACCTCTCATACTGAGGGCAGCAGGGAAACTCCTAATTCCCTGAGCCTAGAGAGCACAAGGGTCATAAAATTACAGTTTATTTTGTGCCCTCAGGCAGCAATTTTAATCTGTTTTATACTCAGTGTTGAATGGGAGAATGAAAAGACACAGAGGAGGAAATGGGAGGAAAATAGTGAAACTTTGTTTCTTTACTCTGGGTGAACACCTGGATTGCATTGTGCTGCACAGCAGGACTGGCACACACACGGCACCAGAGGTGATCCTGTAGAATTGGAGGTGATCATATATAATGCAAAGCGGAGACAAGACATGGCTAATTCTTCTTTTTCAGTCGGTGTCAGGATATATTCAGAGGAGGATGTTTGACCTTCAGCCATGAAGACATCCTCTGCCCCCTGAATAGGCCTTTGATTTGCAGTCATTTTATTTAGTAATATGTTTTCAGACCTGGTTGTGAGAAGTCCAGCACTGAAGGGTGTGTGGGAAACAGCAAGCATATTCCTGTCCTTAAAGCCAGGGATTCCCAAGGTATGGGCTGGGGTCACCTGTAAATTTTCAGGATATTGAATTAGCTGAACTACGTATGCCGCCTTTGCAGATGGAGAGAAGAGTACCAACAAATGTATGTTCTTACTTATTGGCTGTTGCTCACCAAATGTACTAATATTTTTAGATTTCCCAGGCTGAGAGTTGGTGGCTAGATAAATCCAGTTTTAGAATGAATTTGTAAACCTAAATTATAAATGGATAGATGTGAGGAGACCTTTCCAAGGGAAGTAACAAAATGTACAGTGTCACTAATAGACAGTAATTACAATCCAGCTTCTTTCCTGAGTAACTCATTGTACAGTCACGTCTGTTGGGCTTGTTTCAGGTAATAGCAACCGTCAGAATTTGGTAACCCTAATTAGCTCAAAAAGGTCATTTATTTGCAATGGTGTTTCATCTAAAAACTGACTACCAGTTTGCTTCCTGGAAAGAAATCCCGTCCATGGTGTGTGGTTTGTCTCACCAGATCCCTGAAGTTCTGTGATACGTGATGCATCTGTTGTTGGCATGTTTCATCCAAGTAATAAAGCCTGTCTGGACAGCTTGCAAGGAGAGAGGTACAAGGGCCACTTTGCTGCAATTAAGTGGAAACTTGGTTCACACCATGAGCACACTCCCAGACGTCCATAAAGTAAAGGAATCACTAATGTCGACAGGAATGTTTTACATGGTGTTCTTCCCATCTGTGTGGCTAAATTGCTGGGTGGTTATTTTATAATTACTTTGGGTGGCAGAAGGTAGGTCACTTGGGCAGATCCCAGGTGAGGAAACACATCAGAGACCTGCTCTGTCCACGAGCAGCGTGGCCGAGTCCGGCCCTGCTGAGGAGCAGGGGGGATTTTGGCATAAGGCTTCCCTCCATGAGAGCAGGACCTGACCCATCATCTCTGTCCTTCAGAGCTGATGGTGCAGGGCTGCTGCTTCCTTGCTGCGCTGGACGTGGTGGTGGTCTTGGAGCTCCTTGAGGAGCGATGGGTGAGCACAGAGTGCAGCGGAGCAATGCCAGCAGTCGTGGCAATGCCAGCACTGGGCACCGTGCCGCTGTGGCAGGAGTGGCCGCCCGCGCTGCCGGCAGCGCAGTGGCCGTAGGTGTCTGCACCTCGGAGAGCTGACGAATTGTCAGTACTTGAAAAAGTATGGGGGTGCTGTCTGTGTATGTATACAGGTATAAACACATTTGGGAAAGTTAATTGATTTAGTAATACAGGAAAGTAGTTCAGAATGAACTGGTTAATGAAGTAGTTGGTAACCAGAGAAAGGAGTCGTGGAGTTTGGGTTTTTTTGCGTTTGGTTGGGTTTTTTTGTTTGTTTGTGGGTGGTTTTTTTTCTGTTTTGTTTTGCTTTGTTTTTTGAAGCAGATAAATTTCAGCTGTAGGAGTTTATAATCCAAATAGGTGGATTTGGGGAGCTATTGAGAGTAAAGAGAGCTTTGATGATTTGGGAAGGAATACAGCTTCTAAGGCAGCACTTTGATCTGCGTTTTAAATGTTTCCTTGTAATGACAGTTTCACAATTCCTTTTCTCATTTTAAGTCAGTTTTGCAGAGGTATGTTTCTAGAGAAAATAGTAACAGCACACATTATTCTTGCTGGCTTCGGAGCCAGCTAGAACTTGTAGTTCATCCCAGATCTTTTGCCTACTACGGTAATTTTATGATTACACCAAAAAGGAAATTAGTAGGGATGTTAAATATTATCAAAGCTTTGCAAATCTCTTGAAATATCTCCAGTGTGAAACCTAAACTTGCATTAGCATTTTTGTTGTGGTATTTTGTACAGTGTTTACCTAAGTATCCACCTAGTTTTGCAAGTTCCTGATACAGCCTTTTTTTTTTTTTTTTTCTTTTTCTTCCAAAGGACACGTTACAGTTTAGTGCATGCATCCTTTTATTCTGGCTGAAGACCTTGATTCTAGTGACTCAAGCTCCCTAAAGACAACCTGCTGTTGCAGTGATGCTATTGGGAACCTTTTTCCTCTCCTTCTATCTACAGCACAAATAAACTCTCGGAGGGAGAAGGTTGTTGTCACCTGCATGTTCTTGTACAAGACAGCTTGCTGCGATAGTTTATGTAGTATGGGTAGAGTAGGAGAAAGAGTAGGAATTGGAAATGTTTATTAAGGTTTTCATTTAAATCTTGGATACCATCTTTCCTTCTTGCAACCAGTTTGCAGCAGAGTTTATACCTCTCTTGGAAAATCAGCAGCTTTAAGGGTGAGGGACAAATAGGCAAGTTTTCCCAAACTGATTTAGAGCTGTGTGGTAGCTCTTCAGGTGCTGTTTGTGACCTCTGCTGAGCTGTAACTCTAAGCTGTACCTGGCTGGCAGTTCTGTGCTTGTGGACCAGGTTCAGTGCAGAACCTGGTGTGCAGAAGAGGGCACACGTCCTGTGCAAGCTAAATTAGCCCTTGAGGTGGGGTCGGCAGCATCGTGTAGAGGGTAGCATCACAGGAAGGCCTTAGACAAATAGCATCATGTATACATTTAACTTGCATCCTTTTCCAAAATGTCAGTGACTTTGTTCAGTTAGACTTTACCACTGTTATTCTGCACATCTCTGTGGTTCAGGATGCTGAAGTGAAGTGTGTGAGGCTGCGTGGCTGTGAGACTTGTAAATTCAGCCGTTATGCTCAGAGATGCTACGACCTATGCACGGATGCATACTCCAGGCTCAGGTTCGCACCAAGTCCCCTTTCACCTTTAGATTTATTTTTTTTTTTTAATTTAACAGTAGTTTGTTTCACTTCATACAGCAAGATAACATTGCTATGGTTGTAATCGATACAGTATCTCCTTTTTTCTTCAAGTATTCAGGCTTCCAATTTCTCCTTGATAAAAGGCTAGGCTTATGCTCCATCTAGAAGAGGGTGTGGTTTTCTCTGCGTGTGATGTGTGCTAGTGTTGTCACAGGTGGTACATAAAGATACCTGGCACGTCCTTTGGAACTTGCCTCACAGGTTGTTGGTGGATGGCCACAGTGCTTTCAAATGGTTCACACATTTGTTTTTGGTGTATTCAGTCTCACCTTGGCCCAAGCATCTCAGCAAAGCAGAATTTAGCCTCAGAGAGTGAAAGTTGATTAACCACCAGGCTTGGAGCATACCAAGAATGGAAAAGAGGTCCTTGCACAAAAATCAATAGTACTTTTAAAGAACATCTGCAGGACATGGTATGGGGATTTTTTCTCTTCAGTTCAATATGTGAAGTAGCTGGGTTGTTACTCTAACCCCCTACAAATGTTTGTCAGTAATAATTCTGTGAAACTATGAATCAACTCTGCATGACTTTGTGCAAATAGACTGAGTAATTTCTTTGTTCTTTTCTTCTTACTTTGTAATTGGATTCTGTAAAAGCCCAAAGGTTTGGTCTTGTGGAAAGCATGATTCATTTATTGGTGTCTGTGCCGACTAGTTATCTTTCAGTAATTCCAGAGTGCTGCTACAAGCCAAGAGTGATTCATACATGGCTAAGTGCACAAACAAATGGGGTCATGGCCATCTGCAGAAACTTTTCAAATCTATTTATGGTATCAGAGAAAGAAGTGGGTGTATTAAGGATGATGGAATAGGTGTCAATTACATTAGTGAGTATAACTGGTTAAGTAACACTAACCATTACTCAAAACCACATCTGCTCATTGCTAAAGATCATGACACTAGGTCCTATTTAAATGTTGACATAGGTCTGATATGAGAGATGAATTGAGTGTCTAGCTTGCCTCCTAAGGAGCTCACCATCATAACTGCTATGGTAGTCTCTTCTAAATTCCTTAAAATTTAGAGGTTAACTTGCACTATAAGTATTTGTAGTAGCAAAGGCCAGCTCTTTGTTGTTGCAGACCTCAGACTTTACTTGCAGTATTTGGCTTAATACTTAATTAACTTGCTGTTGACAATCAGTGGTAGGGTTTCTCATTTGCATATTGGGCAGAATGGCAGTGCACCATTTTAGTAGAGACAGTGGTCAGTTGAGTCAGTTTTCCTTCCAAATGCATCTTCAGTGCTTTAAAATCTCAGACGGAAGACAGCCTGCATCTGACGAGGTAGCCTTCCTCCGCCTCTGTCCCATACCACTAGTGTGAAAATTCATTTTCTCCTTCATAACTCCAGTAACAAAAGCAGCCCTGGCTGCAGCCACCTCAGAATTGCTTTGTTCAGGTTTTAGTCTTTTACTCTGGGGGAGGCAGAGTTTGCCCCTGCCCTGCTCACTGTGGGGGGACTGGGCACCGGGGCTGGTGCTTGGGTGCCAGAGTGGATGGTGCGAAGGAGGAGCTGGGGAGGAGCGAGGGAGAGGAGCCGGGGCAGGGACCGCTGCAGGGCGCAGGGTGATGGAACCATGGCTGGCTCCGTCCCGTGTCCCACCAGTCCCTGCTGGCTCCGCTCCTTGGCAGTGCAGCTGGGCTTTGTCCCTGGGAGAGGAGGGTCCAGCCAGGTCTCACAGAGCACAGCACTTCAGAAAGAGCCCACGTCTGCATGGTGGATGAGCGTCACTCCAGAGCTGTGCTGCACCAGCACTGTGAGGTTCGGGGGTGGCTGTGGACCTGTCTCCCCGAGGCTGTACAACTCAAGTGGTCACTGCTTATTCGCATTTCATTTCTAAAGGGCTCAACTGGACCACAGGGCCTACAGACTCAAATTTCTGTAAGTAGAATTTAAGCATTGATGCTGGCCAAAAATGTGGAGGAATTGGGCAACGTTGTTGTTATCCTGCTCCTGACGCTCTGAAGGCTGTGTCCTCGCTGAGGTGCTCTCATGGAGGGGGACAGGCCCCCAGCCAGCAGAAGGGGATGTGACCCAGACTTCTGCCCAAAGGACTGATGAGCCTCTCCTGATGTCTGAACAGCTTTCTTCTTATGCCCTTGCTTTATTTAAGTCAACAGATTGTAGATTTACCTGCAGGGCAAGTGGGAAGGAAGCAGTGCTGTTTGGATGGATCCCCAAAAGACATGTAACTGCTGAGCATTAAGACTTAACATTTCCAAGGCTGAGTTTCCACAACCATCCTGCCAAATCTGCTTGCTCCCTCCCCCATCCGTGTGCGACGGACCCATGGCTCCAGCTGCCGAGGACAGTCTTGGGGAAGCTGCTTGCAGGCTGGGCTCTGTGCTGGATCACTACAGAAATTCTCAACCTTAGTGGTTTCCGTTTAATATTATGATTAATACTGTTATTTCTAATAAAACAAAAACCACCACTCCCAAAGTGAAGCTGTGCCCCAAGCCTCCCGCACCTTCCCATGCCATTTCCCACCGTGCTGAGGGCTCTGGCCAGCTGTTGGAGCTGTGAGGATGAAATCTACAGTGACCCAGGGTTGGACTTGTTCCTGGAGCATGCCCCAGACTTGAAACCGGGCTGGATTTCCTTGTGCTCTTCACAAGTCTGGGTGCAGTGAGACACGGTGCCTGAAGAGTTGGAGAGTATCAACGTCCCTGGCGCTGGCCCAGGCTGCAGGGGCTCAGCTTTGCTGAAGGCAGACGTCTCTGCTGCTTTCCTGGAGGAGCAGGTCCTGTTCTTTCCATGTTTTTTTTTTTCATTCTTTCCATCATTATTACACCTTACCGAAGTTGGTCTCTTGGCTTCAGTAACTTAGACTGGCATATACAGATTAGGCTCTTTAGCACTGAGCTCTTAAAGTACCTTGGCCTGCTAGATGTTTCCTTTAGGACACTTTAGGGACAACGTGATTTATGGACATTTCCTTCACACAAAGTAAAATTATCTTAATTTGTGATAATATTTCATAGAATAAACAGGAATCTCACTTCTGTTGTTGCACTTCTATTGCTGTAATGAGACTTTGCTTGAATTAGAAGATGCGCTCTTGAGTTCAGTGTCTCCCTCTCCAGCGTGCTCAAACACACACACGAGGTGTAGTGATACTGATCACTGGCGTGTAATACAATGAACGTTTTATATTTCTCTGGGGTGACTTATTCATAGCAGTACATACAAATTGCACCTTTTCCAGATCTTGCTGGGAATGCAGGTGATGTCTGTATTGTCGACTGATGTGCTAGAGACAGGTTCCAGAAGGGGGGAGGGAGGGAGGCAGAAGCCTCAGGGGGTGGTCCTGCATGCTCCCAGCGAGGCTCAGAGCAAACTATGGGGTTACAAACACGTCCTGTCTTGCTGATAGGTTTTAATCCTCATCATTCTCATGGGTTTTATTGGTAAGTACTTCTCAACATCCATTGACTTGCTATCCAGGCCTGAATTGTAAGGAACAATAATCATAATGGACAGCCTCAATTTAATAGAGTCACTATGAGCTTTTTATTAGTGTAGCTTTTTTTTTAAAAAAAAAAAAAAAAAAAAAAAACAAAGATGACTGCATTTATTTAATTTAAGCTCAGAAAGTAGCTCTTTGAAAGCTGAGGGAGGCATGCCTGCGTGGGCTTGGTTCAGCTGATGTGGTTGTGCAGTGCAGGAAGGATCCGTCCTGCGGGTGCTGACGGCTCTTGGCTGGTTAACAGCCGCCTGTGGATGTTCAGGAATTTTTCTTTTGAGTTGACCACAGGATTTTGCTGCTCTTCAGTCCACAAGGGCACTCCAGTCTCAGCAGGTTCATGGGTTTGGAAATGCTTTTCATCTCCTCCTATTCTTTCTGTTTGCTCAGGAAGGGATCACACTGTATCTTGCAGCCGTGTGTCTTCATTGGTTACGCTTCCAGAGATTTGCAGACCCACGTTAAGTATCTATTAAACTAAGCAAAATGGCCTTTAGAAAGCTACATTCCAAGTGGAATAAATGCTTTATGTAACGTAGGGGTATGTGAGGAGACCTAAATACAAGCTTAAATTGACTCTTATGAAAATAGGTGTAATTGGTTTTTTGCACAGTGATTTTACAGCTTCCTAGTGTGGTGTTCTGATGAAATCCTGCATCCAGTCCGTGCACAGCCAAGGAGATGGGGGTTGAGGGGCCTGAGTAAAGGGAATGGTTCTAGGAACAGCCTTGCCCTTGTTTGCAAAATCTGATTTCTACCTGCAGAATGGGGGTTCTGCATTGTGGGAAGGGTGTCTGGAGTGGGGGTTTGCCCCGTGGTCTCCCCCCGCAGCGCTCGGCTGCCCGGGGCTGGGACTGGGCATGGGACAGGGCATCTCTGACCATGGTTGTAGCTGCTGGTGGAAGGTGTGGAACTCTTGCAGCTGTCCCCTCCTAACTGTGCGCTCGTCAAGGACTGCAGCTTTGTTTTCCAGCCCATCGATGCAATTAGGTTAAGTCATTGGGTAATTTAGTAGCTGGAGGCACTTCTGTGGGCTTGGCCTGAGCAGTTGCTTCGCTTCCCTCCAGGGAGGGTTCCCCCCTGAACCGGGGCTTCCCTGGTTGCGACTAGGGCCAGGAGATGCTGTGGGGCTGTCAGCCAGCTGCTCTGGGACAAGAAACCTAAGGAAGTGGAGGACACCACCTTTTGACCTTGCATCCTCATATTATTCCAGATAGTCTTTCCTGTTTCTATATATAAAGCCTTTCGGCTCTTCTTTCTGGAGAGGTGGAGCACTAGCTCTCTTGGATAAAGACCGACCCATCTTCTTTTCGAAAGCTGGTCCTCATAGCTTTTCTCCATAGAGAGCCCGTCTTGCTCGTTGCAGGGGAGGTTGGACTAGATGACCTTTAGAAGTCCCTTCCAACCCCCAAACCATTCTGTGCTTCTATGAAAACAAGGCTCCTCTGAATCTTGTTGGCAGGAACTGGAAGAATAACTTTTTTTAATTTGGTGTATCTTCAACCAGTTAGGACTTAGAGCTGGTTTTCCTTCTAGCTTACTAAAGGTCTTGCAAGGATGAAAAAGCTCTGTTGCTTTCCTAAGAGTGCCTTAGCCAACACGTGGGAGGAAAGCCTGGCACTGTGAGACAGGGCAGAAAAAGCTGAGGTAGGATTTGCTGCTTCTTTGAAACTATCCCTTTTTAATTATCCAAATAGCGTTTCAAAGAAAATCTCTGCTCTTCTCTATCTTCTTCCAGCATTATAATTCTATATAATCACTTTTCTGTCTCAAAAATAATAGGGCATGATTTTATTTTTTTTTTTTTTTTCAGAAGAAGGGAGGGATAAATTCCAGATGTTGCTGGGAAACACTTTTTGCCTCTGTGTAATGTTTAGTGGCTTTCAGTAAATAGGCTGTGAGAGGTGGGGCTGATGTATTTATGCCAGGACGAATCATCTACAATAAATCCCATCCGCTGGTGGGGGAGCATATCTTGGGTGTGACTTGGTGCAGTTGGGAGCTGATCCTGGCATTCCTGCCTTGCAGAAAGGCTGAGGCTGGCCCAAGTCCTTTGGGGTCTTTGCCCTTGATCCTTCAGGGTGTTCGCCCTCCCCTTCCCACCTTGCTGCCCAGCTCCAGCTCTGTAGTAGAGAGATGTGGTGCAATGGTCCCTGCCCACGTGGACCCCAGGGTGCGGTACTGGGAATGAGCATTTCTGCTCTGAACTGGCCCAATGCATTTTGGAGAGCAGCTCTGACCCACAGCCAGCCCTGGGCAGGTGGAGGCGGCCCCATCCTGCCACCCGTCCTGGGTGGGGTGGCCAGTTCAGCAGGACTCCTGGCTGTGCTCTGTTGGTGCTGGCGCTGCAGCCCAGCAAAGAGCATCCCTGTGCCCTGCACCAGTGTGGGGCCTGATCCAGGAGCTGTCCTCTGCCCTCCTCCCACACCAAAGACTTGTCTTTTCAGTGCATGCAATGCTTTTTCCTACTTTTGGAGCCTTCTTGCGGACTAAACCAAAAATCATTTTCCAGCATGTGTTGCACACAGGCGTTGTGGGACAAATGCGGCAGCTCCATTCCCTATTTCACGTTTTCACCTGTTTAGACTAAGTACATCTTTGTTTTGTTGGCAGCCTATTGGGTTGCACAAGCAGTGTGAGACAAAACCACTGACAGGTGTTGGTCCAGCCAATGTAATTATGGTTCCTCTCTGCTGTGCTGGTGGGCAGACGGTGTGAGCCACCCTTCGCATGGAGACGTCTGGCAGGACCGGGTGCTCCGGGCACTCATCCACAGGGAATACCCACCAACGGCTCAGCCACTCCTGTATCTCTTCCCTGCTGCTGATGGCATTAAAAAAAAAATGTTATGCATATATGGAGGAAGGGAAGAAGGCCGAGGGTCAAGTTTAAAGCACTGACTTTAAGTGCAAATGCTTGTTCGCGTTTAAAAGTTGGCAAGATGCATGGATAAATCAAAAGGGCGAATGTGAGCAAGTGAAAGCCAGGTGAGCCCTGAGAGAAGCAGTGTCCTCGAATCCTGCCAGACTCCAGAGGGTTCGGGCTTGCTTCTCCTGCACGTCCCAGGCCACTGCCAGAATGCCCTGGGTGAGCCGTGGTGTGTCGGGAGAGGTGCCCCTGTGGGCAGGGGGCCTCAGGCTGGCTGTGGCTGGCGGGGTGTTCCCTGCGCTGCTGAGCGGCATGGGGAGAGACGGTGCCTTCTGGAAGTTTAACCTGAGAACAGCTGATCGTTATCCAGCCACCTGCAGCCACAGAGGCTTTTTCTCAACCTCTAACTTTCCTTTGGACTCCCACACCTTTTATGCCCCCCAAGCCTTTTTTGGCCTCTACTTTTTCTCAGGCTCTACTTTTCTCTTGGCCTCCCACCCCTTTCCTGGCCCTGTGCAGTGAGCTGGCTGTGCAGCAGTGAGGAGAAGGAGGTCACAGCTTGTTGCCACCCGTTGGTGTTTGGCTCAGCAGAATCCCTTTCTTTCCTGTCCTGTGAGGGTCAGTGTTGGTGTTGTGCCCACGAGGGTCAGTGTCAGTGGTGCGCCCGCTGGCGGAGCCTCTTGGCTCCCATGCGAGTGCAGATGACTCTACTCATTTGTACCATGACTTTTGGATGCCTCCTGTGCGCAGAGCATTGATTTGCCATACATCTGAACTCGTTCCTCTAAATCAGCCTGACTTAAAATCAGCAGGCTGCTCTGAGCCTGTGGAATCCAAGTTATTTAGCTGCTGCAGTAATTTACAGCCACACTCTGACTCTTAATCTTCTCCTGGAATGAAAAAGTTGCTTATCTCTATCCTCTCAGATGCATGGGAAGTAACTTTTTAAAACTTCATCTGGTTGGAACGATGTGTTGCTGCAGCGCCTGGAGCTGCCTTCCTGCTCTCATACCGCAGCGTGAGGAGCAGGCGGTGGGCGACCACCGCTCCATGTCTCGGGAGCCTCCCTGTCCCTGGGTAAAGGCCACTTTTACATGCAAGTATGATTCCTTTGGCATCAGACTGTGGCAGGTGCCAATCAGTACCAATTAACCATTATCGGCGACAAACAGTTCTTATGGGCTTCATAAAGGAGCCCCATATATAGGTTTTCTCTGGTGAAATCCCCTGCGGAACTGCAGGGTGCTGGCTTGGCCTGAGGTGGTGTTGGGGATGATCCGTGTCCCGTCGGTCCATCAGTTTTACAGCAAGTAATGCCCTGCTTGCTGACAGACCAGAGAGAAGTCATGAGTTGTCTTTTATTCCACACTTTTTGCTGCTTTGTTCCTGTCGTGGTTTCAGCCGAAATCACCGCAACCAGACCGACAGATGGCCCTTCCCC
>JAOXJM010000005.1:92212-111482 GCA_026413425.1 Tringa solitaria | reverse complement strand
CCTAGCTGAAATGTAAAACTACAGAACACAAAATTGGTTCGGTTTTACTTCAAACTGGGACAGTTCCTCACTTGAAAATACATCTGCTGGGCATTGCATCTGGGGTTTTGTGCAAGATTTTGCTGTGGGTCTTCCTCTTCAGCACCCCATAGCCTCTGTCCCCCCTGCTGGGACGGGGTGTCAGGAAACCTTGAGCATTTGCAGGGGCTCCTGCATGGAGGAGACGGCACAGGACGCATCGCCCAGCGCAGCACTGCCGTTGCCATGCCCAGGGTCTGGCACTTCGGGACATAAAGGGAAGGTCTCGGGGTGAGCTCAGTGATCCCAAACTCTTCAGAAACCTTTGTAGGGTTTCAGCATGTCATCAGGTGAGTTGGCCAGGAGTGCTGGAGGAGAGCAGTCCTGGGGAAGTGAAGCGGCATGGCTGGAGAGGAACGGGACCTTGAGCTGCAACTTCTGGTGCAGGAAAAGCATGTGGGGTCATTACCGGGGGCCGTTACCAGGAGCAGAGAGACCCAGATTGCAGTGTGTTAGGTACTCCTGGCCACTGCGGAGTTTGTAGGCTTGGGTGCAGATGCCAGCCATGGTTGGCTACAGGGGTCCCCTGGAGGGTGGGTCCCCTGGACAGAAGCTGGGGGGTGCTGCAGCTGGTCAGAGGTGGCTCACATCACTGACGGATGCTTTCTGTTTTTCTTTCAAATGTCTCCAGGCACTGAATGTTTAGGTCACACCTTTCCAGGTAAACTGGGTAAGTGAAGTATTTCAAGAGCTGCCAAGATCTAATTTTGAAGGCTGATTGCATGATTGCAGCTGCTGTACTATAAACACCCTGACAGAATGGGTGGTTCGTTGCCTTGGCCCAAGAGCGGCAGTACCTGCTGCTCGGAGTACAGAGGGGGATGCAGTGGTGGCTTCAGAGACTGATTTTCCAAACCCAGTATTTTTTGTCTACTGATAGTAGCTGCACTTTGGTAATCCTGGGTGGGATTTTTTTTTTCTTCCGCTGTTCAATGTAGAAACACCTTCAAAACCTGAAAGTCTGTTTAAGCGCAAGTACTTTTCGATCTGCTGTTTTTCTGGCAAACTAACGAGCAGCATCAAGAAAAAAAGCTTTCACTGTATTTTGTGAAAGTAGTTCAGCCACCTGAAGCTTTTTAAGGTATGGCAGGGCAGACTCCTGTTAAGTGTGGCCCATGCTCGGTATGGACAAAACCGAGCATCAGGACCCCTGTTGAACCAGGCCGCTGGATTTGAGCTGAACCTGTTTGCAAAAGAGCCTTTGCTGGTTTAACGTTGTCGTAATGTGTATGGGTGTCTCTCAATTTAGAACTGAGTTTATGAGTACCTCAAAAGGAAGGCGTCTTTGCTCAAATGTGGTGCCCTAAACCTGCTGGGGAGCAACCGACTAAATAAAGTGTTAACAAGTGGTGAATAAATTATTTTAATAAATAGCTAGTCAGTTGTTACAGAGCCTGAGAAGTCAAAAGAGCTTATGACCTTGGCTTACAACCACACTCAGATCTTTAATGTGCTCACAACACCTACAAGTCATTCATTAGACTTTTATCAAGCATCTATCAGTAAAAGTCATAACCTAAATTAAAAGACAAGAAATAATTATTTCAGTTGCTTTATTTTGAGCCTGATGGCAATATCTGGTTGTACAGCAAAGTAGTCCTTGCTTATGCACAAAAGTTGTGAGACCCCAGCAGTCCCACCGGCAGCGTCGTTGTGAGGGGAACATGAGGCAGGGGAACAGCAGGAGCCGAGGCCAGGAGCCAGAGCGTGTGGGGCCAGCGCAGCCCCGCGAATGGGATGCTCTCGCAGTCCGTGGGGGAACTGTCCTGCAGCAGTCAATGATTTATTTATATTTATTTTATATTAATGCCTTAAGCAACAGATTTCAGCAGATAGGCCAGGTGGGGAGAGGGAGCCCCCGTGTCAGGCTGCTCTGAGCAGCGTAGCTCAGAGAGTTTTCACACTGGCAAAAGTGTTTGCTGTTGCTTGACTGTAGTAAAACTTGCACCCGTTTTCTTGTCCTGTGATTTAGGAAAGCATGTAAGCAGCGATACGTTACAGCTGTGCTGCTCTTCCTGCTTTCCCTGGTCTTCCCTGTCCCATTTTGTGTGTATGTTTGTGCCTCAGGAGGGAAGCAAAGATGCAAGTGAAAATGTGGTTTTCTTAGAATATGAATAACAGAAAATCAAATATAATTTTTTGTTGTTGTAGAGTTATTCCCTGCAGTCTCAGTTGCTTGCTCCTTTGCCACCGTCTTGTACTCTTTGGGGTTTTTACTCTCACTAGATAGATACTATTTGGAGTACAGCGTAGGACACTTTAGCAATCTTGCTGCTAGCTTTATAGTGCACCCAGCGAGGAGTTGTGTTTGCAGATATCAGTGCGTGCTCAGAAAGTTTCCCCGCGCTTCTGAAAACCGTGGTCTGCCAGACAGGGCTGCCTCTGTCGGATGGCTTTTTGCCTCGCCTTTGTTGTCTGGGTCCTTGTCTGCAGCTACAGCCGGGGCTGGTGTTACCAGACATCACCATCTCCGACAGCCGCTTCCTCCTGGAGTGCCCAGTCCTGGCTACAGAGCCAGGCTCCCCGTGGAGAGATGCCTGTGCCCATCCCCGTGGTGTCTGGGCTAAAGCGCTGCACAAACCCTGGGCAGGGAGCATCACTGCACCCGAGACCAACCCAAGGGAGATTTATCTTTCATTGATTTTCTTTCTTAGGTTTTTAAACTGTTCGACTGTCTTATGGTAACCCCTGGATGTCTCCAGTGTGGATGTCAGACCCTTTAATTTCTGTTGTGGATCTCTTTTGCCTGCTGCAGGGGGTCATTGGACCATGTGACACACACACACACAGAGCCATGTGCCAGAGCAGGCGCTGCCATCTGCCCCACGGGCAGCGAAAAGGGTGCAATTCCTGTTGGTAGCTGGGAACTGGTACGAAGGTAAGGAGGAGGAGCCTTCACCAGGTAGCCACTCATCTGATTCAGGAAGAGATGCAGTACTTGAACGCTCTAAAATAAAAGAACAGGGTGGAGGGCTTGCACAAAACAAAATTCACAAGGCAAAATATGTATTTAGAAGAAAATGCGTGGTCTACTGATTTCTTAGAGGTTTGAGTGAATTCTGTCCGAGTGGACACACAAACCTCCTCTGTTTCCTAGAACCTGGGTCATGCTCTGTATTTGCTGCCACGCTCCCCTGTGAAAATGTATTGTTCTTTATTTTATTGTTGGGAGTTTGGGCATTTTGTTGTATGAGTCTAAAAGGGTTTGTTTCCATAACTGCATACTGCTGATAAACTCCTGGATCTCAGTCTCCCTGTGTCTGTGTACCAAAAATAAATCACAGGCAGTTGTCAGAAGATGAGCTGCTGCCGTGGCCGGTGGCCAGGCTGTGAGGACATTTGGGCTGGACCTCACCAAGACCACAGGTGCGTGGCTCCAGTGCCACTAATGCCACCAGTGCATCCTGCTGCAGCTCCTGGCTCTGCAGCACCAGCCCAGAGCACCCAGGGCAGGAATTGCTGCAGGAGGGATGATGTTTTGGAAATGGGGTAGAAAGCAATGCAGGCAGGGGGAGAAGAAACTCCCTGTCCTCACCTTTCCTCTGGATAGAAAGGTATGGATGTGGTGTAGGGTGTTCTGAGGAAGGATTGTCATCAGGTGACTACTAGGGTAATAAAACTTCAGCTGTTAGTATTTTGTCTCCCATTAGAAGGGGGTGGGCTTTTAATGGCTACATAAACTATATCAGCTCCTGGGGGTGTTTTTAGTTGGCTTCAGGCTGTAATCTTGAAGTCCCAGCCTGGGAGCGGACCCATGCAGCCAGCCAAGGTCCTATGCGGAGCAGCAGCAGGTGCTGCTGGTGTCTGGGGAGGTGCTACCGGCGCTGGGAAGGTGGGTCCCTCTGGTTTCAGTGTCTGTACTGCTGATGTGGAACGGGTCTTGTGACACAAAACCTAGCTTCTGAGAGGTAGTCTTTCCTTCGGGAAGAGTGAAACTAATGATTTTTGTTTCACGTCAGCTTTGCTGAAAGTTCTCAGGGTGGGTTGTTGATGGCTTGTTTCAGCGTGGGACCAGCCCTGCTGTCAGCCGGGAGTGCTCTGGTGGCCCCAGAGCGTGGCCATGGGCATGGCTGGGGCCTGGGAGCACCCTGGGAAAGCCCTGTCCTGGGGGTGCATGAGGCGGCTGGCTGGGGGGACAGTCTCTGCTCTGTCAGGGCATCCCTACACCCCCAGCTGCTCTGTCTCCTTTAATGCATCTTGTTGAATACTGGGTAATGGTGTTTTCCTCCTGGCAGAGATGAAGGGAGGGCTTTTAATAGGTCTTTTGTTTTCTCTTCATGCTTAGCTCTAGCATTTATTTAGAATATTTGTGTTTTTATACATGGGGACCTACACTTGCAGAGAGGCCAAAGGGCTTGCCCAGGGTCACACAAGCAATATGTACTGGGTCTCAGATTCAGCTTTTCTGAATGCTGAGCTGATCTCCAGGCTTGGCAGAAAGGGAAACCCTTGGTTCATCTGCTTTTAACTGAGACAGATAGGGAAAGCAAAACATAAAGTCTCTGTGGAAGGAAGCACTTGTTTTGTTGCTCTGTTGTTGAGCTGAAGATGGGATGGCTGCATTCGGGAGAGTAAGTATGGTATGTGTGAAATATGTGGTGGCACAGGGAGACTATGGGCTGGTCAGGATGGAAATCCATTGAGCTCCTTCATCTTGCACTGGCGAGGAAGGGTGGGCTGCATGTGGCTCCCCCATCCTTGATACGCTGGTGCCTTTCGTAGTGATGCCCAAGGATGCCGCAACTAGGGTTTCCATCGCTGCTTGGTCCCATGGCACGTCAGTGCCTGCTCGGTCGAGGCAGCACAATGGTCATCTTCGCTCCCTCAGAGTGCGGGTCCAGGTGCTCTCCCTGCCTTTTGTCAGGGGGTCACAGGTTGGGAGTGTTCCCAGCGCCTTTCCCTCCACTGGTCAGGATGCTTCCCAGAACTGGGTGCTGGGCTTGGGACAGCAGCAGGGACCCTCTGCAGGGAGTCCCCCTGCTACCCAAAGACACTTGGATTTAAAATTCTTGTGGTAGCTCCCAGAAAGAAATGTGCTTTTGAAATGCAGTCTGGATCACCCCCACTCTAGTTCTTGCAGGCACAGATGCTCAGCTGACACCAGCTAAATAGAAACCTTTTAGCCCTTGCCAGTAAGTCTAGAGCAAACTGCCAAAAAGCATCGAGGACCAAGATACAAAACGAAGTCAGGCCTGAGCAAAGTACTTACAAATGAAGGATGGAACCGATGTGCTCTTGATTTCTAGCACGTGAGATGCTTCAGTCTCAGGGTTTTGTTAAAATACAGTGGTGGAGTTTTAACGGTTTTCAGTAGATACAAAGCAAGTCCCCCTAGCAACAAAGGAAAGTTTGGGTTTGTTTGGGTTTTTTTTCCCCTAATGCAGGCTTTTTTGACATGAAGCATTTTTGAAATTCCTGCCCCCCGCTGCCCTTTAAATCGAAGATGAGTTTTTCTGAAGGAGACATTTTTAATGGCTTTTAGACATATTCAAGGATAGGACTTGAACCCTTGACGTGCATCTGCCTGTTCCCCCTGCCCCAGCCTACCCTGGATGATGCTCCCTCAGCCACAGCCTTTGCCCGGCCTTTGTGCTGCAGCCCCAGAGGGCAACCTCTGCCTGGGCTGGGGGGTAAGTGGCAGGGGGGTAACTGTGCCATAAGTAAGTTGGTAGCAAGTTTCCTGCAAGATTTTTTTTATTATTTTTTTCTTCCTGGCAATAAGATGTAACAAAAAATTGGCAGGTTCATACTTTTTGTTGTGGAATTAAAATCTATTAAAAAATAAGTGAGCCAAAACCTGAAATCGCTACCAGGCAGCGCTCTTGGTGGAGTAAAAAGCAGAAGAGAGCCAGATCCAGAAGCATTTTGTATGTATGTGCATGTGTATTATGTGTGAAGAATGAGTGTATGAAGCTCAAATAGAGGTTTTAAATAGAAATAACACTGGCAGCTCTTTCTCTGTGAATCCAAGGCTATTATGTGTCTGGCCCTTGCCAGCATGAATTGCCAAGGAAGTTCATGTACACTCCACGGCTGATTTGGCAGCTGTGCAGCCGTGGCAAGTTCGTGGCCTGGATGCTGTTCAGCAGAAGGGATGACATTTCTCTGTCTGGTGGTTTCCCTCTTTGCAGAGGATGAGGGGGGACCGAGGCAGCCTGTTCCCCACCCTGGTGCAGGGACGGGCAGTGGTGCCACTGCCCCTGCCCTGCCAGGTTTGGTGCTCCCATGTCTTGGAAAGGGCTGTTGTTCTGGAGTTGCTGAAAGCCACGACAACACAGGCACGCAGGGTGACTGCACCCGGGTGTTCATCAGGGACCGTTTTTATCCTTATGGCAAAAACCATGAGTTTCAGTCAGGTTGAGGCAGTGCAGCAGTGTGAACTTCTTCCCTGAAGCTTTATCGGTGGTCTCGGTTACTTCCCCTCTCAAGGGAATGTCACCAGCTTGTGCTCCTGGGGGACATGGGCTGTCCTGTTGCAGTGGTGGGGACACATCACTGGGCAGGGTGTCAGCCACTGTCTCCTCCCCTGGGCTCTGCTCCAGCACCCGCGGAGGGGCTGCGCTCTGCAGCCCAGTGGATTGGTGGCCTCGGGCCCTCCCAGTCCCTGTCCGCCACCCCTGGAGCCAAACCTGGGCTTTTTGTCCCCACAGAAATCCTGGTGCCACGCGAGGAGCAGAGTGCACCGGTACGAACCCTGGACACGGGAACAATTCGGGTTAATTCCTCTGTGAACCTGCGATGCACTGAATGGTGGTGCTTTTACAGGGTATGGGGGGAAATAATCTGAAATTAAACTCTCCGTAAGGGAAGAAATGCATCCAGACCCATTCTTTACTGCTCATTTTAGTAATTTTTTCCAGATAACCTACACATCTGTGTCAGTGCAATTAAAGCATAAATTCTGTCTAATGAACAGTTGTAGCCCTTGGGCTATTGCGAAATGAGCAGTGAAGTTGGAAACAGTCATTAAAATAATAAAGAAGGGTGCAGAGAGAGAGGGAGGTGCAGACAAGGTAGTGGTGGTATGCTATCGGGCAAGGAGTGGAGAGGAGCAGCGGTCAGTTTTGAACTTCTGGGGTGACTCTACCCCATGTGTCCCCCTGCCAAGAAGCAGCCATATGGAGCAGTTGGACCCGGGGCTGGGCATGTCCCAGCCCTCTCCCTCACCAGGGGCTTCTGGTTGTGCCATGTCACAACAAAATCAAGTCTTAGACTTTGTTAGAAACGGATGGCTGTAGACCTGCAGGGCCCTTGTTCCAGCATGGGCAGTGCCAGCCATCCTGCCAAGCCAGAGCAGCTGTTTTGCATATAAATATTTTTTGAGATTTCGGTTCTCCAACTGCTGATAAAGCTCAGGAAGGGAGGAGAATGTTTCTTGTGTTAGACAGGATTATATCTCCTTTTACTTTTTTCACTAATCAGTCCTTTCTTGGTAAAAAAAACATGCTGTGTATACCCCCATAGTTTGCTTTAACTTTTTTTTTCCTCTCTTGCTCTCCTGAGGACAGTGACTGCCCGGGCTGAACTATATCCGTGATGGAGACTGGTCACTTTCTGTCCTGTGAGATAGCTTATTCTTTCGCTTTTAAGTAAAGAAATAAAAAAAATCCTTTTCAATGTTAACCCTTGGAGTTTTAATATTGTCTCTCCACAAGTCATTGTTTTATGTCAATAAATCAATTAATACTTGGAGCTGGCTCTTTCAGACTTAATACACTCCTGTTTAGAAATGTATGCAGAAAGCTAGTGATATCTCAGATTAACAAACTAAAAAAATAAGCAAATGCTATTTAAAAAAAAAAAAGCCAAACAAATTCGATTGGAGTGATTTTAGTGGGATTTCTATCGTTATGCGGTGGGTTTATTGTTTTTTCTTTTGAAATGGTTGTGAACCAGAGTGATTACTTATCATTTTCATTTTAACTCCATCTGACAAATCGTTTTAGATGAAGAAAGCAATACTGCATCTTTAAATGGCTACTCTGTCAGCGCATCTTGCAGGGCTTTAAATGCCCTTTGTTATCGCAGTCTAGACAGGACGCAGGCGGAATATTTGATATGTTATAAGGCAAAGATTTGACAAGGTTGGATTAATTTACTGGCTTGCTTAAAACAGAATATAAAAACATTTTTCCTTACAAACTTGTATTTCTCTCTCTATCGTATTTTTTTTTTTAAGTTAGTACAGTGTGTTTCAACTGTTTAGACTGGGAAAGGAGACATTAGCTTACTGCAGCCTGCAGTACTTTAATTGCCCTTTTTATGACTGTCTAGACATCATGCAGATGCATGTTTGTGGTGAAAAGACATTTCCCCCTCTGGTTATACGATAGTCTGAAACCTTTACATTGCCTATCTCCTTACCCCCTCTGTCTTAGAATGTGCTTTACTTCCTCCATTTCTGAAAATCACTTTCCCCTGTTTTTATTTTTTGAAGGACACTTCAGTCCCCCTTTTGCTGTTCTTTTCCGTATGATTATTTGCAAATGGTAATGCTTTCTGGGGGAATAAAGGTATGTGGAGCAAATAGCTCTTGGAGCCTCGCTGGAAAGTCATGCTGCTGAGGGGCGGCTTCGTGTGCCATTTCTGTGCAATGTCCTGTGAGTACCTGTACCTCTCCACACCTACAGCACTACCTATGGATGGCTGTGTTTGTTTGGGTTTCCCTTGCCATAAGAGCACAGCCTTGCAGGCTGGGTTTAAGAATGAAAGTATCAGCAAGGTTTGAATGGGTTCATAGTTTTAGTTATGCAAATTGGATGCATAAATTAACCCCGTTGCTATAGTTACTGCTTTATTGTTAAATGCAGTGAAAAGGCCAAGCTGTGTCCATGGATAATCCTCCCCTCTGTACTCTTCCCCCTTTCCCTGTCCTCCTGACGTTGCCCTCTGCTCCGGTGCAAGGGCAGCTGCCACCCAAGCATCCTCCTTCTGGGGGTGCTGTGACCTGCAGAGGTGGCTTGAAAAGCCAGGGTAGAAATCAGCTCTGCGGAGGGGTTGGGGGAGCTGGGGGCTTCTCCCCGCCAACCACCCACAAAACATTGTTGGGGCTGACCTCACGGGTTGCCTCTCCACCGCTGTTCAGTGTCCTCAGTCTGGGGGCTGCGTGAGGACAGGATGGGGTACTGGGGACAATGAGGTGGGCAGGAAGGGACACAGATGTGCCAGGGGATGGGGATTGCGGTGGGGAGGCTTGGCTTGGCTTGTCTGCTGCGGCCAGGCGAGGAGAGGGCATGGGAACCCAGGCCTGTCCTTGGCTCCAAAAACCACCTCTGCTGAGCAAATGCTACTGGGTTTTTATATGGGAGAACAGCTTCTGGTTTAGTGTGTGTTCATAAACTCACAAACACAAAACACTCCGATGAAACTTAGATCTTTCAGCATATCTGCTGTAGGAGTTAAACCCTTTCTCAGGCTGTTGTTACAGCTGAGGTGGAAGTAAACTTATTGCCTTTAATTTTGTCGGTTTTGGGGCGTTTTTACTCACCTCCCCCATTTGCTTTGGGGTGTGTATATATAGATATACCATCTTTTTTCACATGTCTGTGTGAGAGTATAGACATGTATCTGCTCCCATCTGGTGGTGGTCAGACCAGTTCCAGAACTGAACTTGACTATTGCAATGACCAAACAGCAGTGTGCGTGTCTGGGCATTTGCATGCATTTTGCATATTTTGTTCAGCAATGCATAATTATGTCTAACTTAAGATTGTCCTTGTTCCATGGGAGCGCCTTACCTTGTGAAAGGTCACTCTTTTTGTAAGCAAAAGCTACAAAACAATAGAGATGATAACAGCGCTTGAGGAGGGGCGGAGACAGGAGAGGTGTCCTGGTGGATGGCTCTGGACAGGGCTGAGGAAATCCGTTCGCAGTTACAGCCCTGCCGTGACCTGTGTGGCTTTGGCCAACTTGCTCAACCCATGTTTCGACACCCGTCTGCGAGCCGCCCTTGGGGGTGGCTGGTGCGGCACTATGGCCTGAGCCCCCAGAGACCTGCAGTGCCACAGCCTGGGGACGGGCACGGGGGGGACCCCACCACAGCTCCCAGTGCTGAGGGGCTACAGGGGCTGCACCGGGTGGGTGAGTGAGGCTGTACTGATTCACACAGAGAAAGTGCTGGGGAATCGGACGTTCCCTGGCCACAGCTCCTGGTGTTTCCTGGCTTCTCTGTGCCACAGCCCTGGGCCAGTGCTGGGCACTGGTTGATGGGTGCTTGTCCCCGTGTCTGTCTCATGGTGCCACGCTCCAAGTGCTGGTCCTACAGGACCAAGCCTGTTGGGAATTGGCTGAGGAATGGTTTTCCCAGGAATAAGTGGAAATGGAAACTTTCTAGAGGACAACTGAAGTGGAAAGGGAGGATGCTGGGGGGGGAGGGAGACCTGGTAAAATTCAGTATATGCCGTATTCAGCTGGGAGAAGCTGTGGTCCATGTTGATGGCACCCATAAACCTCCCATCTCCACACTGGTGCACCATCACCACTGGCTGTTGTGTCATGGGGTGTCCTGCACGGAGTGGGAAAGACTGCATCTTACTGCTTTGCAGCTGGAGAATGCTCTGCTGCCACCTTCTTCTCTGCGGATAGAACAAGTGTAGCGTCATGGATCCTCGTCACCTGCGGAATTAAAGTTGCCTTGTTTTGATGGGCCTGGAGCGTAATGAAATGCCTGTTCCTGGGTGTCTTGGCAGAGCAGGAGGGGTCTGGCCATGGCACTGCCAGCAGCGGTGGGTGCCGGTGCCAGCAGCATGGCAAGGGGGTGATGGCTGAGTGTGGGGCTGCAGGTGCCTCGTTGGTGTGAGGCAGCTCTGCTGCGGCCAGACGAGGCTCAGATGGAGCTGGACTCAGAAACCCAATCTCTGTGATTGCTGTTAGCTTCTGGTAAGGTGGCAAAGCCCTCCCTGGATGGAGCACTTGCTCTCCTCGGAGCGTCTGCAACTGGCAATTTGTCTGTCGAAACAGATGTGGGCAGCAACAAACATCTATTTCTATAACTAGAAACAAATTTGGTAATTGCCTCTTTCAACAGGACTTGCTCAAGCAGGAAATGAAATTCCTAAATGGCAGTTAGCAAAAGTATTTATAGCTAAGTTCATAAATGAGATGTGCTTTCCTTTGTCATGAGTTTCTGCTGCGTGGAAGGAAAAAAAAACCTTTATGATACCAAGCCACACATTGATTGGGAGTGTTTCCAGTGTATATGAAAATACTTATTTCTACAGCTAGTAAAAATAAACACATTAATAAATAACCTCAACAGACAAACCCTCTTTGGCCTTTCAGGGTTGGCTGGCGGGGCTTGATCCAGATATTGTGTACTGTGTTTTTTCACTTGTTCTTTGGTAGATTTTATTTCTGGTTCATGCTATTTATGATTACAATCTATAAGCTCTCATTCCTACGTCCCTGTGGATGCTCTTGTTCCAGGGACAGGGGACGCGCTGCCCTCGCTCCTGCCCCAGCTGATGCTGTCGTGCTGCCTCTTGGGGAGAAGGAGGTGCTCTGGTTGTTCTCAGCTTGGGAGCCATGAGCCTTGCTCAATGTTTTCTAGTGAGCAAGCAAATATACCTATCTTTTAAGTGCAAAATCAAAACTACTTTATTCTTTTAATCTAGTTCAGCTGTCCTCACCCTTGGGAGTAACTTCAAAAGCAATGTACGCCTTCCAGTCAGCTCAGTAGGTTGGGATCAGGCTTACTGTGCATAAAAGACGTGGTCTCAAAATCCTTGAAATGGAGATGGTGAGAGAAATAGGCACTAAAAAGAAGGGACATGGTTGGCGTGTGCAAGATTTTAGAGGCTCTGAACAAGTCCCCAGATAACAGGTCTCTGCTTAGAGCCAGGGGGTGTCCCAGCAGTAAGAGCTGATGACCTTGGCTCTCAGGCTAGCAATTTCCATGTGAAGGCTGCGTGCAACTGTGCCAATCCTGCCTTCCTGGTACTTGAATGCTAGTCCCGCTCCCTGCAGCTGCCCCCGAGCCATGCTAGCTCGGGAAGGTCACCTTTTAGAAACAGGGATGGTGGTGTGATCAGGACAGTCACTGTGTTCTAAGAACTAAAAAAAAATTGAGGCATAACCGGTCTGATATTTCTGTGTCTATAAGCATGAAATGGGGCTATTTCCTTTGAAACAAACAAAAAAAAGGGGGTGGGGGTGCAGGATGAGGCAATCATTTACCAGTGACTCAGAGGATGTGCTGCTTGATTATCTGGGGTGGCAAATGAAGAAAATGAACTAAATTATTAGTTTTGGGCACCTTGGGCACAGTGATGGCCCAAGGATTGACACTGTGAACATGACTTCTTGGGGCCCCATCATCCTTTTTCCCCGCAGTGTTTTTTCTCAAACTGACTCCTTTTGTGTCAGCCTCAGCCCGCCTACCCTGCTCTCAGCCCTCCGTTGCTAGCTCACACGGCATTATTTCTGCTTGCTGCCTCAGAACTGGCCATGTTGAATCTGGAAATGCAATTCAGCTGTTAATTGTACTGATGATGCATGAACCCAATCCAACAGGCTCTTCCTAGCTGTCCTGCCTGTTTGCCATGGGCCGGATCCTGCTGTCTTGATAGTGTTGCTGCAGCTCCAAAATGCTGCTGAGCAGTGCCCACAGTGGCAACATCAGGGTCATATTCTCTATCTATCTCCAGTACTTCCTGTGCTGCCTTGTAAACAAATGCGATTGTTGACAATATGATGGGGCCTTTGTATGTGGTTTTATGGAAGTATTATTTAAAGATAAATGTAGCATCTGCTACTACACGAATATTGCAGTAATGACTTTGCCTGGTGTGATGGTTTCGAAGATGACCTAACAGAGGAGCGGTGGAGAGTGAGTAATCTGCCATCTGAAGTTCTTTGTTCTTTCATCTCATCTTCCCCATCCACAGTCTCCGAGAGGGAGAACATTGGTCGCTTTAATGAGTGGAGCTCTGCATCTGGTGGATGAAATGGCCATTTTGAACGAGGAGCAGTGTTGGGTGCTGCACCCTCTCTGGCAGCCTTTGGATTCCAGCTGTTGCCAGGAGCTGTTTGGTTCTTGCTTAAATTAGAGCCATTCAAATGTAATGTTTAGCATAATGGGCGCATCTCTCTTCCAAGCAGGACTGGGAAGGATACTCCAGAGCAGAGCTGCTCCCACTGGGCTGTGTTGCTGCTATGCCAGGGTGTTTTCCTCTGTGACATGTGTATGAACAGGGGAGGGTGAGGGGCCAGGGTCAGACATGGTCCCAGCACTGACCCTGCTGCCTCTCCCACAGGATACTGCAGAGTCCAGGTCTGTGCAGCCGCTTACTGAGGAGTTGTGAGCTTATTCTCTGCTAAAATCATAGCTCAGAAGGGTGACTAGATTCAGATGGCTCTTCTCAAATTTACATTCTTTAGCCCCGAGTAGAAAAAATGACGTCCACTCTTTGGCTACATTGCTTAACCCACATTCTTTTACGGAGGCTTTCATGAGCATCTGGCATAACAACGGCATTTTGGCTGGACTTGATTCTGCTGAGTTTACCCTCGGTTCCTTCCAGGGAGCCACATGCTGCTCCAAAGTGTGACCAAATTTTGCTGTAACATCTGTCCCCTGCTCTCCAAAAGCATGCTCGCTGCCAGCAGGCACAAATGCAAGCTCTTGAGGCAGGCAGGGCTCTAAACCAAGCACAGGGACCAGACAGACCTCAGGCCAGATCTGTGGACCCTGCTTTGGTCTAGGCCTGCTGCAGGCCAGCTCAGTAACACCAGCTTTGGCCTTTCTGGTTCTCTGCTTGCAAAAGACAGCTCCTCAGTATGGGTAAGGCAAGGTGGTGTACAGGGCGTCCTAAGCTTTCATTTTCCAAAAGTGATTAGGACTTATTTTGTACGCTAATTATTGGGGTGTGCAAGGTGGTGGTACAGTCTCAGCTGTTCATGGTAAGGACTGTCCTTGTGTGTCTCCTTGCACCTGGGAGGGTAGGGGAGCAGACAGGGACCTCTGGACCAGCAGTGGAGAAGGATGCTAATGAAGCTGCACACATTTTGGGTGCTGCCAGACACTTAATGACTTAATGATGCTGGAGGGGGGGGGGGGGGGGGGCTTTTGTCCGCTGCTATTCCAAGACTTGTTTTCCATTTGCTCTTTCAGAAATTGCACAAACTTGTTGAGAAGCCCTTAAAGTTACTGGCCTGAAACCATTCTTGGCTGAAATCCTTAAGCATCCCTGCTTGGTGTCCCACAGAGCTTGTAAGTGCAGAATTTGGGGAATCATGGACAGGCACAAAGGATGCATCGATACTTTTCGGCTCCAAACTTCAAGTTGTTGCCAATATCAGTCTGATTTGGACTTCCATTTCTCCCCACCACCTTCCTGATGGCTCTTGAATAGCCTCACCTGCACATGCTTAGTCAAAAAGTAGCTGTACCCTTATTTATGTCTCTTACATGCTTTTTTTTATGTAACTAGAATGCTGCCATCAAGGGCTACAAGGAACCTCTTCAAACAGAAGATGCCCAAGGGTGGGGGTGGGTGAAAAGATGAGAAAATTGGGAGGAGGGGGGCCTGCGGTCAGGGCTGTGCACATCTCTGCTGTGTCTTGCTCTGAGTCATGCAGCCAGGGCAGCTCTGTGTATATTGGAGGTGTTAATGGAAAAATCAGGGATGAAAGTGATTGCTGCAGATTTGTGAGCACTATTTTATTAATTTATCTGGTTAATTTTGCTGTGTCTGGAAAGACTCAAGGGGTGTGTGTGTAGAGACCTTCCTTTCCAGCGTGAGTGTGTGGGTGCATGGCGGACGGAGTGTTGCAGTTAGTTGAATTTAGCCTAAATCTCCAAGGATTACAGAGGAATGCAGGACATGAGGTGTGACATTACAGTGCCACCATATTTAGCTGACGGTGGGCAGCAATTCATTTGTGGGTATCATAAGCTTCAGGACTGGATGTGGCCTGGCTGTCCCCTGTCCTTGTGGCTGTGCTGGAGGCTGGTGCTGCTCGCCGGGTGCAGCTGTGGGACGGTCCCCCTGAGGTGCCCACTCGACATTGTTGAGGGCTCTTGGCCCAGGTCTGTTGAATCCCAGTGCTGTCACCTGCATGAGCCATGGCTTCCCAAATAACCCTGTGAAGTGGCCGTGTGCGTCATGGAGCAGAAAGTGCTGCTTCATTGTTGGAACAGGGGCTCTGAGGGCAGAAAGCAAGATGCTTTTCTCAGCTCTGCTTTCTCTAAGCATCATCTAGCTCTTTGCATGGTGCCCTCAGGTGTCCTGCTGCACCCCTGCTGGAGGCATGTTCTTGCCCAAGGGCCGGTTGCTGGCAAAGGGCTTGGGTGTCCTGTGCAGGGGGTTTCTCGTTTATGCCAATAGGTTTGTGCCCAGTGATTGCATCCTGTTGCTGGTGAGCACTTTGGCTCCATGCCTGCACCAAGGGTGGTGGTCCTTCTGCGGTCTAGGTGCCTGGTATCAGGGTGAGTGCTCTTCTGCTTGCTGTGGTGCATCCCCCATGCTGAGCTTTGCTCCAGCTACTTGCCCTCTTTGCCCTCACCAAGACCGTAATTGCATCGTTCCCCACAGCCAGGCCTCTCCATCTCCATTGGCTTTGTCCACAGGCTGTGGCTCTGCTGCCTGAGTGGAGCAGGAGGCTGCCAGGGGTGCATGCTGTGGGTGAATCCTGCTCTAAAGCCCTGTGTGGGTACCTGCAGGCCCTGAGGGGGTGGTCAGGGGTGCTGCGGGGGCAAGATAGGGCCAGGGAGCTCAAGCTACCTGCCATTAGAAGTCATCCTTAGCTTGGGTCTTCTTGGATGCTAGATAGGTGTTGCCTGTGTTTCTACAAGACCTGATGGCATCTCTATACTTCAACAGGGAAGTTAGAAAAGTCTCAATCTGTTTCTGCCCATTTTATTGAGGCTTGTTAGGCAGCAGGAGGAATCTCTGTACAAAACTATCCCATTCAGTCTTGGTGTGAAAGTTGTAGTAAGTGTGTCACAGAAAGTGAAGACCAGAGGTGAAGGCACAGTGTGTGGTGGGGTTCCTTGGCTCTTCCATTAGGCAATTCTCTGGGAACGTAAGTTACATTTAATTAAAAGTTGTCCTTAGGTATGGTGGAAAATGGCCAGACTGGAAATATACATCTGGGTTGCGGAGTAAGCAAAGACAAGGACTCTGTTCTCTCCGATTGCAGGTGTTTGTAGAGGGTCTTCAACAAGGCAGTCCTTGTGCTGCAGTGGGCTAAAACCCCTCTGCCTGGTGAGGAGCAGTTGCTGGGCAAGCCTGTGTGGCAGCAGTGATGCAGTGGTGCTATTTCGACAGTTCTCTTAAAACTTCTGAAATAGCAAAATCTGTGTTGTTCTCAGCCCCCTTTTCAGTTTCCCTGACTCTTGCTTCCTTTTGGATTTTTCTACTACTCAAATTCATATCAGTTTCTAGATGAGAGGAAACTGCTGGAGTTAAGCTTTCATTTTAAACCCACTTTTCCATCTTTTCTCTGACGGGTGATATTGCAGATGTTAGAGCAATGTTGGAGGTTTCCCTGTAGTGGTGAGGCTGTGCTTGACACTCCCAAAACCTGATGAAGGTTTGGCCTCTGTTGCCAGATCTCCTCTTGGTCAGGCATATGAAAAGCCTCAAAACAGGGGTTTAGGTGTATTTTTCCAAAGAATGCTAATAAAATGAGTGATAATGTGGCAGACTGAGGGACAGTCACAGCAGCATCTAGAAGCTGAGGTGCATATACCATCCATCCTGGGTAAAAATTAACTGGTGGCTTACTAACTTTGAAGAGCAAAGCTTGCTCAGGCGGTCTCTCATCCCAATTAGGGTGAAGCGGGTTTTTGGGTTTCCTCACACCAGGCTGATGTCCAGTAGAAGATGAAATCAGCAGCAGGAGTTTGGTTTTTTTTCCACACGCTTAGGAGCATATTTTTGATAGTCTGTGAGCTTGTGACCAGACTCATTGTGCTTGAACTGTCCCAGCAATCTGTTTCAAGTCAGAACTAAGGGGTTTTTAATGATAAAAATACCCAGAGGAAGTGAAAGTGAGCATAGGAGAAGCAAAGTATTCTTCAGAGGATTCTCTGCTTGCTTTAATTTTGTCTCAGCAAAACAGCCTTGGGTTTCAGCACAGTGCACCACAGCATTTATGATGACTGGCATATTTTTTAAAACCTCTTTCTTTGGAATTGTGGCTAGTGCAGCTACATTTGTTCAGCTTAGCCGTTATCTCCTGAGTAATTTCACTTCTCATCACTTCTTTCACAGTGTGCAGTTCCAATGCATGTAGAAATTATAACTGAAGCTTACAGATAACTGGTTTGACCTGCGGATGTGTATTATACCCAGCTGAAAGCAAAGGTCATCTTGGCTGACACCCTGTCTGAAAGCTGTTCTGTCCACTTGTAAGTGATAGCTGGAGTAATTACTGCAGCAAAATGCAGGTGCTTTTGGTTTTTTTTCCCCTCCTCTCCATACCTGTCAGCGCTTTGGAGCGTTTGTCTTCAGCTGTGATACTCATGTGGAAGGAAGAGCATTAATAAAGTTTATAGTAAGCATTTTATGAACTGTAGTATAGCTGTAAAAAGTAAGGAAATGCATTTAAAGTATATCATAGCCTCACCTCCCCTGTGGCTCTTGTGAGCCATGCGTGTGCAGAGGCTCAGTGCTCCATCGACTCAAATAGCTCTCCCTCCATACGAAAATATCTATAAATTTTAAACCTGTGGGTGCTGAGCATTTTGTTGATAGGCAGTTGAAGAATGTCTCAGGTGTGCCTTTCTGCAGCTGCTTTTATGGATCCATAGATGTGGTCCTTGTTGGGAGGAGCGGGGCTGGGTGCCCCATCAGCTGTGCAGGTGAGATGGCTCTGCATCGGCACCGCCTGCAGCCACCTTCCATTTTCATACATTTCAGACATTTTAGAGCTGTATCACCTTAGTGGCCAGGCAGCACGGGCACTGCTGCCTTCTTCCAACAAGGCCTCTGAGCAGAAAGCAGCCTGCGTGCTGCAGGGTCTGCAGGCTTTGGGAAGTGGTGGGGTCGCCTGGTGTTCCTTAATGGAATGCTGTCATCTACTATGCAACCCTTATTCAGGGCCATGGTGGTTTAAAGTGGCAGGCAAGTCACAAACTTGAAGAATGGGACATGACAGGTGATTTTACTTGATCATGAATATTCAGTTTCAGGATTGTGAGTGAGAATCTGGGGGAAAAACACTTGGTTGCAAAACAGTTGCGTGTGTGCTGATCGACTCCTGGAGCTGCAGCATCTAGACAGAAAAAACAGAAAAGCAGGTTGTGTCACTTAAACGTGATGTCTGAACCTGTTAGTTTGAAATGTATTCTGGAGTAAAAACGATGCAAAATTAAATTAGTGTGACCTTACTTTGCATTTGCAGGCTGAATATGCCCATGTTGTAAAGCCTAGTGCATTTATAACACTTCCCTTGGGGAAAAATACAGAGAGAAATGGAATGAGGTCTCTTCTAATTGAAAAGTGACAATGATTAGGAAGACAAATACAGAATGTGTTGAGTATTTCTTTTCTTTTTTTTTTGTTGTATGTGTGTTTTTAAGAATACCAGTGGAATTATAAATTATGTGCTTTGCAGTTTGTCTTGTTTTTCATTCCCCAAAGGCTTTTTATTAGCATAGCAGCTGAATTGCACTTGTATAATAATGCATTAACTCCCATGTTTGGGTTTTAGTGATCTTTCTTCATCAGTTTGACTGAGCTGCTTGGATAAAATCCTACTGAGTGTATCCAGCTTTTCAGTGTGTTGGGTTTTTTCTTCCCCTCCTGCAAATGAAGCCCATGAAGACAAGTTAAAATAGGAGAGTTGGCTGAAACTTTGGCGCCTCGAGTGGGTATGAGTCTCTTAAAAGCACAAATTGAGTGTTTTGTTTGGGTTTGATTTTTATTTTTTTTTTCTCCTTCCCTCCTCCCCCCATCCCCCAAAGGCCAGATCTGGCAACATGATTGTTCTTGGGAGTAAAGTTCATCCCAGTGTACCTGATGCCTTTATCTCCTAGGCACTACAAGGCTGTGCTGCTCCTCATGCTACTGGCTCAGGGTGAAGCAGGACTAGGGCACCATGTGCTCTGTTCCTCCCCGAGAAGTGGCTTCTGCTGGGCTTGGCCTCCTTGTGTGTACATACATCCTGGTTATCTTCTAATGCTTGGGAAAGCTGCACTTTTAGAAAACTCTAGTGTCTGAAATTGTGAAAATACTTACTTTATAGC
>JAOXJM010000005.1:55783-79868 GCA_026413425.1 Tringa solitaria | reverse complement strand
AGTTTGTCATGAAAGGTAGAAAACTGAATTTATAAGAGTTTTTAAAATGTATCTTTCCTTTATGTAACATGTCTATTTAGTGCCTTATTAAAGAAACAGTAACCCCCCCTTTGTGGAGAGGGGAAAAACAAAGTCATCGTTAGCATCACAAGTAACCAGTGTCTGGTCTCTTGCTCCTTTAGACCTTGCATTCAGTTTTCCCGTCCTCCCTTTCCCAGCAGCACTCCCTGGAGCATCCCAGTGAGCCCCTGCTGTCGGCTCCCTCTCTGCTGTCTCCCACTGTTCCTGGGGGAACTCCAGCTCATTGATGTGCATTGTCCTACTGGGGAGAGGGAGGTGGGGGGTAGAAAACTGTGGTGGATATTGTAAATGAGATACCAACCAAAAGGGAAATAGAAATATAATATCTACTGCCCTCTTGAGCCAAAACGTGTGAATGGTGTTGTTGGGGGTTTTTATTGGGGATGGGTTTTTTGGGGGGCTGGGGGTGGTGGTGGGTGTTCTGTGATCTGGTTTGTTTGCTAAAAAAAAAAAAAAACAACCTGGTTACCTCAGCAGGTTTTCGGTGGATATATGCATCACATTTAAAACTGAGCAGTGAATAAGGAGGTGTTGTGGGGACTGGAGGTTGTTAAATAACGGGATTGTCTTGTCATATAGCATTACCTGGCCACCAAACCCCATAAAAGAGGTCAGGAGGTGGGTAGGGTCTGGAAAGGCACAGAGGGGTAGTGGGAGAGGGTCTAAATATGCAGTGCCATTAAACCTAGCTCTCATGGTTTGAAGTCCTCAAAATTTCAACCGATTCTCTGGTTTTTTTCCTATTTTTTTTTCTCTTTCTCCTCAATCCATTCCCAGTGTGAGGTTTTATTTCTCAAACATCACCCCAAGCATCTGCAGTAAAGTGACCAGTTTGTTGAGTTTCCGGGTCCAGTTTCATTTACCTGCTTTTCTAGTTTGGTGAATTTAAAGAGTGTGAAATGGGCGGGCTCATCAACACCAACTTTCTGTTGCAAATGATGCCTTTCAATCCATGCCATGCACGAACAAAAACCAAGCTGCCACCTTCCCTGCTGCTTGTGCAGGTCTCTGGGGAGCGTCTGCAGCCTTGATGGGGGGAGCCCTGGGTCCCAGACAGCGGGTGCAACTCAAGTCCACCTCAACAGAGGCAAGTTGTCATCTTTTGTCTTTCTTTTGTCCATCCCTCTGCTTTGCAGTCCTGAGAACTGTGTATTTTAAGTGCAGATACCAGATCTGGGGCCCAGATCAACTCAAGTTCTGAATGGGTGTTTAGAAATAATGGTCTGTTCTTTTTTATTATTATTATTGTTGTTGTTGTTGTCGTCATTATTATTATTATTATTACTATTTAATGTTACTTTTTGCCTCGGGGTCCATTTCTTCCCAATTCCTATGTCCTGTATTGCCACCAAGGCCGAGAACTTTATTTGCACACCCTTGCAGGTGTTTCTATTCATTTCCTTCTGGTCTTTGTGCAGCTCAGGAGAGAACTGTGCTAGAAGCTGGACCACAGTCCTGCTCCAGAGAAGTCTCTGGCGACTTGCAGCTGCCAGCAGAGAGATTCGGCCCTTTAAGAATGAAGAAACAAGGCATTGCTAATGCTTAGCAGCAACCTCTTGCCCTAGCCTGCCTTTTTGCTTGAAGTTTTAAGAGTCGAATTAGCTTTAAAAGGGGTTGTTAATACCACAGAGTTTCTTAATTTACAGTATGGCAAACAGCATCCTTAAATTGCCCCCAAATCTTAATGGCCTGGAATGGGACTGTGGCTTTGTCAATCAGGATGGGTTTTGTTTGGGGCTGACACTGGTACAACTTGCATTCCCTTCACAACCCTTGATTTCACCGGTTTGAAGATTCAGCTTTACTAATCTAGTGCGTTGTTTCTGTAAGTGTTTCAAAATTAATTCTATCTTAAGTGGGGGTATAAGGAAATCCAATTGCTTTCTGGAGAATCACCCTTTTGTATGTGTTTTGAACTATAAAATTGCACTAACTGCTATCTTGAAAATTAAAGAAATAAAAGCCCAACATTTTTACTAAGGATCAGGAAAAGACTAAATCCAGATGTGTACTATTAATAGTGCCAGGCAGAACAGAATGCATTTTTAATCTCTTCTGTCTCTGAGATTTTCTATATACAACACAAAGCTACAAAAAAAGCAAAAAGTTTTCCAGAAACTGCATTTCAAATTTTTGCTGTACTATAGAAGCTCATGAAGGACAACAATAAAGTCCTAATTTGCCTGCCTTATAGACACATTTCATTGTATTAATATTTTCTTAAACTTCCAGTTGCATTGCTTTGGCTTTGGAGTTTGTTATAGGCAGCCCTGTATCCCCAATTCTGTTCAAGTTTAAACTTATGTAAACTATTGAGAGCACATGCAATGCAGTACTTATCTATATTTTGCTGGTTTAGTTATGAATATGTACTCTGATGCCAATTTACAAAAATCTGTTGTAAATGCTTATTGTGTAACAGTAACCAATAGTGGCAATTATATGTCATTCTAAAAGCTGCAATACTTATACAATAAATTTTACAATACTTTGGAAAATTTGCCTTCACCTTTTGCTTTGTTACCCAAAAATCAGGGGTTTTCAACACAACGTAATTTTAAAAGCTTTTCCCTATTTTCTTTTTAAATATTGGAAAATCAGTATTCTCAGGTTTTTATATTTGTGTGGTTTCCTCCCTTCCTTGTTAAGTAGCCTTCTGAATAACAGGCCAACCTCTATATTGCCACGACGTGTTTTTTGCTCTGAAGCTGTAGGTGGTTCCTGGTGTATTTGCATGCTCAGTCCATGTGTGCACATGTGTGCATGTACAATTCTGTTTTCTTTTGAGTAGATCAGGTGTGGCAGCTTTAACCCCAGAAGAAGCATTCCTGGATTGCACCAGTATGACTAACTTGCGATTCTGCCTTTCAACTGAAAAGCATCACTGATAGTCACAAGGTCTTAACTTGAATAAGAACTGTGTAGATCGACTTAGATCCTCAGCACAGATAATTTGCGTGACTTTCCTTTCTGAGACTGGGGTCAAATTGCAGTGATCACATTAAAATGATTGAAAATGTAACTGTTGGCAGGGGGGTTTCTTTCCGTGTTTCCAAAGGA
The DNA here is from genome assembly GCA_026413425.1 of Tringa solitaria. Lineage (NCBI taxonomy): Eukaryota > Metazoa > Chordata > Aves > Charadriiformes > Scolopacidae > Tringa > Tringa solitaria. The sequence goes on along the minus strand of JAOXJM010000005.1, from coordinate 76,727 downwards.
TGCCCTGTAGATTCACCCAGACCTTGGAGTCCTTCTTGAGACTAAGGAGTGTGTAGTAATTAATTCCTTGGGCTTTGCCTGAAGGCTGCCAGCTCTGCCTAAGCCCTCCGTCTCCCCAGCCCTTCTCTCTGGCTGATCACAAACCTCCATTTAAAGTGGCAGCATTTCTGAAAGCACCCCCCAGCTTTTACAAGTGGCCTCTTGGACTGGTTTGGATGGGCAAGTTGTGGATGCTTGGATTTGATGTGGGGGACCCGTGAGCACAAAGAGCTCCTGTGGACTTCAGCGGGACGCCTGAATGCTTTGCATAGTCAGCTACTCACAACACAGCCCCAACCTGACGGGCAGTTGGGAAAATACCACTAGTAATGACTGAAAGCAGCTTAATTGCAGTCCAGGAAGGAGAAACCCAGATCCAGCCCGCTGTCTCTGATTCTGGAACTATGTCACCTCCTGATTGCGGTTTATTTTGTGGGATTCCTGGTGTCCTCTGTGCATTGCTGCTGGAAAGACCATCTGGGGTGATACAGTAGCCAGAAAGCAGCTGCCCTGGGTTGGAATACTTTAATTTTTCCCCATGGCAAGCAATTGGCTGCTTTTAACGCCATGACATTGCCTGGCTCATTGGTGGGTCTCTCCTGGCTTCAGGGAACTCTCGCCAGTCACTGGCCCCAGGGCTTGATGTGCCAAATAGCCAGCCAAGTCTGGTTTGGAGCCGTTCTGTTAGTAGACCCAAATTACTCAAACTCCAGTGTCAGCAGCTGTAATGTGGCTGGGGGGCTGTTTGGCAGGAGACTATCCCCATCTGCTCTCAGGGCCCCCGTGAGTGGTAGGGCTTCGAGCCTGTTGCTATCCCCGTGCCCCCAGGGAAGCGGAGTTTCCCAAGGAGCTGGGGTACTGCTTGGAGGATGAGTGGGTTGTCACGCAGGCGAGGTTCAAAACCAGCACTATGGGTGAAATTGTGCTTATCGCCATTTCAGGCTGTAGGACACTGGCCCCAGCAGTCTGGGTTTGGGGATGAATCAGGAGTGATGATTTGGAGGCGCAAGTGGGCTTCTCAAGGCACCATAGAGCACTTGAGATAATGTATTGGAAGTCCTGATAGTGTGCTGTATGCAGTACTGCTCCGTGCTGCCAGCATTCAATGCCTTCCAGTCCATTTCCAAACCAGTTCTTAGCCAGGAAGCCTTTTTTCCTCTAAATCATATTTTAAATGAGCAGAACCCTGGTGGCTTCATTTTAGCATCTGACCAAATTTCACATGACTGTTTGGAGCTAAAACTTTTAACCCATTTGGAACCAAGAGTGATGGTTTTGTCCCACCTGGCTGAGTTTGCCAGGGCTGGATTTCTTGTTTCCTTTAGGTGTGGTTCCTCAGCAGCTCCATCAGGCTCATGGGGAGCCAGGGGCAGCTCCTGGGGACTCTGCTATGGGCCAGCTTTCTGAGTGTGGCCCAAAAGAAGTCAGTCCATCGTTGTGTGCGTTCAAGCAGGTAATGAAGATGTGAGTTTTTGTCTTGTTGCAATCTTCATTAGTCCTGCTCCTGCATCCGCTGCCATGTGCAGCTGGGATTAGCCCTCGGTATGGTGGGAGCTCTGCAGGAGCTGACACAGTTTGCTGAAACTAAGGCCCCATTCTGAAAAGATGTCTCGTTTTATGCACTGTGAATAACATAGATGAAAATTCAAATGTCTTCCTCAGTGCATAATACTGCGCAGGGGAGTCTTGTGGTATGGGGACCGGCAGGAAGAAAGAAGGTGAAAACCTGTGGTGGGGAGTTGATTTGCTGATGAAGGTGATGCTATGGGCTGCAAGGGGCAGCGTGGCCCAGGCAGGACGAGAAGCGTGGTGACTGTGGCAGGATGTCGATGGCCCCAGCATTGGCTCGAGCAGCTCCAAACCCGCTTTTCTGTCCCACATGCAAAGAAATACCAAAATGCTACATTTCTGAGAGGGGAGGCAGTGCCTCTGTCCCAGCCTCAGGATCACAAGTACCCAAGCAGGAAAGCCACTTTGTTCCAGGAGTGGTGAGGCAAGGGAAAGGGCAGGGTTTGGTTTGAATGACTGTTTCAAAATGACATTTTTAGTTTTCGGATTCATGGCTGAAACAAACATCTTCCCACAGAAAATTGGAACACAGCTGAAACAACATTTTCCAAAAGGGAATTTTTTAAATGGAAAAAAAAAGCCAGGTTCAACCAGCACAGTGTGTGGGAATGGACAGAGAAATATTGTTACTAAGCTACCTTTCTGCATCCAATGAGGTGATCTGGGGACACTGCAGCACAGTTGATTAGCAAAATATTATTTTTAACCCTTTTTTATTTCTTTTTTTTTCTCTTTTTGCAACTCAGTGGAAGAAACAATTTTGTGACTTTTGGAAACCACAAGTGGCAAAGCCTTTGATTTTCAACAGATTTATCTGCTGCAAATTGAATAGGACTTAAGAAATCAGATTCAGCTTTTCCCTGTGCTTTCAGCATCAAAACCCTTTTTGCAGCTCTTCTGGCCCTCCCTGGCTGCACTCACTGGAAGGTGTAAATTCCAACTTCAAAGTATCTGAACTTCACAGCAGGTTTCCCCCTCTCACCCCCACTTTTTGCCTCTGTATTTTATCTGCTTGTACTAACCCAAACTCTTCCCTTCTGTCTGCCCGCGCCTCTCTCTGCCATTGCCTTCCTCAGGAGCTGCGTTAATCCCCGCTCCTGCCCCTTATGATTAATTTCTCATGCTGTAGCAGCAGTCTCTCACACCACATTGCTGCCTGCGCCTGCATTTAATCATTTAATCCAGTTTGCGCCTGGAGGCGCAAGCAAGCACTAGGGCTTCTTCCCCTCCAGTCCCAGTGCTCCGGGCTGGTCCCTGCCAGTGATTCCCTCCTAGTAAAGACAGAGGAGATGGCTTGGGGTGCTTTGAGATGCATAAGGTATGAAGCCTGGAGTCAGCCTCATCCTTTTTAAGCTGTTCAGACTGCTTTTCCCTCAGATTGATTTATTGGAGTTGGGTTTTTTTTCCTTTTTTTTTTCTTTTCTCTACACTGCTGGCCCTGAAGCCCCTGTGCAGGCTGAGACCTATCTCCCTGTCAAGGGAGGGGAAGCCTTGACCAGTAACAGAAACCCCTGAGTTTCTGTATTTCTGGCTGGAAATATAAATTCTCCCTCATGGCAAGTGTTGCAGTGATGGTTACACTAAGATGTATTAAGAAAGCAATGTGGTCTCACAGGAATCCTTGCTGTTGACTGTCCTGATTGTAACGGGAATTTACTCCAAACATTTGCTGCTACCTTTATTTTTTCTTAATTTAAAAAAAGACTCAGGAAATTCCCACTGCTTTGATATAAAATAGGACTTTGTAACACTGTTAGTGCTACACTCTTAGCAAAAGACTGGAACAGGAGAAAAGAGGAAATAATATCTGTCTTGTGCTCCTAGACGTGATCAGACTAGAAAAGCACTGCTCAAGATTCACTTCATTTAAGGTCTGATGGGGTTAAAACTGCTTCCCCCTCCCTCTTTCCCCTTCTCAGGAGCCCTGCAAACAGCTCACCCCTCTCCTTTGAACCTAGTGCAGGAAGAATCCTGGTCTGTGCTCAGTGAGCAGGCAGGGCACTGGCCCAGTGGCAGGCTTTGATCCAGGTGGGCTCAATTCTGCCATGACCCAGAAAGCCAATTTAAGCAGCTCCAGAGAAGTGATGGCTGGCTGTGGGGGTTTCCTCTGCTCTTTTGCTGAGTAGGAGCTAAAGGAGGGTTTGAAGAGGGTGTTTCCTGGTCTCCCTTTGCAGTTACATGATGTAGGACTGGGTTTTGGTTCAGCGATGCCCTGGGTTTCTGAAGCTGCCTGGGTGATGTGAAGGAAAGGCAAATCCTCTGAAAGAACAGCCACTTCAGTGTTTAATCTTTTTGAGGGAAGATTGAGATGTGTGATATTTTTTTAGGGCACTCAAAAGTGGGCTTCAGGGTGTTCAGGAGCTGTGGGTGTGCTTTTCCTTCCTTTGTGGCTGAAAGCATGTTGGCTGCTGCAGCTCTTGGGCTTTCTCTCCAGCTGCCTCCCCCCCAGAGGATCCAGAGCCACTGCTCTCTGCGAGAGCGGGCCTCACTGCCACCGGAGAACATACCTTGCTGCTGGTGTTGCCCAACATGTCAGGTTCGTGGCTGTGCTGCTCCCCAGTTTCCTCCCTGGCTCTGCATATGGAGAACCTGTTGTCAGGTAAGATTAAAAGGTGCATAAATGAAATTTAGAGCTCTGGCTGACCAGACGGATGGCTCTGGATGAGGCAGAGGAGAGGTGACATGAAGCACTCCATGCAGTGTACTTGGAGTGGGTTTTGCACTGCAGAAATGTGGGAGAGCATTGACTGCTGGTCAGGAGTCATTAGTCATCAGCTCTTGGTGGGTGTTTGTCCCCCCACCCTCACACAGTCTTGACTCTTAGTTCAAATGCACACGGTTGCCTTGAGATTGATTGTTAGCAGCTGCAATAAATCACAATCACAGCAGCTAGTGGTGAGTTTTGGATGCCAGTCAAAACACAGCTCCTCAGAGTATTTATGTCTTGCAAAGTCAGGTAACCTGGACATTGAACAATGAGATCAGAGTGGCTCTGTGGAGTTGGTGAAGTTGCATTTGATTAAGAGAGTAACTCTGAAGTATAAAACTATTGCTTTGGTGTTGATGTGCATTGGTAATAAGCAGCCTGGTTTTAAAAAAAGAGATTGGAGACAAGTATGAAGCACCCCTGCCACATTGCGCACCGAACAACACTTTGCACCATGGCAAGCTGCGTTGTACCAGGCTCCCATCTTCTCCTTTCAGCCATGACCATGCTGTTGTTGAGGCATAAATGAAGAGGAAAAGGTAACTTTTGCTGCATTGGAAGCTTGGCAGAGATGTCACATCTCGTTTCCCAATACCGCAGAAGCTACTGGGCTATTTCAAAAGACATCTAGGATTCATATACATGAACCAGGGAGGGGAATGGCTGTGTTATCCTGGGGACCACAGCAGTTCTGCTGAGTTTCTCATTATCAGGATGTGGCAGCAGCTGCCAGTCCAAGGCAGTCATTGTAGTGTCATGGGTGGGTATCCTCAGTTTGTCACCTGTGTCCCCTTTGTGTTACCAACAGAGGATAGTCTGTGACCACAGCTCCTGCTCTGATATTGTAGTGTTAATATAGTGTTAATATCTTCAGTGCCAGGTCCAGTCAGCTACCTTTTTGCAAGAGGTGTTTACAGCATTTTAATACTTGGGCCCATTAAGATGGCTAAGAATTTGGCATCCAAAACGTTTTAGAAGCTCTAAAATAGTCATGCAAGCATGCAGTCATGCAAGACCAACCCCTTCAAGGTAGTTTGTGGTGTTTGAGGAGAGTCTGTATAGGTCTGGGGTAGTCAGCAGAGCTTCTGTGAGTGAGAGGCTGGGTTTAACTCTGTGTGAGTGCACACCAATAGCTTACTCAGGGAAGATAATGAGCTGTAAGCACACTTTAAATCCAGACAACTTACTAATATGCTTGTCCATCATAGTGCACACAGATATTTTTTTTTTTGTCTCAAAGCAAGGTTCCACTCAGATGAACGTAATCAGGTTAAAAAACCTAAATGAGGCACAACCCTGATGGTCTCCACTGCTTTCTTTTTCTCATCTCTATTTTTCTCTTGTCAGAGCTGCTGTTTACCTCTGCTCTGCTGAGCCAGTCTGTTGATTTCCTGTTCTGAGGAGGAAAGCTTGAGGTTCCCCAAGAGCCCTGGTGTCCTGGCTCCCTGTTCCCAGGGCATGGAGGAGCCAGAGCTAAATATAAGCTGGGGAGGGGAAAAAAAGGGGGGTGGGGGAGGGTTAGTGTGAGGATCTGTTTATTTTCCCTCTGATCTCTGAGCCCTGTTATGTTTTATTGCTTTGCAAACAAGAGGTCTGGAAAGCTTTCTTCCTTCCCGCGCCAGTACAAAGTCAGCTGGGTGTATAATTCCTGCACGTGAAGGAAAAAATACTTAATACGACTAGACTTACTGTAATGTTATGAGTGGCATGAAACTGGAACTCTGTTTATTCTCTCCGGGCCAGGTTTTACTGTAACTGCCCCAAAAAACTATCTGTATAAAATGTTTCTGCAAATGTGCACAGTGCCTAGATACACTTGCACCCTGCTGCTGAGAAAAGCTGTAGAGAAGGTGATGCAGGCAGGCGCTTTACATGCGATGGATCTAGAGGAAGGTGTGGCACATTCAGTGCACTTGCTCTGCATGCACACATAAGGATGTGGTCACCGTTGCCTGTAGCCTGGCGATGCTTCAAAGGAAACTTTCCGTTTGGCGGTGTGTGGTGTTTGAGTAGCCATGTCAGAGAGCAAAGGCACAGTACCCAGGAATATAATTGAGACTCTTTGTGGTGTAGAAAAGCACAGTATGAAGCAAAGCTTTAAGGAAGTTGATTAACTTAATGTTCAAGTTTACTTAGCTCATCCAATTTTTCAGAAGATGCCCAACTCCTTGGTGAGGTTTCTGCCCCAAATCAAGGTCTTCTCAGACTATGTCATGAGCAAATGTAAATAGTTGTGAGTAGTTGCTGGTACCAATTGTGGGTTTGGAAAATGGGCTTTGTCTTTTCAAGTTTTGGTTTATGGGGAAAAAGGGATTTTGCTTTCTTGCTCTGGCTTTCAGTGCCATGTGTGGGTAAAAGCACAGCCATGAGTTGCTGCTTCCGCATGTGATGCGCATGCATGGGGGTTTCTGACATACCCAGGAAACTATGCCCATCGCTCACTTTCTGCCTTGGTCTTCCGCTTCTGGACTGACTCTAGGACTTGGGCAAACAGCACAAGTGTCATTCAGCACAGTTCCGTATTGCTTTTAAAGAAAATCTCCTTTATCAGTCCTACACAGAAAAACCCCAAACCCTCAGGGACTGCATCATGTTGTCATCCATCCCCATGTGCTATCTGTGTGTGCTGTCTTCCTCTCTGCTTCTGGGTTCCCATTAACCCAGGACTTGCTCATGGCTTGAGGAAAGAGGTTCTGCTGCAGAAACAGCCCAGTCCCCAGCCTTGTCCTTCAGTGCATCTCAACATCTTCACAGCAAACTGACAGGCAACACTTCCCACTACGGTGACCCTTCATCTGCCTTTCCTGGAGATTCTGGTTTCTTCTCCAGGTCTGTCTGAGATACAGGGTAGCAAGTATAGGGATTGACTGGAATCAAAATTGCATTTCAATAGTAAACATTTGTCCAGAAATTAATATTTCTGAACTAATGTTTCCCTCCAACCAATGCATTTGTAAACAAATTACTCTCGCTACTGATATTTTTCCCCCCTCTGTAGAACAGGAGATGGACATGTAGAAAATCAACCATGCATAACTGAAAATCCCCCTCCTTGTGGAGTGATTATCCCCCTCACTTGGAGTGATTATCCACATAATCACTCAACTGATGTGTTTGCTTGTTCTCTGGCAGTTATCACCTAGGAGCCACATGACTGTCTAGAAGGAGTTAATTTTTTTAAGTTTTGTTTCTTGAGCTGAATTAAGTGTTGAATATCACTATAAACAGGCTTCCATGTTTAGTACGTTTTCTTATACCCAAACAAGTTTACCCATAGGGGAATTGATATTGATGGCTTCCTCTTTTGGTTGGAAAGGTGTATTTGATGTCTTCGCACCTCTAAGATTGGTAATTCCACTTCTCCTGATATGTAAAACAATTCTGAGCAACATACAAGAGCTTTTTAGCATCTGACTCATCTGCAGTGTAGATACCTTGCTCGAAAGGCCTTGTCTCTGCTGTGCCAAACCCACTTACAAACTGGGCTGCAGATTGTGCTGCCAGCTGTCCAGTGTCCCAGGCTACATGTGGGATGGATCTACTTCTCCTAAGTGTATGGCAACGGTTTACCATGTACCATGATGGCACCAGTCAGCCTTGCTTCATACAGCTTTCTTATTACACACCTTCATTAACAGCCCATGATGGGTCCCAGCAGTTGTTTAGTATGTTACAGTAGTTTCCCTGTGTTGCTTTGACCTCTCTTAGTATCAGCCTGAACAGACAAAAGTAATCAAGGCTTGTTCAAAAGTAATTTTGCATTAGCACTTCTCTTGAAGAGGAGGTAATCTGCAGTGGGTTTTTTCTTGATAATAAAGCTGCATAACAAAGGATTTCATCATTCCAACAATACTGAATGTAATGTGCTTGCAATAATTAATGCCACTACTAATGGCAGATTAGAATTTTGCCTTAATTATATCATTAAGATACATTTCATGCATTTAATTGTTTTTGTAAAATGACAGGTAAGCTCTCTTGCCTCACATTTCCCATTTCCTGATTCAATTACTTCACATGGAAGGGCAACCTGCTAGTAATGGCCTTTCATAGCTTTTGCTTTCCAGAGGAAATCAAGTGGGTTTTGGTTAGATATGCCAATACATTTCAGGTTAGCAAAGATCTTTGGTGCTGTTTGTCAATGTTAGTGGTGAACAAATGCACTGAACTCTCTCTTCCTCACTGGCCTGGATTTCATGAAAAATGGCGGGGAGGGGCATCAAGACAGGCCTGGGAAGAATCGAGAAGGTTAAAAATAAATCTGTAGGCCTCATAGCATGCCCTGCTGCAACAGTGGGAGGTTAAGTTTGGGTAAAACAGCACATCTGGGCCAAAGGCAGGAATCAAGGACTCAGAGGGGATGATGTGTTGATCCAGGGCTTCACTAGCAAAAGTTCCTGGGTGTTCATCACATGAAATACAGCTGCTGGAGAAGAGATGGCCACTCCAAACAGGTCCATCCCCTACCACAGAGAACAGCCAGAACTCAGCTATGAGAAATAGGATAGGATATTCTTCTGTGTGTCCCCAGCTTCAAAGCAGATATAGCTGGCACAAGATAGTATGATCACACAGGATATCATGTTATAGAAGAGACATTTTTTGCAGGAATACCTAGGACATCTGCATTCCTGGTGGTTTTTTTTTTTTTTTTTTTTAGTATGGTAGTCCTGATTCATTAGCTGTCTCAGTGCTGACCAGTGGGAGCAGGTCACTGACGGTAGATGGAGCTGCAACTCTAGGCCTTCTTGTGGGGCAGCACCAGCCAGGAGGCCCAGGCTTCTCTCCTGGACATGTGCAAATGCTACTGCTTGCTTTTTGAAATTAGATCAGCTCATGTCTTTGCAAGGCCAGAACCAGTCACCCACAGCAAGCCTAATATCCAGGCAAGGAATCTAGAAGGGATATGAATCAGCATGGTCCATTGTGGAAATAGGACCTAGAGGCCTTGGCAATGGTGACATACATGGATTTGTTTAGGATGAATAAATACAGTTTTCACTGGACAGGAGCTTGCAGTTATGTTTACAATTCCCAGCTGCTCAGAGGGATGGGAGTGGTGCATACTCTACTTTGTTCCTTTTCTGACTGCAGCTCGCTCCCAAATCTATGACCATTGTTATATGACTACACAAAGGTGAAATTCGGAATGAGCATGGTTAGGAAACAGAAGAATCTCTGGCTGCAATAATCCCTACAGAAAATATTGTTAAGTTGCCTTGAGGTGTAGATAGCTTTTTGCTTGTCTTTAGCAGCACTGCTGGATTTTGGACCATATGACAATAGTTAAAGCTGCCCCAAAGGCTGTCCAGATTGCTACCGCTGTTTGTCATCTGCACAAATCCACTTGCATTTCTCCACTTGTTTTACCTGCTTTTCATTACATGGCACGAATAACACTTTGGGCACTTCTTGCTTTGCAATGCAGAGTGAGAACTTCCATGGAAGGTGACAGACACAGCAACTGGTAAATACTTTGAAAACCTTTCCAAGTTGTTACTGCAACATTGACTGTGGAAAGCATTTGGGAGTGGGCTTTTTTCCTCCAGGTTATAACCATGCTACTGACTCAATGAGTCCTTGACCTCAATTAGTTGTGTTCATTACTTGTAGTCCAGTGAGAAGGAAGTCAATTTGCCTCTTTCATTCTCCTTTCTTCCCATCCTTTCTTGCTTGGTGCATGACCGAGCTGAAACTTGGCTAAGGCACAAATACCATTCAACACTTGGCAGGTTGTCCTGAGTGTCCTGCACAGTGTCCTGAGAGACCTGCAGAAGAAGCAAAGGAACACTTTGGGCTCTGTAGAGCCACAGCCAAAAGAGGGGAGTCCTACATTAGGAATGTCTTGCTGGAGAGGCTGCACATCTGCTTTGCTGCTGGCCTCCTAGAAGCCTTGAGCAAGAAGCTTCACAGGTCTCTTTCTCATATATTTTGACAGTGATGGAAGATATTCCCGCACTATGTCCTAGTCACATGAAGCTCATTAGGGATAACTCAGTTAGTTACAATCTATAAAAAGTATTGCCAATCCTAAATAGTTTCAAGCCACTAGAACACTAGTACACCATGACCTGTGTCTGCTCAAACAGGGTCTTTGCTGTGTTGTCAAGCTCTGAAAGTCAATAACCTTCATGTCATTTCTCAGATAAAATAATTGCCTGTGTTTCTACATCAAAACAGACCTCAGAGGGCTTTGAGGGCTGCTTATTGGAAAGACATTGCAGAAGGATGTCAATCCATGATATACAAACTGCAGAGAAAGCCTTGAATTCTGATCAAACACAAAGCAATTGGTTAATGACCATGCAGCACGTACTGTTCCAAAATTGGGTTGTGGTTTGGTTTTTTTTTTTTTTTTTAGATCAGGTGTTGGATAACACTTAAAGGAACTTTAAAACTTGTAATACTTTCGATTAGCCAACAAAAAGTTCCTTTACAGTTCTCTTTGGGTTAGAGACCACTAACTATTTTTCAGTTTTCTGGAGTTACTGATGCTAATGGCTATTGCTGGATTTACCTTCATGGTCAGCAGTGGGGATGCTGGGTCTGAGCTGCCTGTCCTGTGATGGTGAAGAGGCCAGCAGGTCAAAGGAGATGGAAAAACCACTGACCTCCTCTTCCTTTCTACCCTTTGTAAAAGAGGGCTAAATCTGAGACATCATGCATTTTTGGCTCTATATAGGGATGAGACACTATGAAAACACATATTTATGTCAGAAAATAATCCAAAATTAACTAGAACTTCCTTCTGTCATCAGGTAAGTGACTTGTCAGGGGGAGGTGAGGAGGAGGATGAGGATGATCTTGATCTCTGTCTGGCTCCTGTGGCTCCTCGTGGGGGCAATGGGTTGTAGAAGCTTCTTGTGCTGGGTTGTGCAGTCACAGCTTGAGGGAAGCTTTATTCATGTTTATTCCTGTTGTCAGCACAAAGCAACTTGTCAAGAAGAGACTCCAGACTTGCATGCTAATATTTTCGTGCTTCATGCAAGGCTAAGCTGTGTAAGCATTTGGACAGGACTAGCATGACCATGGGATGAAGGTAAGGAGGATGACTTGGAGGTGTGAGAGGTGACAGGCAGTGGTGGCCTCCTGCTTTTGTCAGCCTTAATGAGATTCACAAATGGGAATTGTGCCCTTTGAAATGTCTTTTGCTCAAGACAAGAAAGATCTGCAGTTTACAGACAAAAACTAGAGCAGGAGACTAACAGGAGTCCTCTGCTTTGCTGGAGCTTTTGCAGTGAACAAGAGCCACATATCTCTTACTGCTAAGTTAGAGCTACCTGTGGTCTGCCCCAGCTCTGCTCCTTCTTCTGTTTGTGGGTTCTGGCCAGGATCCATTAGAAGATGGAGCCGCTGAGCTGTGCTCCTGTGTCTCCCTAAGGACAAGATCCTTCAGTGTTAAAGCTCTGTGAGATAACCCCATGCAAGCACTTATACTGGATATTATCATTGGGTAGTCAGGACTAATATGGTAATTTCAGGATGTTTTCTCTGAAAAGTTTGCTGATAGGTCATTTCTTGTTGCCAGCAAGACCCTAATGTCATTAGTTTGTTCCACTGCTAGTGCCATTCCCCAGGCAAGATGAAAATAAAACAATTTCTAATCACTTCTGGAAGTTTCTGAATGGAACTGGGGAAGGGAGAGAGCTAATGAGAAAACCACACAGCTTTAGAAGCAGGTATTCCCTGAAGCCAACAGCCTAGAAAAAAATTTTTTTTGAATATTCATTTCTGCTGAGATTTTCTATCACTATAATTGTCACACATACACTGACAAAGCATTTCTAGTGGAGTGATGAAGGCTACAGACAGAGGTTTACTTAGTCTCTTTTGAAGAAAAATAACTACCTATCAAATAACTTTACATTCTTAAAGCTTTACTGGCCTGATTCTGCTTTTATTTAAAGAATGCTATTTGGCTTTGAAGACAGCTAAAGCTATTGAAAATTAGTTTCTTGGATTTATTTGTGGTTAATTTAGTCCCCTTCATTGGTATATTATCCATGGATACTTTGATAGGCACTGGATTTTTGTTTTCTCTTAATGGGGAGGGAAGAAAACAAAACCTCTAAAGCACCCACAGAGTCATTCAGGGCTCAGTTCTGCTGGTTTTCCCCTTGCTTTTTGCAGTAATGTTGGAGTCCTTGGGACGCTTACCTGAAGTAAAAGATTTCTGACGGCAGCCAAATAGCAAATTGATGCCGAGTGTCTCAAATGACTGACACATAATGACATCTGCCTTGTTAGATCAGATCACTGCTTCCCCAGGCAGGCTTGCACCACCAGCAGCGGTCAGTTTGGGGAATTCAAGGCTTCCTCCTTTGTCTTTCTGCCTCCAAAGTAATTGCTGCTTGAGTCACAGACAGGACACTATTGCAGGACCCAGCAACTGACTCAAATCAGTGGGAATATTTTTTTGATGGGAGAAGGATCAAACCCAATTCTGTAACCATTACTCACCCCAAGTAGCACTTGTTCAGTAAGGCTATTCATGTAAGTAAGCCTTCACTGACGTGAGTAACGATGGCAGATTCTGGCCTGGAGTTATCACATGAAACCATCTCAATCTCAGGAGAAAGCTGCATGACTCAGATCTAGCTTTAAAAATAAGAGTTTTAAATCCAAAGTTATGATGTGCCATTTGGCTCCTGCTGAAGTTGGTCTAAAAAGGCTGTGCTGAATAATAAAAAAGATCAAGCTTTTGATGTTGAGTTGCATGTTCAAGCACAAAATCCAGCCTTGATGATGAAGCTTAGCCTGGCTTATTTCTTTCAGGCAAAGGCACTAGACAAGAACCTTACACTATTTCTCACTTAAAGGAAATGTGTGTGTGTTGAAAAAAAAAAAATTGACAGATAAGTAATTAGGAAACATCTGGCCAAACCGAAGGCAACAGAATTTATTCCAGTTAAAGGTGGTTCAGTGAAAGTTTTTCATCTCGACTCCAACAGAAACAGCAAACTTAGCACTTAAAAAATATTTCAGCTTTCTGATTAAGTGTTAAAAAGACAGACAGCGAAAAGTGCATATATATCTACCCAGCACAAGGGGCCAAATGGAGGAGGAGAGAAAATATTGTCCTGTGCATACAGGGAGGTGTGTGCCAATGGCCCAGAGGCAGGGCCAGTGTTTCGACACTGTCACGGTGTTCTTGATCGAATTCCCAGCAGCTGTGTGGCTCCAAAACTAACAGACTCCTGCAAACGCTGGTTGCCGAATGGTGCTCTGGGGCACATGCGAGTCCCTGGTACCTGCTTCCACGGTGCCTCCCACACTGGCGGCTCCGTGTGCCCCTGCCATGGGCACTGTAGGTGAGGCTTGTGCAGGTGGTGCATGGCTGGCTGGGAGGTCACTGCAGCCCTGACAGCCCTGGTCTTATGCCTCCTTTTCAAAAGCTTTATCGGAGCTATGCACAGAGTAATGGAATATCCTTATTGGGGATTTTGGGTGTGATGCTCCCTTTCAGCAGGCTCTGTTTTGCTTGGCATGGTGTTTTGAAGATCTTTCCCCACATTCAGTGAATACTGGTGGTTTGGAGGCTCCATTAAAAGAAATATTGAAAATGTGTGGATGCTTCCCTCAGCTAATTGTGTTGGAAGGACTTTGATGCACTCCTTAAGAGGTGATGCTTTCTCCTGGTATTCTGACTGTTGCAGTGTCTGCTAGAAATAGTCCTCTAGGATTTATAAATTTCAAACAAGTTTCATTTTGAGTTTTTGAGCAAAGTTTGGTTGGGTTTTTTTTCCTGAACTGGCAGGTTTATACATGTCCAACCCAGCCTCCACGGCCCACCCTTCACGGCATTCCCATGTGGTATCTCAGCATGGGTGGACAGGGCAGCCACCTCCCTGCTTTGCAGGCATCAGAAGCAAACCCCAGTGTTGGTGGGGGCTGTTGCTTCTTTAAACCATCCATTTTTATATTCTTACCATACCAGACTAAAAACCTAGAGCAAAACTTACCACATCTTGATGTTCAGCATCCAGCTGCAGACCTGAGCTCTGCCAAGCAGGGCCAGAGGGTTTCAGGGCCGCAGAGAAGGGACAGAAGCATGTGTCCCCTTGCCTCCCTGCCCAGAGGAGAGGGAAGGAGGGGATCCGTGCTCCAACACAGCAGCCATTTTAAGATGCATCTTGCACAGCTGGAAATCATTGCGATAGCATCAGCTGCCAACGAGAATTATGAGATTTGGCAGCATTTGGAGGGAAAGAGGTAGCAGCTAAATCATTTGTGAATAGTAAGTGCTTCAAAGACATTTTGAGAGCCCCTGGCTCCCTGGTGGGTGCCAGAGTGGGTCACGCTACCCCTGTTGTGTGCGGCTGGGGCTGCCGAGCCCCACGGCGGGACGGGGCAGAACCCGCACTGCCCCGTGACGTGCATCTGCAGGTCCTGAATTGCTCCTGCAGTTTGTTGCCCCACCAGTGCGTTCCCAGGCACAGGCAGCTGGAATACTTTACAACGGAGATGGGTTTACTGGTGAGTAAGGAAATGCGTGCTCTGTAACTCCACTGCAAAAAACATCCATAATGCAAGAATGGGAAGTTTGCAATATATTCCTTTCCAAATTAATTGCTATTATTTTGATTAAAACACATTATCATATAAATATTTGATGAAGAATGCAATTAAATTTTCTTGCTCATGAACTGTGACAACTTTAAAGTCTAACCTTTTATAGCTTGGCGCCACATCATTATTTTGCTCATTAGCTACATTTAATAATTTGATCTCATAATATGCTTTGCCATTTGGAATCTGCCTTTATGTGCTAAGTTCAAATCAGTACTGTTAGTTATTTGTGCCACTGCAGATAATTAAAGAAAAATTCAAAGCAATTTAACCTTGCAGTCTGGCTTTGGGTAGATAAGTGCTAGAGAGAGGGAGCGGATACAGAGCAGAAGTCAACGGGTGTTCCGCCATAAGGTCCATCGGTGCGAAGCTGTCCAGGAGTGGTATGGGGAGGTGGAGCTGTCTCCTGGGGGGGCAGGGATGCTCCAGTCATTCAGAAAGTCCCTTTCCACCATGTAAAGCTGCTGGGCATCACAAACAGAGTGGGCAAACTTGCTGTGGACTCTTATAAATGACACAATAGGGTAAAACAGTGAACAGTTGGGTCTTTGGTGCACAGGGAGGGGAAGCAGAGCCAGCTCCAGCTGAGGCTGCCAAGGGGTCCCCTCCGAGGGGAGCCTACCGGGGTAAGGGTACCGCCTTCCTGCCCTGGCTCCTTCTGGTGGCCCCAGGCTGGTACTTTTGGGTAGCAGAGTACACTGCAGGCTCCTCCTGTCCCTCAGCAGGATCAGGCCCTCGCAGGCTGTCTGCAGGCAGAATGATGCCTCTGTCTCTCCCAGATCTCTTCAAACAGTCAGAGCCCACTTTCCTAATTTGAACCGCAGACAAAAGATTGCCTTACATGGTCACGGATGCTATTTTTAGATTTTCCAATTAATCCAGCTCTGTTTGAGCTGGATTAGAAATCACATACCCCCTTAATTATAGGTGTATAAACTCCAGACTGGCAGCTGTTTTGACATTCTCAGCTGGGAAATTTGCCCTGAACAGCCACTCCCCCCCCTTCCCTGAGCTGCGGCAGGATTGTGGTCCTGGGGCTGCCTGCCTTAGTACCCATCTGCTGCAATGGCACCATGCCGGCTCCCCGCATGCTTGGACGCCTGCCCTGGGACACAGGTGCCAGGGAGCAACGAGCTGAGATGGGCAGCCTCCCTCTTTCTTCTTTCTTCTTTTTTTTCTCCCCTCCCTGCCCAGGAAAATTCTCCCCTGTGTCCCCCAGGCCTTTTCTTTCTGCTGAAGACATCTGCCAGGAATGAGAAGGGACTCAGGCTGATGCTTCTGTGGTGCGTTCTCCATCAGGGCCTGTGTGATGGGCGATGGCACTGGCTCTGGGCACTGCTGGACATTAAGCCCCTGTGCAGGGCTGCTGGCCTGGCTCAGCTCGAGTTCCCCACACCCAGCAGTGCCAGCCCGTGCAGGGCTGTGTGCCCACGGTGAGTGTGGGAGGCCGTGCCATGGGGCTGCTGTGCACTCCCCAGCCATGCAGAGCAGGGACCATGAGTGACTCGCCCCTCAGCCATGGCTCTGGGTGCTCCAAGGGTGAGATGCTGCCCCTTTGCTGGTAAGGGTTGCTCTCTGGGTAAAGGGAAACCTGAGTGAAGAGCTGCCTTATTTATTTTAATGTTGGTGGGGGAGATTTTAAAGATGAACATCTACAGTATTGCCCATTTCTAACATTACCAGTGCTGCTGAATGGTGGGTTTCTGGTGAGAGCCAGAGGAGCAGAGAGGGAAAAAAGCAATTTTCAGAGAAAGTTCCATGGGGACTGTCCCTGGGATAGGGCTGTCTCCAGCCCAGAGGCAGGAGCTGTGGTGTCACCAAGGACCACCTTGTGGCACCTCTGAAGGGTCTGTGTGCTGTGGCAGAGGCATGGCTGGGCAGTCAGAGCCAGTGTTGCCAAGTCCCCTGTCTCACCCAAGGAGATGTGCCCAGCACAGCTGCTGGAGCATCGCTGCTAATTGCGGCTCCCTGCCTAGCAGCTGGGGGAAGATTTGTGGCTGAGCCATACCTGAGCAGTGAGCTGATTCCCCAGCAGCGCTGTCTCAGCGTCATCCTGCCAGAGGGTCCCTGCCTGTCCTGCTCCCACTCTCTGTGGGTTCAATGCCTCGTGGTCATCTTGCTTCTTCTTTCTTTTTTTTTTTTTTCAGTGTAATATCAAATGCTTTTCAGTCTATCTAGTGAGCAAAGTGCTCTGCTCACTTCAGCTCCATGACGCTTCCCTCCTCTCATTTTATGGCAGTGCCAGCAGTATTAGATGGTCCTGTGCCCTTTCCCTGACAACCTCACCGCACCTCTCGGATCCCTCTTAATTTCCAAACAAAAGCTGTTTGGAAAGAGACGTGTGTCGGGCAGAGGTGAAAGAGGGGAAAGTGGAGGTACCTGATTTTATGGGCTTTGAAACCTTGTAAAAGCTTTTATGCAGTTGTGGTGGATGGCTTTAAGGTTGTCCTGAGCCTACCCGCTGGCTCTGGGGTGCGGGGGTTGTGTCCTTCTCCCCCTACCTTGCTGCAGCTCTTTTTGGTGGATGTGATACTTTACTTGCCCATGATGTCCACCAGAGCAAATGGGAGGTGGCTACAAGAGTGCACCAGTGCAATAAACCCCATGTCACCAACACAAGACCCTGTTCCGCTGGTCAGAGGATCAAGAAAGCAGGAAGGTTTTATGTCTGACAATGGTTATTGCAGTTCTGCCCATCATCACCTCATGCTGCAGAGCGAGGACATACTTGCAGTAGACACCTGAGGCTTTGTGTGCCACCCTCCCTGTGACTCCACCTGATCATGATACCAATGCCATCACTTAGAGGCAGTTGTCAGATATCGCTGTGAATCAGGGCGTGAGGGGTTGTCACAGTGTCTCATGTCCCCACACTCAGGGCTGGGTCTTCTGGAGAATAGCTCTGCCAGCCACTGCATGCAGAGCTGAGAGATGGGGTGACAAACCCACAGATCTTCTGGCCCTGTGCTCCCTGGGCCTCCCTCCAACATGCCACCCCTGTCACCTGCAGTGTGGTTATGGCATCGAGATCCCACCTGGTTTGAACAATCACTGTGAGCCCTAAAACTACAGCCCAAGACAAGGCAGTCTCCTGGCCCCGGGTGAGCACCTGCAGGTAAGGCCAGTCCTGCAAAGGGTTTTGCGCAGGTACAAAGGCAATTCCTCACCAAAGCAGAAAATGCTCCTGGTCCCTGTCATGGATATGTCGGGGCATATTGTTTTCATACGTCCTATAGCAATGCCTGGAAATTAGTAGCTTTTCACAAAATTGGTGTTCACTGGACTGGGGGTGGGGGGAGACAAACATATCCTTGATATTTAGGCCCAAAGACATCCATAATTTGAATGTTTCCAAACTAATTAGGAAAATGAAGATGTTTTGTCCTGCCAGTAGAACACCAGATACCTGTGCACCTTACAGCCACATTTTTGAGTAATAGACCCACCTCCCCACAATAAGCAACCAAGCTTCTGCGAGCCAGTGCTGCAACCAGGGAGTCCCTTCCTGCGGCGCTGCCAGCCCTGGGGCAGCTCCTGCCACAGCAGCTCTTGCTCAGGGCCTTGACATCCCTAAATGCATGACAGAGAGACAGAGAATAAACCTTTAAAAGTCCTTTTTGCCTTCCCTCCAGGCTCTGAATTGATAAGCTGTTGTGGGGTCGTATCCAGAGATGAACCAAGAGCTGCAAGCCTCAGCCCTGCTCCTCCATGGGGCCTCACCGCTCTGTGCTGCCTGGGAACGGGACATGGAGAAGGGGACATGGGGGCCTCCTTCCCGCACATAGTCTTTGTCCAGGACTAATGAGACTAAACTAAGACTAATGAGAAAACCAAGCAGGGGAAGCGAATTTACAAATTTCAGCAGTGGGAACTGAACAGAGACCTGACAACTTCATCTTGGTGTGCTGACCGGCAATGACCAGTTGCTGCTTCAAGAACTGGCCACTTGGAGAGCAAGACTTGGATCCTGCTCACAGCACCCGCAGCCATCCAGACCCGTCTTGTCTGCTGCCAATACAGTCAAGAAGTGCCCTGTGAGATGAGAGAAGCCCTGCCAGCCCTCTCCAATGTCTTTGAGTTCTCGCAATAGCCAGCAGGAACAGCAATTAACGTCTGCTGCAATTTCTTCATTATCATAATGACAGTGCTCAGCAAAATATACAGGAGACATTGATGGTGACGCCCAGATGCTGGAACCATACGATGCCACATGGAAAATTATGGCATGGTATTAAAACTAGGCTTTTATATGGTACAGCTGCCTCTGCATAATGCCCTTGTAATTTATCAGTGTACAGCATCTGGTTCTTGCTGTCATTCTTCGACTTCAGACAACCATAATCTCAAGTGTCTTAATAATAACACGGACCTGCCAGACAAGGGCGGAGGGAATATGGGAAGGGGGTGGGGAGCAAAATTGCTCCTTTTTGTGCTGCTCATCCTTAAATTAGAGAGGAAAACCAGAAAAAGGGTAAGTCTGGCAGGGGGCTGGGAACGCTCGAGGAAGGGTGAGGGACGCTGGAGGAGGGGCTGGGGCTGCACAGCAGGTCCTGGAGGACCTTACCTGAGGGTACGCATTGCAGAAGCCATTGCTTTGGTATCCGGGCCTGGAAGAGCTTCCAGGCATCTGCTTTTTCTGGGGCAAATTTCCCTTTGTAGGTTTAATGAAAACCATGTGGCCAAGCCTGCAATTTGAGTGTGTGCCCAGAGGTGGTGCAGGCCCAGTCCTGCGGCCCACACAGAGTGGCACCATGGCAGAGCTCCCTGAGCTCAGTGCCAGCCCCAGGCCATACAGGCTGAAGGGACAGTACTGGGTCCTGCATTGGCTGCAAGAAAAAAATGCTAAAAGGGTTTGAGGCAGGAGCTTTGCCTTTGGAGCTTTGCAGCCACGCTGCCAGGTGGTTGCAAGGCAGTGCTGCTGCAAAGCAGCCCCCCCATTACAGAGGGGGTTTGACGAGTCAAACTTGATTAAAATCCATGGTGAGGGGATGCGGTTCTGGGGACATGGGATGTGGGGACGTGGGTAGCGGGTGTGTGGGACTTGCCAGGCTTCTGCTGCCACCACAAGATGGCGAGCGAAGGCGCCTCTTTGCGGGCTGTCCTAGAGAAAGATGCTCGGCTCTCGGTTGTGTGGGTATCTCAGCGTGATTTTCCGCGGCAAGGGATGAGAGGACGGTGGGGAACTAGTATGGGGACACCCACAGCTAGGCTGGGTAAGAAGAAGGATGCTTGAAATTATTGAGGCAAGATTAGGGAGTACATGGCAGGGTGTCCCATGGACTTTCATATTTCCTGACCACCCCCTTTTTCTGACATGCTGAATCTCCAAGGGAAGGGCTGCCTCCCTGCTTCCCCTCCATCCCTGTTACTGCTGTGGCTTCTCCACCTCCCAGCAGCTGGGGTGAGCAAAAGCAGAGCCAGGGAGGGAGGGGGCTAACTGATGAGGGTCACCTGGAGGGTGGGGAGGCCCTACAAGAAGGAGCAGAGGGGCAGGATCTCTGCTTGCAGATGCTGCCTGGGGAGTAGCAGAAAGGCCCTTTCCTGCAGTGGAAGACCATGGCTGCATGAAGGCAAGTGCTAGAGGTGCTGGGGGTGGCTTTGCCAGGGTGGGAGACTCTGAGTGGGGCCTATTGTAGGTTGATGACAAGCAGTGAGGCTGAAATCTTGCTCATCTGATTCTTTCCTCTGCGATAATCGCTGTGGCTGCCTCCTGCCCTCTGGGTGCTCTGTTCCTGTGCATGCATAGGAGTCGTATCCTTTGCTGGGTGTGGATCTTCTCCTGGTGCTTGCTTCAGGGATTTGACCTGGCAGGAGTGTTTGGGCCACCCCCAAGCCAGCCTGTCCCCTGTGATGCAGGGTGGGAATGGTTCCTCTCTGCTGTAGTTTGCAAAAGGGGTAGCCGAGCTTCTTCCCCATGATATTTCTGCTGGAAAAGCTTCCTGTGGAAACCAGCTCACATCTCCACTGGAAAAGGTGTCTGCAGGAACAAAAAGGGTTTTTTGTTAATTATGTGCACGCGTAGAATTTGTATGTGAGCTGTCTAAACACTTCCCCAAGTGC
>JAOXJM010000005.1:41856-55772 GCA_026413425.1 Tringa solitaria | reverse complement strand
GGGGGGGGGGGGGGGGGGGCGCCGGGGGGTGGGTGTTTGCACAACTTGGTCTGGCTGCAGTGGAAGCAGGAGCACGTTCACACTGTAACCTCCAGAACCCAATTCTGGCACTGTAGCACTGAGCAGGTGCCCTTATCTTTCAGTATTGCCGCGATTACTACCTTATTGAGATGAATAAGGGTGGTTATGACAACCATTTTGTAATGGGAATTAGTAATCTAATATACCCACAGCTAGCACTCCTCCAGTAACGCTTTGACCTGCAGACTTGAGTAGTTACAATTTGCGGTGATCTAGAATCTCCTGATTTTTATTTATTTTTAGTACACAGAAACTTCTGGCCACTTTGTCCTTTTAAGATAGGAGAGGAGTAGAGAGACAGGGCTTGTTTTGCTCTGCTCTCTCTGTTTGTATATTAAGAGATAAGCACCACATTATGTTAACAATCAGGCAATATGTGATAAACTGGAGATATTGGTCCTAGTTGGGACAGAAGCTTTATCTTGGGAGGATGCCTGGGTGGGGGGAGATCCCTGGCTGGAATTAGTGCAAATGCTGCCAGCTTCACCTTGCCATCAGAGGTGAAGTTTGTTCAGGCTTGCTCTATACTCTTTGGCGGGTATCCAGATGTGAGGCACCTCTCTGCTGGGTCATTTTAGGTTACTGGGGTTAAACATTGATTGTAGTGAAGGGTTCCAATGCATGGGCAAGGTGTGTACTTTAGTGGTAATGTTAACTGAGCCACAGAAGCTGTCCTATTGGTCCTTGGTACGTGTGCTGGGGTAGTGTAGCCTCCTGTGAAAGTGATTTATGCTAACGCAGTCTGTGCCAAAAGCACGTTTGTGGCCTAAGAGTGTGGTTCAGCTGAGAGGGGGCAACCTAAGTCCTGGCAGCATGTTCCCTCCTAAGCCAGTGCGCATCTGTGTATTCATCAGGGGACTTTTTACACTATTAACGTTGAACTTCCCTTCAGTGGTTACTGGAAAAACTCTCTGAAACAAGATGTACTTTTAAAACAAAGAAAACATCTAATTACAGAAACTCCAAATCCTGCTTTTTTTTCCATGCAGCACTGAGATTAAGTGACCCAAGACAGCCTGCCCTATGGTCACGCAACAGCCTGTACCAGCTGGGTGGGCTCCCAGCCTTTTGTGAGGGGACTTTGTACTGGTTCGTGCAGGATGGGGTCTGTCACACCAACCCATGACTGGCATTAATGGACTCCTGTGTAGGAGGGAGCAGTCTGGCGCTCAAGAGCTGATTTCCTTAGTGCCAGGGAGCTGGTTTGGGCAGAGAAGCTGTCATATGGGCAATGCAGTGTGGAGTAATGGGGAGATATGAATCAGCCAGTGAAGCAGCTGGAGCATTAACTTCACTGTCCCAGCCTTGCACCATGGACTCGGTCTCTGCTGGAGCCATGCATCACCTTGCAGAGTTCCTGAAATCCTGCATGCTCTTGTGCACCACCAAATACACCCACGACAGTGCTGTGCAACTATTTGGGTCAGGTCTCCTTGGGGCTACTCTCCCCAAGGTCTGTGCCACCCCTCTGCCCACAGGCAACAACCCTGGAAAGGATGTGGTGGGCTTAGGAATTATTTCCCAATGTGTCTTAAATGTATAGACTAATACCTACTTGAAGATTCTGGTTAGATTTCTTACTTATGAAGAACCAAACCTTTCTTACGGCCCAGACTGCCTGCCCCTGCTAATCCCAGCCTGAGACCTGCAGCAGCCCTGCCTCTTCCCCTCTCCCCTGCCCACTCCAAACACTGACCGCCACAAAAATCAAATGATTTTTCTTCTGTGGGAGTAAGAGCCCATGAGCCCAGTGGCCTGGCCCGCTGTGATGCTTTGGGTCCCCAGCCTCCCCATAACTGCTTTGCCAGCCCCTTCCTTGCACTGTGAAGCCCCCTAGACCAGCACCATTCCTGTGACTTCTGTGAAACCGGCACAGCCTGCCCTGGTAGTCTGCTGAAAAGGCTGAATGCAAATAAAGTTGGTATGTCCATCAGTTTACTTAAAGTGGCGTGTGCGTTGCCCTCTGAAAATGCAATGTTTACCCTGGTGGCTGTTGCACTGTGTTTGTAGATGCAGGTGAAATGTTCCCAGACCAAAGTACAGCCAGTACAACTGGCTGCAAGCAAGAATCCAACACCTCAGAGAAAAAACATGTTACGCCAGCGGGTGAGCTGGAGCTGCATTCCTGAGTGTTTTTGCCTGATGTAGGTGTCCCTGGGATAGAGGAACTGATGGGGCAGCTGCCAAGTGGCCCCATCTCTCAATTAAAAAAAAATTTGCAGTTAGGCTTTATCAGGTTCAGTGTTAATTAACACACAGGGATAAATCCACTTATTTTAGAGCTGCCTCTCTTCTGTAACTGTTGGTTGTATTTTTGTGGTCGATCTTGTACTCAGCTCCTTTTGCACCACTTCCCTTTGTGTTTGTGGAAGCCTTGGATGAGAGGAACCTCAGGAGGTCTCTAGTTTAGTCTCTGAGCTGTTGCCACAGCTGGTTTGGTCAGCTGTGTCTTAGCCTGGAAGCCTCCAAGGATAGAGTCTCCTTGGCCTCTCGGGCAGCCTCACTGCGTTGCACCAACCTTCCGGGAGGAACTTTCCTGTTGTTCAACCTGAACCCCCTCAGGCACAGCCCATGGCCCCTCGGCATGTCCCCAGCATTGCAGGGTGTGGGGCTCTGCCCTTTCAGCCTTGCTAGCCCCCTCTGCCTGGTTTCCACATTTGGAGTAGTTGGAGTAAGGCAGCTTGGTAGGTCTGGGCATTGCCAGTAAAAATTATCATCCAAAGAAATACATATTTTTCAATAAAAACTAACTCTATGTGCTCTTGTTCTGGCTGCTGGCCTTGGTCAGTCCTGAGGTCTGCTCTCCTACTCATGAGTAGGAGAATGCAGATGTCCCACAGCTCGGAAATGAAACCTGCGCCGAGATGACATGCTTTCCTGGTGCCCAGCTAGGAAGGCTGAGTTTTTCTGTCCTCTTATTTTTTTAAATGTGACTTATCCACCATTTCAGCTGAAGCTGGAGTGGTGAATGCTGCTGGGAAATGAGGTTTGGATCCGAACACTTCTTGTGTGAGCTCCAGAGGGATGGTGGAGTCTTATCTCCCTGCAGTCTCCCTTAGCAACATCCATTTACATGGTTGCACGAGCTGCTGGAAGAGTTACTTCATCCTACCCTTTTGTTTTGTTTCACTGGAAACCAATATTTTCGCCATGTAAAAGCTTGAATTCTTTTGTGGCTCATTTAATCCAGGTTTGATGACTTGCTTGGGTCCCAGAGGTAGAAAACCAATTAGAAATAAATATAGGGAAGGAATTGTTGGGATGTAAAAGAAACTGGGGGTGAGGAATGGGGAGGGAGGGAAGGAGGGAGGGAGAGAACTCTGAAGCTTCAGCAGTTTGGCAGAAAGCCTTTATAATTTTTTTGGTAATATGATTCATGAGACTTTATGAATCTCTGTTCAAAAAGGAGGGAGATGGTTTCAAAGCCTCTGTGGCCATGGCCAGATGGTTAAGAAAGTTCTCACTGACTGAAGGATTTTGGGTTTCTGTGCACAGCTGACAGGGGTTAGTACATCCTGTGGGTTGGGGATACTCCTGTCTTCTGTACTTTTCCTCCTGACTGGTAGCAGCAGCACAGGACAGTTTCAGTGGGTGACGTCTCCCTCAGCCTGCAATGATGGGGACATCACTGATGCTGCTCACCTGTGAGCTGGCTTCTGGTACCCACATCTCTCTTGCCTCTGTATGTGGTAAGCTAACAGCATCCTCACCCTTACACAGAACCAGCTTAGGGGAAGGCTGCTTCTGCAGGGGTGGTAGCCTTGGATTGTGACTGAAGATCCATTGCCTGCTGGGTCTCCTGCCTGACCCTATGCCTCCAAGGAGACTCTGGGTTGCCCCTTTTTCCTTCCAGCTGCTCCGTCTTGCCTGTTTTGACCATAAGTTCTCTGGACAATGAGCTTTTGATGAAGATGGGAGGCTTTTGTTCTGTTTGTGCCTGGGGGTGCTGTTATTTCCAAAAACCAAAGCAGTATTTTTGCTGTAGCTGAGCAGCCTTTGTCCAAGTACGTATTTGCATGGGAGCCCAGAGGAGAATTTCACTTGCTGCTTTATCAGCCTTATCTGCTTCTCCCCTGAAGCCAGAGGGGTGAGTGTTTTCTTCTCATTTATCTTTGAACTTGTCTTAATGATTGGCCAGAAGAGATGGGGAATACTGTAGGTATCTAAACAAATCACTTTCTTCCAATATGCATAAGTTACTCTAGGTATCTATTTTACCACATTGCTTATCAGCCCGGATAGGGCACTGCTGCTTCTGTTGCAAAGCTCAGACCCAAATCTAAGCAGAATCTCTTGAAAGCTTTTATCTAGGTTTGATTTCTAGCAGGTTATCTGCACAGAATAAACTTTTTTGCCCTAGTGATGTTACAGATGGAAGACCGTGACGGGACTGCTAAAGCAGAGCCAGACAAAGGGCCAGTTTGCATTTGTGTCTCGGTTGGGCTGTGCTCTGATAGCCAGACTGCAGCCTGGTCCCACTGGGCTGCTCAAACTTGTCCTTGAAGATGCTTCATTCCTTGTCACTGCTATGCTGTCTCCCTTGAGTTCCTGATGCAATCCCAGCCCTCATCCCACCCTGCACGTGGTTATCATTTTTAATTTCCTTCCCCAAGACCATGTGGAAGCACCACATGCTACCATAGCACAGGACAGGTTCTTCTCCTCCCTTCTCACTGGTGCTAAGGGGCTTGGGGAATTCTAACCCTCACCCCAAGGGGACTTGCATCACACCTTTGTGATCACTATCTCGTGTTTGGTAGCACATCATTGGTAGTGACACAGGTTAACTTGGCCTGAATAATACATTACAAGACCTGATCTCACTATGCAGATCATTTTCCTGGCTTTGTAAAGTTAATCAGTTTGCATGTTGTCATTAGGTCAGGAATGGTCCATTTACCTTAAACAATTAATCAAGATAAATTAAACACTTTATTGCATAAATAAGTTGGTTCAACATAGTAGCAGCTAACACAGAAACTAGCAGAAAGGTATCTCCCACTGACACAGCTCTAGACAAGCCCTTCGGAGGTGGGGGCTGGCGAGATGATGCAGGATGTTCCTGGAAGGAGGCCGTTTCCTTCACTCCCCCTGAGTTACAAAACTTGTTTTCCCATTCTGAGAATCATCAGCACAAAAGGACCATAAAGACTTTTAAGAGGACTTTCTTTGGCTTGCCTGTTAGGAAGCTCTTTGCAGTGAACTGGCAAATGCATGCTGGTTGCTGGCTGCCATCCTCCCAGAGCAGGGGAAGGATTAGGTGAGGTGGCTGTGTTTGCAGACCTCTTAGCTGATATAGCAATTACTTTAGTACGATAATATCTCTGGCCCTAACTTCCAGAAGGAAGAACAGCACATCCCTCAGCTGTGGCAGACTGAGTAATGTAGATTTCCAAGATACTATAACATAGACACTTTCTAAAAAATGGGAGAATCTTATCCCAAAGAAGCAAGGGCTTCAGAGAGTGTGCTCAGAGAGATGAACAGCAGAGAGATGAATTACTGCTCTGAAACAATCTGTTCTGCTACCCTTCACTCTTGCGGAGTCTGTCTACCCGTGGTCTGTTGTGATAGTTTTGCTTATTCTTTGACCTCAGACATGATGTTTTTATATGGATAAATCTATAGATACTACATTATAAAAAAACCATTCTGATCAGTGATAACTGATCTTTTTGCTTCTGATGGGAAAATTGAAGAGGTTTTTTCTGGCTGTAAATCCTAGAGATCAACATGTTAATGAAGTAGCCAATGAACTTTGGGTTGGGTGTTGCAATGTCCTGCGAGCTGTAGTACTTATCTGGATTACTTTTCAGACTTTTCAGAGGACCCATGTCCTGTCTGCTCCACAGGGAGTTTCACAGAACAGTCCATAAATACTTGACGATGCACACAATGGATTTTGTTTTAATTTATAATCTGCCCTGAGTCACAGTATACTGCTAACTAGCTGTTGATCTGGCTGGGGTGTCAGCTGTACTGACATAACCCGTGTGCAATGTATACTGAATATCTCTCCAGAGAAATGTGGGTCGCCTTCAGCCTAAATCTCCCTACCTGGCAGCAAAGCACGATGGTCTAATATGCCCAAGGCCTGGAAATATTTATGCTACAAGGACTTCTGAGCTAATGTGTTGCTGGTGTTGTGGGCTCCTGCGTTGTGTACACCATGCAACAGCAACTGCCAGGCAACTCTTTTCGGTAGTGTTAATACTGGGAGGTATCTGGTTCTGCACACAGGCAGGTCACAATCCTTCTGTTAACAACATAATCTTCAGCTACCAAAATCACTGACCTGCTTTGTTCAGAGGGGTTGCATTCCTTCTCATAGATGCTTTTGAGGTTTAGCAATAAGGGAGTACTTAGCACTACAACCAGAAGTTTGGGGCAGGAAAACTGGCCACTGCAGGAGTGTTGGGTGCCTGCAAAGAGTTAACTTGCACCACTGGTTGAATGACAGCCCCCAGCTGCCTGTGCCTTCCCCTTTAGTGTTGTCTCTCCCTTATTTCATCAAAGCAACAGGCATAGTTTTAGTTTTCCATGACTTATGAAATATGATCCTTGCTGTAATAAAGAAATGATTTGGTTTGTAATGGATACGTAGGAAGTCAGTTTCCTATTTTTAAATTAGGTGGGATTAACAATGAAGTAAACAATAAGCAGAGCAGTGGGGAGAGAAGGATGGGGGAAAGACGTAGCAGTGTCCAGACAGACCTGACTGCACTTGGATGTGTTACACTAATTTGCTAATGGCTTCAATGAGGCAGTCACAGCTGTAGTGTTTCTTCCAATGTGTATTCATTTTCTGCTTAGAAGTCATGATGTTGGGAAGATTGCTAGAGATTCATGACTTTCATTTACCTAGCAGTGACGTTTAGGGTGCAACATAGTTTCTGTTCAAATTCATCGTTCAAAAAACCAGCACCCTCATAAATGTCTTGGGAACAGATGCCCTCCCTGGCCTTCCCACAGTGTCTGCCTGCTGCATCCAGAAAACACCTTGTAGGTGTTTGGAGGAGGTTGGGAGCTGCTCCTCAGCAACTGGAGCAGAAGAAGCTTCCAGCTTCTACTTTCCAAGGATATAGCTATACAGGAGCAAGCCGCTTGTTTGGAGATACCATGGCAGTGTGACACAGCCTGTGGGGATTTTTCTATCTGTTGTTGCTGGAAAACCTCTGGTCATCAAGTATCCGGTCCCTCTTCTTTACCTTTGTCCTATAGCACTGAAGAGTGCTGCCTGGGGACCCCCAGCGCAGTCAGTTGTCAGCAATCTCAGTCTTGCACAAGACTAATCGGTGTCACCTTCCTGGAAGCTTTGTGTACTGTATCACTGCAAAAAAAAAAAACAACAAAAGATTTTCCATTCCATGCTGTAGTAAATATCCCCAGCACCTGGCAATCCTGTGCTGATGTCCCATGTACTCTGTCTGTGCTGGTAGAGCAGTCTCTCCAGTGAGGTCCATTGGAGGGGTCCGAGAGGCACAAGGATTAGTCTTTAGCCTGTTGAGATGCTCTGTGTGCTTTTTTTCACCCTAGCTCTCCTTGGAAATTCACCTCTTGTGTGGCAGGAAATGGGTACAGTGCTTGCTTGGCACATGTCAAGGGTCCAGTGCAGGCTATGTGCTGCAGAGGCGCTGATTCCACTCCAGGATACAGTTCCTTGAAGTTGCAGGCTTCTCTGAAGGCAGATTGCCCTTTAGACCTTGGACTGCAGGCAGTTGATACAGGTTCCCCTGCCAAACCACACCAAGCGCTGCCAGCGTGTTTTTGTGTCATTAACAGATCTGCTGTTACTTTCCTACACACGCACACAGCGCTCGCTCTGCCGTACAGGGAGCTCAGGGATCCCAGTGTCCCTGAGCCATCTGACTTGGAGGGTTTTGGAGGTGGGGAGCTGCGCATTTGTGGTACTGGGGGTAACAAGCCTGTCTGAGTCTGTCCCGCTCAGCAAATCACCAAATTGCAGTCTGGACTTGCTAGAGCTGCTCTTCTGGTGCCAACATCTCCTCCTGGCCCAGCTCCACGCTTGTGCTAAGTGGCTTTGGAGCTGCCCCAGGGGTCTGTCACGGGTTTGAATTCGAGTTGCATTTGGCTGGCTGGTCTGCCTTTCCTTCCTGAATGCTAGTGCTTTTTTTAGCTTATCTCAGTTCTGCATGGATTTGTGAGTTCCTGCTGAAGTCTCTAACAAGATTTGTATGGTGGCTTCTTTTTCCTACAGCAATCATAATTTGGCCAGAAATAAATGTCTGCAAAAATCTTTTAATGTCTCTCTTTCATGTAGGTTTCAGCGGCCTACTTGAGAGACAAGCCATAAAAACTGATGGGATTTTTTTAAATGGTTGGTGGGACTTCTAGGACTGCGCAGAAGTCCAAGCAATTTCTTGTAATCTTCTCCACGTAGATCTGTTGTTGCTGGGGCAGGTACCAGATCATAGAATCATGGGGTTGGAAGATACCAGATGCATTTTCACTACTAATCTCCTTCAAGGGTGGAGGGGTGCCTGAGTGTAGATAACGGTGATGAAACAGAGCCAGATTTCTGTCTTTACAAAACAAAGACCAAGAAAAGTCCATGGAATCTGAGGCCTGCTTCTACTTACTAGTGTCAGAAGGATATTGTTTTTATACACCTAAGACCACCAGTCAACCCGCAGTACTCAAACAGCCTCCCCCTCCTTTTCCCAACAGATGTCCTAGTTAAATTACAGCACGGTGTGTTTTTTTTTCTCTACTGGCTGCCTCTGGAGCTTCAAGTAACTGTTGGTAGTATCCCAAACTGAAAGGCAAAACCAGACCATATTTACAAAAACAAACCTCAGCAAAGAACCCAGATTCTTCTTGGCACTGCTGGAACCAGTGGGACCTCTGCTGTCCAGCTCCACTGTCACTGCCAGGTGGCTCTTAAGGAACTCACAATTTACCATTAAGGCAATCCAGTGACTGAGGTGAATAAAAAGTTCAGGCACACTTACCTAAACTTGCTCATACTTGAATGAACTAAAGTGAAAATACCATAGAAGTAAAATTGCTTAATGAGAGTCAGTGCAGTGAAGGTTCACCTGAGTCTCACCACCCTTCAGGCTTCTGCCAGCAGGAAAAACTCCTGGGAGAGTTTTACAGCTATAGTGATCATGCAAAGTCGTAACACTTTTGCAGCGTTACTGGATACTGATGGTGATGCTGTTTGCCCTGTGTGCTGGAATTTATCTCCATGCCACTTGCAAGCAAGGCTCTGTTGGCTTCTGAGCCAGCTAGGCTGGCATCGTTTTGTAGCATTTAGGTTTCCCTCTCTTTCAAACCTGGTTTAAATTTAAAGCTGCTATTCATAGTTGCTTTCAGGATCTGGAGCTCCAGAACACCATAGGAAGTTTCTCATTTGTACAGGAAGACACCGAAAAATAGAGTGATGGTTTCCAGTAGATAAAATGAGGTTTTATTGAGCTCTTCATGTTCATAGCTGAGATGGCATTTGTACGCACGTGCTATTGCTGTGCCAACCTCTGCCACGGTGACAGGGCCTTCCTAGGATTTCACTGATCAGATGAGGAGGTGGAAGAGTTCAGACTATTATTTTAAACTCCAAAAACTATACAAAGCAGGGGTAAGATCTCTATTATCTGTGAGCTTAGAAGCTATTTTCCATGGAGGAGGAGTTTAGTTTATTCTGGGGAAGTCGTTTATCGGGAGCAAATTTCTGGGAAGGACTGTTCCTTGGCCATCTCAACCTGGGAAGTGGCATTTGTGAGGCTTTACAAGAAAAAGAACAAAACCTAATAGCTTGGTTTAAAAAAACAAGACAAAACAAAAAAACCCAAACACCTATAGCAGTTTTACAAAGGGATTTTTTTAGCTGAATAAAGGGCCTTGAGGCTGCATAAAAACAGCACCAGAACTTTGATATATTCCTTTGGGAGGATTAAAACAGATGTTATCTCTTTTCCAATGCCCAGTATTTGACATCTCCAAAGAAGGTACAAAAACATTTCCAGGACACGTGTTATAAAAGGTTCTGCTACCAGTTTATTGACTTGAACAAAAGCTGAGGTCAGATAATCTCAGAATTTACATCTGGTCACACTTATGCTGGAGAAAAGCCATGGCAAGTTGAATGACGCCAGAGAAAGGAGGAGCAAAATGAATTGAGGTGACCAATGTCAGTGATGGTGACAAAGGCACCATAAAGCACTTCATACTGTGTAGGGACAGCTCAGAAGTCTGCATGGCCTCTTACAACAAAGGCACCATAAGGATGTTTGTGTTTGCAAAGAACAGCTACAGCCTGAATTTTACATACTTACGTGTTTGGATTTGTGCAGTTTGCTCACAGAATCCTTCTCTGTTAAAGTTTTGCAGCCAAAAGTTATATCTGCAATGGCTGCAGAATGCAGTAAAGGCATACAATAGTAATTTTTTTTCTTTGTCTTTTTCCCTCCACCTAGCTGTTCTGCATACAGATTCATACATATGGCAGGATGAGATTTGGAATCTCCGTGACTGGGGTTTGCCAGCATCCATTTGACAAATGTGCCCTTTTGTATCCCTGAGGTTAAACCTCTGCCAGAAATGTCCTCCACGATCAACCATAATGATAACTAATTTGGAATTTAGAGCGCTCCGCTTTGCCAGTCATAAGCGGCATTTCAGTAGTTTTACAGTCAGGTACATCTCTAGTTACAATAATTGTCTTTCAGTTAGGGAGCTAATTGACTATACTGCAGCAAGTATAGAATAAATCATGTTACTATGGTGGCCAAGGTTTTTGGAAAACAGTATTTCCCAGAGCACACAGAGAAATGCCATTTCTCTGTATTTTGCTTCCTTCCCTGAAAATAGCCCTATCAGCACAAAATTGTGAGAGATCTGAAGTTGGGTTTCACTTTTTTCCAATAAAAGTTCTGCAGCAAGTTGGATGTTGCTTTTCAGTTTTATTTATTTGTTTTAACCTTCATCATGTTGACGGAATACAGGTGTGTGATTATTTTATATACTCAAGCTAATTACTACTGAGACTGACATCTGAGAAAGGGATTTGAAGGAACAGGAAAAACACGGTCAAAATTTGACCTTGAAACATTACACATGAGTCCAAAGGATGGCATCAGGCTTGGAGACTTCTCAATCTGTGCAAAGATTGGACCAAGATCTGGGTCTGAGCTCTATAGATTTATCTGTGCTAATAGGAGTATTTGGCACTGAAGCCAGACTTTTTGCCTGAATAGAGAAAGGTCATTTAGAGGGACTGCAGTAACTTCAAGGGAGTCAAGCACAGCCTCCCTTGCATGGGGTGCATTCATCGCTGAGTTGTCTTGTTCGGTGAATCATGGCATAAACAAGGTACCAGAGATCATATCCTCAGTAGCGTTAATGGCTATACTGTGATTTTGATTTTGTCTCTTATTTTCAGCCACTGGTACATCCACAAGTGTTTTAACAAAGAACTTTATTTCTTGCTTCCCAGAATACCAAGTGCATTTTATAACATAGCTGTTGTAAATGTCATGGCTCCAAACACACCATGTGTTAGTCTCTCCTGTGCTTCCCTTCTCTGAATTGCATTTAATTGGCCAAGTTTTATATTTCTCTACCAATTTGTTGAAATTAATTGCATTTGTTGCCTTCCCCTCTTTCTTTTGAAAATCAGGGAAACATCCAAATTTCAATTTAAAAGCATTTTATTCTAATTCATTTTGTTTTTATGGAGCATAGTATTTGTTGGAGGGAGAGAAGTCGAGATCATAATCTGGCACAGTTGACTAAGTTTCTAAATTTTAAACCGCCGCCGCCTTTCTTTTTAAGCATTTTCTCTGCCGATACGAAACATTTTGATCATTCAAAATGTAAATTGTACAACCTGTAGATGCTGATGGGTTGCGGATATATTTACATACAAAGGAACTGTTGAATGACTCATCCGAAAAGTTAGTTTCTTGTTCTCAGCCTTAACACTACAGCAATTTCTACACCCCACCCCACCCCCAGCCTCTTCTGCATTTTCTGGAATTATTTGCATGCCTGTCAGTCTCTGAGCAGTGTTTGAAAAGGTGTGTGTGGTTAAAATGGGTGGAGCAAGAGAACCACAAATAGTTTAAATATTTTTGCCAGTAGTGCTCATGTTCACTACTTTCTATGAGTTGCGTTATATTGAAAGAACGCTCAGAGGATAACCCTGAAGGCAGTGGCAGTCAAAAGGAAGGAAAGTCTGCCAAACTCTTGGGGTGAGGAGGAAAAAGCAAGGGTTTAGTCAGAATATGAAGTCTAGTGGTTTGGGCAGGGGTATGATGTTCTCCAGGCAGTTAGCACCTTACCAATCTTGTTAGCTGGGTGTGTGCTACAAGATGACAGTTGTGTTGGCCCACAGTGATGGTACCTATCTCCTCATAGAATCATTCAGGTTGGAAAAGACCCTTGGGATCATCGAGTCCAACCATAAGCAATAATCATTAAGCAGCGTTTTATGGGACAAGTGTCACTCGGTTCTCCCTTTGGCACCATGCTGGCTTTGTCTGGGGTGGTGTTAATTCTCTCCATAGTAGCTGGTATGGGGCTATGTTTTTGGATTTGTGCGGCAAATAGTGTTGATAATACAGGGATGGTTTTGTTATTGCTTAGCAGAACTTACAGAGTTAAGGCCTTTTCTGCTTTTTACCCCACCCCACCAGCGATGGGCTGGGGGTATGCAAAAACCTGGGAGGGGACACAGCCTGGATGGCTATCGCCAGCCGACCCCAGGGATATTCCAGACCATGTCATGTCGTGCACAGCACGTGAAGCTGGGGGAAGGAGGAGGAAGGGGGGGACATTTGGAGTGATGGTGTTTGTCTTCCCAAGTCACCATTATACGTGATGAGCCCTGCTTTCCTGGGGATGGCTGAATGCCTGCTGGCCCATGGGAAGTAGTGAATTAATTCCCTGTTCTGTTTTGTTTGTGTGCGTGGCTTTTGCCTTACTTATTAAACTGTCTTTATATCAGCCCACGAGTTTTCTCACTTTTACTCTTCTGATTCTCTCCCCATCCTGCTGGGGGAGAGTGATCAAACAGCTGTGTGGTGCTCAGCTGCCAGCTGAGGCTAAGCCACGACGGGCTTAGATTCCTCTGGCATGGAGTATGAGTCTATCGTATCAGTTTGGGAATGGCCCAAGCCTCTCATCAACCATTCATAGAATTACTTTATAAACAACTTTGTTTTATGCATGTGATAGTAGTCCTTGAATCTGAGGAGTACATATACTAGTCTCTCTTATTTACTGTCTTCCACCTTGATTTTTCTTTTAATTTGAAGCCTACTGAAGATGACCCTATAGCAGATCTGCATCCACGCAGATGTGGTTTTTGACCAGAAAGCAGGTCAACCGATGATCATCTCTACAGACACTGCACTGCTCTCTGCTTTCATCACAGCTTTCTGTTGTCTTTTTGTGTGTGTGATCTATTTTATGCTGTATTAATCACTTCAGAACTGCTAATGTTTGTGTTAAGTCCTAAACATGGAGTCAGGAGGTAGCTAGAGGCTTTTCAGGCTATGTGACCTCTCCTAGCAAACTTTGAAGGGCATCTGTTGACCAGCCCTGGTACTGTTTGTTTTACAAGGAAGCGGCGTCTATAAAAAGACTTATTACACAATGTAAGTGATTTTTCATTTTGCTAAGCAAATATTTGCAATATATTTTGGGAGATCAAGCATTCAAAGTGGAAAAATCAGGATACCTGCCAGGAACATGGGAAGCAATTAAAGGGCACCTTTAATTGGGAGAACATGGAGTGGGTTTCACAGATTTGACAGAGTTGGAAGGAACCTCTAGAGATCATCTAGTCCAACTCCCCTACCAAAGCAGGA
>JAOXJM010000005.1:14849-41756 GCA_026413425.1 Tringa solitaria | reverse complement strand
CTGGCCACACTTCTCCCTATGCAGCCCAGGATTCCATTGGCCCTCTTGGCAACAAAGGCACATTGCTGGCTCATGGAAAGCCTGCCATCCACCAGGACTCCCAGATCCTTTTCCTCAGTAGTATTTCCCAGAAGATCCCTCCCTAACCTATATTGGTGCTTGGGCTTCTTCCTCCCCAGGTGCAGGACCATATGTTTGCCCTTGTTGAACCTCATTAGGTTCTTCTTTGCCCAAGAGAGGGTTTAGTATCTTTAGTATCTTGGATCTCCAAGGAAGGCAACACAGGTTGCTACCCTAGTTTTCATTGAGCTCTAAGGCTTTAGGCATTTCCAGAAACCTGGAAAACTCTTCCCAAACTGTCTTTAATTCAACAGCTCCACTAGTTACTCTTTCAAAAGCCAAGGTGCTGTGGAAGAGAGACAAATCCTACGCCTTTAGCAAATGAACAAGGTCCTAATATGGGGCTTTCCTTGAGAGCAGTTTATTTTATAAATGCCTGAACTATCTAACAATGTCCAGAGCACATTACTAGCTGGATGACTGCTTGCAGCTGATGTCATCATTTCTGGATCTTTCCTTTGGCTTGAATAAAAGTTGCAAAGACAGTAAGTGGCTTAAACTAGTTGGCTTAGGAGTAGCAGATCAATGCTAGTCAACATCTCACTTCCACATGTGAATTTCTCTCTGTGCTGTGGTATTGACAGGAGGCCCAATTTATATGCATGTAGTTTATAAACAGTGAGAATACTGGAACTGAGGTCATATTTTGTATAAACATTTATTTCAACAATAATGAACAAGCCATTCAAAACATGGAATCACAGGAACACGAGGTATATATAATAGCAATATCTTAAATACACATTAGTAATACAAAGTCATCTTTCACTGATAAAAGTTACGACTTCATTTTTCTAAAAAATATTTAAGCAGTGAAATATGTTTAGGTAATACATACATACAGCTTCTAAGTTTCTTCTTTCCTGTAGAGTCTGAGACATTAGTGGTTTGTATGATAGAAACAATGTGCTGCACCTTGAAGGCTGGATTGGTTTGGACTCTATATACAGAACTAGGTAAGCAATTTACACACATCATGGCTATATGTGTGTGTAAGTGACAGATCAGGGTTTTGAAGAGCACGTGCACATACATTCCCTCGTCTGCTCACCTATTCACAACAACTGATGTAGTTACAAATCATTAGGTCTGGAGTTACTTCTAGAATGCCCCTATCTATATCCTAACTAAACTAAAACCTACTTTTCATTGTAACTCCCTGCCGATTGGTGCATCATTACACCTTCAGTGGTGATTTGGTAAAATGTGTTTGTCCTGTCTTAGTATGAGTGGATTGATAAATAACCATGGTTTTGATCAGTTACAACTGTTTTATCCTCATCTCTAAGGCAAGCATTTCTCTTTCTATTTCATAGGGAAGGTCAGCATTAACTTGCACTTCGAAGTA
The DNA here is from genome assembly GCA_026413425.1 of Tringa solitaria. Lineage (NCBI taxonomy): Eukaryota > Metazoa > Chordata > Aves > Charadriiformes > Scolopacidae > Tringa > Tringa solitaria. Next base: position 40,288 of record JAOXJM010000005.1, on the reverse strand, counting down.
TTGTTTGATTTCTTCTACCTCCTTTTCCCAGAACTCTTTGGAGATATCGAACAGTTCGGTCAAGTTGACATCTTCTAAACCCTTCAGGTTCAAAGCAGTGTCAGTAGGGATGTAACCTATGGCAGTTGACTTGGCAGAGGCTTTCCCATCAATTCTGTTGAACATCCACTCCAGTACACGGGAATTTTCTCCATAGCCAGGCCACAGGAATTTCCCTTGACTGTTTTTCCGGAACCAGTTAACATGAAAGATCCTTGGTAGTTTTGCAGCTGGACGATGTGCCATGCTGAGCCAGTGGGCCAAGTATTTGCCAAAGTTGTAGCCAAAGAAAGGCCTCATGGCAAATGGATCATGCATAATGATTTTGCCTGGTAAGACACAAATGGAAAATGTAAGATAATAAGTAGCATATTTATTCTAAAGCACAAAGATTCAGATCCTACCAGGATTTAGTACCCTTGGTCCCATCTGTATCTGAAACCAACTACCCATCTGGATCTGAACCAAAGTCCTTGAAACAATACAAGCATTATCCTTGATGTACAGAAAAATAAAAATGTGATTAATTTTTGTAATCTGTAATTGGTGGAAATTAATTTCTTAAATCTTGTGTCAAGCAGCCTAAATGAAGATCCTCAGGAGCTGGCTTTCATTGTTCATGTATTTATGTTGAGCTCTAACAGAAGAGAAAAATGTAAGTTTATTTATTCCAGATGGTAACAAGAACTCCCTATCAAGGATTCTGGCAACCCTGTGCCTGCACCCTGTTCAGTATGCTTGCCACATAGGGGATTATTTTGCTTAATTTGACTTTCACAGAGAATTTGCCATTACAAATGTTTTCTATTGTGAAAATGCAGAGGTTGCAAAATTAGCTGCCAATACTGAAAAGCAAAAGAGCATGGGAGGAGGACAGAGCAGGCAGGCAGAGAGGATTGATTATAAAACAGGTAGGCAGATTAAATTTTTGATTTACCTTTGTGCTCAGCAGCTGCTGTTGCTTCAGATCTCATAGCTGCTCCTAAAAATACTCCGTGCTGCCAGTTAAAGGCCTCATATACGAGAGGCACTCCTGTAAAGAATAAAATCACTCAGTAATTAGAGGTCCAAAAACATTTTTAGAACAGGTTTTGCTACCTGAGATACTGCTGAATGCATGTTAGTGTATAATGTATTCTAATTTTCCCTTTTTTTTTTTTTAAAAAAAAATCAGTTCATCTCATGCCTTCTTGTAGCAAAGTAGTTTGTATGAATGTTTTCAAAACTGGCTACTGATTACTGAACACACCCATGTTTAGTGTCTCAGAGGGAGATATCTGGGACCTCAGAATCCCCAGGAGATTTTGCTGGAAATAAAATCTGGTCCTGTGATCATGATATTAGACTCAGACCTAGCACTACTTCTGTTTCTTTTCCAACATTAGGGGACCTTTAACGTATCAATTTATTTTACTTCCTTTTCTGTAGACTGTCTACAATTTGTTCATTTCTCTATTTCCTATCTGAACTAGTTAAACTGCAAGCAAATGGAGACAAGTACAGCAATTTGCTATGTGTCTATGTATTAACCCAGTTTAGTGAGTCCTGATCTCTCTCCAGCCCTTTAATATTATTACCTGTTTTGTGTTAATATCTAAAGATTCAGATGTTAAAATATCGGTGGCTGTAAGTGTGTGTGTCAAAGGCTAATGTGGAGAAGTATGTCTAACGTGGTTATTTCCTTGCTTTTGCTGCTGTGAAAGCAAAATCTGTGTCTATGCCCAGTTATGTTTCAACTCCTCTGTGGTCAGAACTTCAGCCTTGATATGTGGTTGCTGCATCTCTTACCAGCAGGTCTGCGGCCCCCAAATATTATCCCTTCAATGGGCACGCCTTTGGGTGATTCCCATGCAGGGTCCATGATGGGGCACTGGCTAGCTGGAGTGCAGAATCTTGAGTTTGGATGGGCACAAGGTTCCCCTGTACAGAATACAATTAAAAGGTCATAATGGCAGAATTAACTTGAATTCAGCAGAGAGAGCCTAGAGAGGCTGTGGAGTAGGCCGGGTTACCATTATCTGGGGTCCAATTCTTGTTCTTCCATGAAGTCAGTGTTACTCCTGGTGTTAATGGTTCATCAATGCCTTCCCAGTAGACACCTCCATCACTGGTTTCTGCTACATTGGTAAAGATGGTGTTCTTGAATATGGTTTTAATAGCATTGGGGTTTGTTTTGACTGAGGTTCCAGGGGCGACACCAAAAAAGCCATTTTCTGGATTGATTGCCCTTAAGTTGCCTGGAAGTTACATGACAAAATATAAGCGAATCAAAGTGTTTTAGTTCTATCCAGAATTTTGTACAGCAAGTACATGTACAGCATGTCTTGCTGTACCTAAAAGCAACCTATACTGGACTGTAAAACAATCCAATTTCAGTTCCATACCTTGTTCATCAAACTTCATCCAGGCAATATCATCACCCACGCACTCAATTTTCCATCCTGGCAGGCTTGGGTTCATCATGGCCAAGTTAGTTTTTCCACATGCACTAGGGAATGCTGCAGCAAAATACTTCTTTTCACCTTCTGGATTGGTAATGCCCAGGATCTATTGAAAAATTAATGCAACTGTTAAACATGGTCTTTTTTTTCTTGCACTTTTCATTTTGAAAATTGTCTTCTAGCAAGTGGTAATGATAAAATATCTAATTATGCAAATTTGTTCCTACAGAAGCACCACCACATAATATAGTTGACAAATAACTCAAACTGTACTTTATTAATCAACAAGTCTACTCTTCTTGCCCATACAATATCTGTAAGAAGTTCCTGTATTATTAAAAAACGTCAGGTATGTATATAATTCAAAATTTTATTTTTATTTTGCTGATTAAAGAGGCACAGACTGTATACAGCTGTGTTTCTCCACTGAGACAGAAGAAAGCTAGGCAATATTCTTTTGGCTGCATGACTGCAGTGAAGTAAAAGCACTTCACTGTATGGATCCTTCTGCACTTCTCAGAGTCTGTAGACGCTTTTTCTGAGACTGTTCTCTTATGGACTTTGAAATTCTTTTTTTTCAGTGGTATTTTATACTGGCAGGATGCTTAAATGACAGTAGAAAGTAAATGCAGGAAGGGTACAAAGCAGATCTCAATTAGGAAATCTAAAATTTGCAGATTTTTGAGTGATAGACCTCTTTATAACACAAAAGACAATTTTTTAAAATTTGCATTAATCTTTTCCTGTCAGACTTCTAGGGGTAGTGTGGGTTCCCAGTGATGATGGTTAGGCTCTGCTCAAGAACTTGGGTTTGCCTATAAGTAGCCACTGTCAAAAGTTCCAAATCTCTTGGCTTCTCATTTTACAGGTACTCTTTAAAAACATTTGGTACTTAACCTTGCAGACAGTTTCCTATTTCTCATAAGCCTGCTATGTGATAAATTCATGTCTCATGTTACAGGACTATCCATACGAGACTACTTTCATTGATAGCAAGATGAGATGTATTTATGTTGAGCCAATTCAGGGTTTAATGGCTGTTCAAACACACATGATTTAATAGCTCTTACCAACATGTGCTCAGCTAGCCAGCCCTCCTCTTTGGCGATTCTGCTGGCAATTCTGAGAGCAAAGCATTTTTTCCCCAGTAAGGAGTTTCCTCCATAACCACTGCCAAATGAAATGATCTCCCTGCGATCCGGGAGATGGGCAATCAGCGTTAACTCTGGATTGCACGGCCAGTTGTTGATTAATGGTTCTGCAAAACAGAATGTTGTACTCATGAATGCAGCAATTTCCATGCTGGATCACACTGTTGTTTAATGAGCTTTGAGCCTCTGACAGCAACCCATACTAGATGCTTTAAAGGAAAGCCCCCCAGTTAAGTACTAGGGATAATAATCTCCTTTCCACAAACCTCTCGTTGAGCTTTAATTCCTTTAATTGAGGTCTGAATCACAGAATGGTTTGGGTTGGAAGGGTCCTTGAAGATAATCTAGTTCCCCTCTCCTGCTCACCTCCCACCAGGCCAGGTTGCTCAAATCCCGTCCAACCTGGCCTTGAACACCTCCAGGGATGGGGCAGTCACAGCTGGCAACCTGGGCCAGGGTCTTACCACCCTCTTACTGTTGTTGCACAAACCACCCTAGTTATCTCTGGTGAGTGTCTCCCATGTGCTAAGAACTCAGTTAGCTCTAAAACATGCCCCTGGGACTTTTCAGAGGTGACAATTTTTAATGTCACTTACCTTTTAAAGGTAGAGGACATCCAACCGAGTGAAGGCACTTTACAAATTCCCCATTGTTCAGGGCTTTCAAAGCAGCTGTTCCCATCCGTGTCATGATCCTCATGCTGGCCACTACGTATGGTGAATCTGTAAGCTCAATCCCAATCTTGGACAATGGAGACTCAATAGGCCCCATGCTGAAGGGGATGACATACATTGTACGTCCTGGAAAACAGTGGGTAGTAAGATGTGGCAAAGAGCAAAACAAGGAACTTTTGAAATAATATTTATTTACATGGAGGTTTTCTCACTCGTTTAAAAGCTGTTTGTCTTGTGGGTGTTTCCAATGATGAATTTAAAGAGCTGTAGCTTTGCCTAATTGTATAGCAAGAAATTTTATCTTAAATGCTGAAAGCAGCTGTTCTAACAAATTGTCTAGCCAGTAGTAAAGGTGGGTGGAGGCAAAGTTCTCTATTGGTGTAAATCACTGAACCCGAAATTATTCATGGGGATGGATGTCTTCCATTCTCACCTGTGAGAACCCGACAGAAAAATAGGATGTCTGCTGCTTAGCTGCTGTGGCTTCCTGAAAAATCATCACCCACATTTTCCTACCGTGCTTTGCCCCTCTTTATGAAGAGAAGAATGATGGAAAGAGACTGAAGACTGATCCCTACACAGGCATTTGGGTCTATGGTAAAGATCCAGACGAAACCAATAAAGTGACTAATATCAGGGGTATAAACCTAAAACTTCAGCTAAAATCTTTCTTTAAAGATTACAGTAACTAGAAGTAGTGTCTCTGCATTCCTACAAGTTCACTATCAACTGTCCTTTTCTTGCCTACCTTGCATGCAGCCTGGGAACCTGGTATTGAAGGCTTTCTCAAAATCTTCTTCAGACATCCAGCGACCTAGCTGGCTAGTTCCAGTTTTAGGGATTGGAGTGGTATCTCTCTGTTCTTGAGTGACGATGACAGTTTTGCTCTCAATTCTTGCAACATCTCTTGGATCAGTGAGTGCCAACCAGCTGCGTTTCACCAAAAATCACGAAATTAGACTTTAATTATCAATATAGCACTTTGTACCATTCTGCAGGACTGGTTTAGTACAAAAGGCTACAATGCTTTGTACGGCCAAAACTACAGTGACAGAACGAGTATAACAGACAATCTCAAAAATCAGTCAGATACATTCTCTCATACAAATTGTTTCAAGACTTTCCAGTATGAATAAGAAATTATATGGCCTAGAAAATTCTGTTTACATGTTAATACTCCTTTGCCTCTTATCTCAGTCTTATTCTCTGTTGCTAACTTCCAGGGAAAAGTTAATCTTTCTTAATTCTCATTCTCATCAGTATGAAGTTGTTTTGCATGGGGACCACGAAATGATGCCTCAAGCAAAGTGGATGCCAAGCAAGTACTTTAAGTGTTGGTATAAGCGCCTGGGGGATCAGAATCCAACGTAGTGGATTGGCATAGTCCTTTAAGTTAGAGGCATCACGGAAGAAATACTGAGCACGATCATAAAAAGTGAAGGAGTTTAATAAAAAGAGATCCTTTTCCCCTCTAAAGATTTTTTGCCATCTATTTATAATAGAGTGGATTGTTTTACATTTTCACCTCTGTGCATAGAAATTTTCCACGAGTATAAAAATGTTCTAGTTAGGCTGTCATAACCATCATCACTACAGCTAAGCATATAATTAACAATGAATAATTTATCTGGTGAATCTTGCCCTTTTGTCTCCCAAGTAGTCTGCAAACAGATTGCCAAATTCTTTCACTTAGTTATTCAAAAGTCTTTGCAGATTTCTTCCATGAAGATCTCTTGGTCGGCACGTAATTCCTGATTATGTACTTGTTGTTAATATTCTCCTTTAATGTTGGATTCGTTGGGAGAGATCATTAAATATTTGAAAAAAGTATTTGCTGAATACGTTACAGTCAAAGCTCATCGGCACGATATGAATAATGCATGTACTGAATAATATTTGAACACCCACAGAGCTATTTGAATGTCACAAAAAAGTATTTGATGAATAAACTAACTGACTAAAATAGTAGAAATCTTCAAAAAATGTATTTGCTAAATAATATTTAGCCATCGCTAATGATTAGTTACATAACTCTCATGACATTATTTCAGGGTACTGAAATAATGTCAATAGAGACAATGTACAGTTGATAGTCTAAATCAATAATATGCTTTATGTTAATCTTTAGAGGAAAAAGTTTGCTTTTCCAGAGTACTTCACCTATGTAAGCTACAGTGCCAAAATGTTCCTGAAAAGCTAATATTGAAGGGTTATAAGTAGTTTTAAAAGTAAACAGGGTAGAAAATGCACATTGCAATTCTGAGTTCACACTTGACTTCCTTCAGGCTACTCACCAGTTCTCGTACTTGCTCAGCTTCTTGATCATGCCTTGTTCAACCATGATGTCCAGTATTTTTTTGTTTTCTTCTTCTGAGCCATCACAAATATGAATGCTCTCAGGCTGGCACAGCTTGGCATTACTTTCAATGAAATCCCTTGCTTCTGGAGGCAGGCTCTGCAAATCTCCCTGGACAACCTTGGGCATGACGTTTACTTCAGCTTTCAGCTGTGGGGGCATTATTGAACCTGTAGTGGATCTTGAAATACCGCTCACAATCTAAAATCAAATGTTTTAAGTGTGTTAGCATACTATGACATTCTAACTAGCGTCAATAAGCCTTCCTGGCAACATATAATGGAAAGGTAGAATTTGTAATAGATTTGATCATGTACTTTGGCCTTAAAATCTATATAGAGAACTTGGATCACTCGTAATTTCAAGCTGAAAAAAAAAAAAAAAAAAAAGAGAGGCTATTCTACTTACCGTCTTTGTAAGATTGAACTGGATGTCAGAGAGGATTCTGCTGTGCCTTTCAGTTGATCCCGTTTCACTTGCTTTGGAGTACTCTTGCGATCACTGTTTTCCGAGGAAGCATCCTCCTTTCTTAAATATTCTTTGTGGTAGTGTCCATCCCACTAGGTGAGGTGGTGAAGGCTTGTCCTTTACGTCACCACTGGATGTGTCTTGGCACAGTGCCACTGACATTGTCATCGTGCAGAGCTGTCAACAAAGGTAATCATTTAACAGGTTTGATTAATGAATGTTGAAAACGGTGACTCTTAGCCCCTGGGTTTGCTGTTTGCAAGTTGGAGTTACAAAACGTAGCAGTTTAACCAAACTTTGATCCAATTTGGCTTTGAAACCAAAAGCATGGTAACTTCTCGGTGTGTGGGTACAGTTGAGTACAAAGAGTATCTGGGAGCAGGGGGTCATCTGGGCAAAGCAAAGCTAGCACATTTGGGAGGCAGATGCTCGCTCGTTGGCTGTGAAGTGGAGGCTCGTCCAAGGTGTGTTTGCTCACCTTGGGAACATTGCCTGATCCGGGGATAAAGTCCAACAGTGAGTGCTGGCAGGACCGAATAACCTCTATGCACGCCTGCCTAGGGGCCTTATTTCTGTCCATGCAATTCTGAAAAAAGAAAGCAATGTAAATCAAAATGTTGGGTTTCCTTCAGTGCAGGAGAGAAGGTTTTTGCTTATGGCCTGCTTTAGGCTCTTGCAAACCGAACATTTATTTTCTATTGCTACAAGCTCAGAAGAGGCAGAAGAGCAACTGTCTCGTAATTAATCCCTCCTTCAAATGTTATGTTTTATTTTACTAGGAGTCCTATGGGGGACCATAAAATATTAAGCCATCTTTAAATTAGTACTCAAAGAACAGGCACAGAACTGCTCAGGAATGTGGCTGCCCACTTTGTGTGTGAAGCGCACTGTATGCCTATGTACATATACGCACACATACATATCTCTATCTGTTGAGGCAGTATATGATACCAACAGCCACTACTCTTATAATTCTGAGGCTGAGTGTCACCTTAGGCATTTTGAGGTCTTGCCTCTAACTGCTCCTGCCTGCTTGTCTGTCTTTCAGCTCCTTACCTTCCCCTACTCCATTTTAGACCATCATGCCCATAAAGAAAGGTCCATTTTTCCATCCAGTCTGGGTGTGTGAAGACTGAATTATTTCAGATGTAAAGCCATAGAAATAACCCTGCTGCCATTTCATCGCCCTCTGCTTACACCCAGTCCCAGCAAAGCATCTGGGGCCTGTATGAGGCGATGCTTTCATGCCAATCTGTCACTTTTTATATTGATGGGGCTTCTAGCATGCATGTGAAATATTGTCAACCGTAGTTTGCACAACAGGAAATGTAGGAATCCCAACTAATTTTTGGGGAGTTCTTTAAAGCAATAAAATTGGTGTGAGTATCCTATATAAAGGGTGTGCGTGACCCGCCAGCCGCTCAGGTCTATGCAGTCAGTGAGATGCTCTTGTTGAGGCAGCCAGCAGTGATTTGCAAGCCCTGACAGCCAGGTCTGGCCGAGCAGCACAGATCAGGACTGTATCTTGCCTTCCTGACCTGTGTGGAGATGAACCTCACACTGCGGGAACCTTCCCCTGGGAATGTATCCTCTATCTCTCCTGCAAAGCTTTTTATTATGTTATGTAAACGCGAAGGAAGAAAATACTGAAGTAAGAGGGGCTGTCCTTGATGCACTGCAAGGCCAAACGTTCCTGAAAAGGAAAAAAAAAAATCTGGTAGGATAAGAGGTGCTAAAGACTGCTGTAGACGGGGCTCTGCTGTAAGAAAAGGCAAAATCAGAGACGAGTCAAAAATGACATCAATGGTGTTTGTCTTTGGTGTCCACATACTGTGTTGCTGGTGGACATGATCAGAAATATTTCATCAACTATTTTCCTTTTGAAACATAATTAAGTACTTGATTAAAAATAAAATGGGACATAATCTTCAGTAATAATACGAAGACCCGTTTTTCAGTGAAGTACAAAAACACTGATCCTTCCCACTGGCCAGAGGAGTCATTATACATAGAAATAACGAATAAGAGTAAAACAGCAATGCTTCAGTTGTCAGAAAAAACAGAGTGGACCAGAAAATTATCACATTGCAGCACAAGTAAAGTCAGAATAAAACCTTAAAATTGACAGTGTAAGACAGCAGGATTAGTCCTAGTGTGTCTTCAGTTTTGAGCTGTGGAAAAAATCCTGAAACTCAGAGCACTAGTTTCTGCCAATTAAATTATAGTCAGGCAGGTGTCGTGCAAATTTTCTCACACTGCAATCCTAACCTCCCACAATCTTGCTATGCAAACTGTGGGCATCTCTTGAGAAGACACTAAATACGCCAAATTGGCGGCACTGTGTTATGAACATATGTCCATTAAAAATCACATTAAGGATTCCAAATGTTTTTCATTTGAGATGGCAGCAGGGCTTGAGTGGAGATGTCCACTGGGAATTCTAGACACTTAAGCATCAAATTACTTGTATTTAGGTAACACCTCCCATCAGAGGATCTCAAATCATATCACAAACACACAGTAAGACTCAAGCCCATATATAAAACACACATAGTATTTGGTGCAATGAAATAACTGGAGCATAGGCAAATCAGGGCCAAGATTTTTTTCAAGAATCTTCTCATTTAGAGATTCTGCCTTTAGATACCCAACAGAAGACACTACAGGTTTAATCTGAAGATACTGAATTTTCATAACTCGCAGTGGCTCCCACAAAAATCCCCAACAAAACACCAAAACCAACCAACCAAACAAAACCCACAAAAAAACCCAACAACCCAGAAGGAGCATCTCTAATGGCTCAGTTACAATGGTCTTGAGGTGTTCACCCGACACCAGTGTGTACTACTGTTTGCCTTGTGGATTCAGTGAGCTGGGAGATCTCACTAGGGAGAAACAGGGGAGGTGGTATGTGGGAAACATAAGGGTTTTTTTTTTTTTAAATAAGAGATCTTGAATGTAAAGTTTATTTTCCATTTAAATGAGAAATCTTTTTTAGTAGTAACTGTGTTATAATACTCATCTAATAGCTGATACAATTTCTTCAGACTGAACTTTTTTTTGGGCACTTTTTCTCTGTGCTTCTTGGCACTTGAATGATGCTCATCAGGTATCTTCTCGGAAGCTGTCGAATTATTTAAATGAGAGTAAATCTGACATTTCTAGATGATAGTGTTCAAGTGCCTTGAAAGGAGTGTTTTCAGGATGTTTGCTTTGATGGACACTATTCAGGGTGTTCAAAATAGAGGTTTTGAGAACTTCCACTTTTACTGACTTACTGGAACGCAGTGCAATAAACTTAAAAATCCTTAGATGCTCAGAAAAAGTGTCATAAGAAAGCTTAACTCATCACTACAAACCGAGGTGCAACAAAGCACTCTCAATGAGATCTGAAAATTGTTAATGATGTATACTAATACTCAGAAATTCTACTCTCTTCCCATTGCTAATTATCTTACATATTGTCGCCTCCAAAGAGTTTGTCACTTTGCTATTTGTTATAAAATTGTAGTTTTTTAAAAGATTCTTTGAACTATTCTACTAATGGAGAACACAGCTCCTTAATTGTTATTTTTGCTGTGAAGTTGTGCTCAGCTGGTTCTGAGCACACCACAATTGCTGCTGGACTGGGCACCGCACAAGCCCAGACCTAGGGGCAGCCCTTGTAAGAGTACAGCTCACAATGACCAGGGCAGGGACTGCTCCCTTAATTTCCAGGAGAAAACATGAACTGTGCAAATTGCCTGCAGTTGCAAGAGGCTGTGGCTGAGGCAAGTGTTTATTCTGGACCCTGCATAGCCCTGTGTGATATTTCTGCCTTCCAGCCCTTCTGTTGCATGCAGCTCTTCGGCACTGGCCCAGCACAGGAGGTCTGGAGGCTCCAGCCACACGTGCTGCTTCTCATGCCCCGCGAGAGCAGCCAGACTGAGCCTCGGGAACGGGCACGACAGGCAGCAGCAAAGACGGAGCACCGCGTTTCCTTTCTTACCTCCCTCTCTTCAACCCCAAATGATACAGTATTTTTCTTGGGCAGCTTGTAGGATACTACATGTGTGGATCACTAAGGTGATGACAATTTTTTGCCTGTCTTCAAGTGGCTTGTTCAGATGGTAGAGGAATGAGAAAGGGGGGGGGAGGGGAAATACTCAGGCTTACCGTGATTAGAATACATTTTCGTTAGCTTGTCCAGCATTTTCATCTTGACAACAGACATGCTAAAACTTCTCAAAACAAATGGAAGTAAATCTCAGAAGAGGGGAATGTGTGTTAGTGTGTGCTTATGTCCTCTGATGTCAGTCACCAAACCGGTACTCTAGTTCAGTATCCGCTTGAGTGATCAATCCTGGGCTGTATTTTAGGGAAAGTCCTGGCTGTGCCACAGTCCATGCCAAGGCTGACATTATACCACAAGCAGACTGTTTTTCTTGCTTGTGACTCTTCTGCTTTGGCAGAGAAACCATTTACTCTTTTATGGTTCTTTCTTCCATTATCTCTTACAAGGAATAAAAGCTGGAGTTTTGGCTAGGGTGATACCGTGGCACATCCACACGTTGTCTGTCAAGGATACTAGAGGTTTAATTCTATTGTGTCACACTGATGTCCCTTCTCAGCAACACAAGACACTCAGTTTGGACTCTGATTTTGCACCTGAATCTCAGGTACCCCACATGCAGAGCAGCAAGCGGCTCCCCACTAATGGTGTTTGCTCGATTAGTGGCTCTGAGCAAGGTGTTACTCACTGTTCATCATTCTCTCTTACCAGCTCATTAGCAATGGAGATGGGATTGATTCATGTAATCTTAACCCTGATAAGCAGTCACTCTTTTGGAGCTTTTTCTTGAGCTCTGACTTGAATCTGGGGACTCTTCCCTGCAGGAAAACTGTTCAGTCTTTCCTAAAACCCGTATGAGAGATCAGTGTGACTATGTGAGTAATGGGCTCTGTAGCCGCTGGTGTCTGACCGGTGGCCAGGTACGTGAGCTTGGGAACTCTTTTCATCTACTGTAGAACGTCTAATAGGCACATGGAGAGCGTGGACCCACCAAGACTTCAACTGACTTTACCTTAGCCAGCACAGGGTTGATAAAGACCGTGACTACGATTTTTGCACAGTTACTGCATTCTTTTTGGCTGGATGCACAGCAGAACCACAGACAGGAGAGAAGGGGACAAACTGTACTAAACAGAGTGGAAAACAGTCAGCATATGGCTGTGTGTTTCCCATCACCTATGTAGCATCTGCTCTGCTCAGTCATACAAAGCCCAGATGGCACCAGCATTCAGCTTTGCAAATAAAAATGGTGACCCTTGCCGTAGTGAAATCTATTTATCAGAGAGGTGTGTGTTTGCAGCTGTCGAGGGCTCCCTGCTTCCTACCTGTGAAAGGTGTAAATGACAAACCCTTGCACACAAGTTCAAGCAGCAGGAGATGTTTCAGCCTCTTGTTCAAGAGCAACGTTCTGGCTTCCTGCTGATAACTTTGGTCCTGCTAACTGTGCTGTTTTACAGAGACTTCACCTCCTCGTGAGCTGACTTCTTTAAAGAAAGAGGGCTTTAACCATCAAGTGTGCATGTAGATTCAGAAGGCTGAGGTTCTGTTCCTTCTTCTACTATGGACTTCCCATTTGACTTTGGACATGTAACTTTACATCCCCAAGCCTTTAGCCTCTCCGTGGGAAGGGAGCTGGTAGGTGATAATGCAAATTTATCTCTGTTCTTGTGCATTCTTCCTAGTTTGGTAGATACTTCCTGGCTGGAAGAGTTTAAAATGTAATTAGACAAGATCATTATCTCTTCTCATCCTTCTATCTGTGCCACAAATAGTCCCTGCTGGGTCCTCTCCAGATTATTGTAATGCAAACAGAATGTTCTTATTTGAAATAAGATGTTGTTTCCCTGGACTCATGCAAAGGATTTGACACTGTCCCGCATGACATCCTGGCCTCAAAATTAGAAAGACATGGATTTGATGGATGTACCACTTGGTGAATAAGGAACTGGCTGGATGGCTGCTCTCAAAGCGTTGTGGTCAAAGGCTTAAATGTCCAAGAGGAAACCAGTGACGAGTGGCATTCCTCAGAGGTCAGTACTGGGACCAGTGCTGTTTAACGCCTTTGTCGGAGACATGAATGGTGAGTTTGAGTATACCCTCAGCAAGTTTGCCCGTGACACCAAGCTGTGTGGCGTGGTCAACACTCTGGAAGGAGGGGAAGCCATCCAGAGGGACCTGGACAGGCTTCAGAGGTGGGCCTGTGCGAACCTCTTGAAGTTCAACCAGGCCAAGTGCAAGGTCCTGTGCCTGCTTCATGGCAATCTCAGGCCCAAATACAGGTTAGGAGGAGAATGGGTTGAGAGCAGCCCTGAGGAGAAAGATTTGGGGGTGTTGGTGGATGGAGAAGCACAACATGAGCCAGCAATGTGCACTGGCATCCCAGAAAGCCACCTGCATCCTGGGCTGCATCAAAAGAAGCGTGGCCAGCAGGGAGAGGGAGGTGATTCTGCCCCTCTGCTCTGCTCTGGGGAGACCCCACCTGGAGTATTGTGTCCAGCTCTGCAGTCCTCAGCACAGGAAAGATATGGACCTGCTGGAATGGGTCCAGAGGAGGGCCATGAAGGTGATCAGGGGGCTGGAGCACCTCTTCTCTGAAGACAGGCTGAGAGGGTTGGGGTTGCTCAGACTGGAGAAGAGAAGGCCCTGGGGAGACCTTATAGCAGCCTTACAGTTCCTAAAGGGGGCCTACAGGAGATCTGGGGAGGGACTCTTGATCAGGGAAGAGAGCCATAGGATGAGGGGAATGGTTTTAAACTTAAAGAGGGGAGATTTAGATGACATAGTAGGAAGAAATTCTTTACTGTGAGAGTGGTGAGGCACTGGAACAGGCTGCCCAGAGAAGCTGTGGCTGCCCTGTCCCTGGAAGTGTTCAAGGCCAGGCTGGACGGGGCTTGGAGCAACCTGGTCTGGTGGGAGATGTCCCCGTCCAGGACAGGGGTGGAAACTAGATGACCTGTAAGGTCTCTTCCAACCCAGGCCATTCTATGAAATGAAAAAGATTTATGAAAACCTATTTCCTCCTTTGATAGCAACACGAAAGCACCAACTTTGGCTAAATCATGTTTTCTGGTTCCAGCGACATTTGTTCTATATCTTTCCCAGGAAAATAACTTTGAAGAACATTTCAAGCATTTTGTAACACTGGAAGTAACAACAGGATAGAGAAGCTGATTGTGCAGAAATAAAAGCTAGGCTACATCTAAAGGTCAGAAGGCAAATGTGCCTCTGTAAAGCACTACGCACTTTTTGGTTCTCGAACCTGACTGCTGTAGGAAAATCAACATTACAAAAGGCCAATTACCTCTGTAATAGATTCTGTGTTTACTGGAAAACCCTGGTGTTTACTGGAAAACCCTGGTGTGTTAACAGGCCAGTTGAAATGCTACATACTGTATGCTTATGTTTAGCACATTTCTAATAGGAAGAAGGCAACATGGGGGGACCACAGCAGGATGCTTTCAATGTAAAAGCATTTTTGTTTTGTCAATATAAGTGGTTCCTACCAGACGAGTGCCACAAGTATGATTATTGCCAAAAACAACACTCGCTAAAGAGGCCAAGGGTTCAACTGGATCCTGGGGATCATACTTTTTTCTTATGCTTTTAGGAAGACAGAAATCTGACTCTGCTGTACATGCTTCTTTTGACTGACCAACTGTACCTTTCTCCAAATTTACCGATTCGGGATGATTCATGCACATATGAAAGCTGTTTCCTTGAAGAGAAACCTCTTATATATGAGCTTAAATTAATATGTACAAACAAAGAGCAACCAACTTGCATTCTGCAAATAAATCAAGTAACCCACTTTTTAACCTTGTGTAGTTCAGATATTTTCATTGCAATAGCACTAAGGTAGTAGCTTGTTATTTTGGGTGAAAGCATTAACATGCTCTGCCCAGGAGATCTTACTGTTTAAGACAGAACAAAGACAGGTATGAATGACAAATCAAGAGACTAAGTTTGTAGAGGCAGCTCTGAACAGAATGATAACCATTATTCACAAAACACAAGTCACTTAGTTATTCTTGTTTGCTTTCTAGGCACTTCCTCATCTTGCTGCTTAAAAAGATTATGAAGAGGAGGACTGCAAGGCAGAACTGTTTATTCTTATGGGAGCATAAAAGAGGTACAATTATGCCTGCTATACCACATTTCTGCTACTTGTTCCTGATGGATAGGCATGGGGCTATCTGGTTTTGGTCTTCAGCTGATGATTTGTCACTGTAGCAGAGAGGAAGACTCTTATCTCTGCTGACAAATATCAAGGAGTAGATCACCTACTGTCAGCGAAGTCACACTAATATATGTGTCTTTAAATATGCCCTTAAATGTTGTAGCCCATTCTAGGTTTCTTTGGATTTTTGAATCGAGAAGCTTGATTCAGGCTCCTCAGAAACTTTAGCATCCATGCTGATTTGTGATCTGAGCCAGAAAAAAAAAACACACAGGAAGCCACTGCTGTTCTGAACCCACAACCAACTCCTTACTGCTGATTTTGCAAGGTTTAACGTGCACTTGCTGCTTATCCACGTGGAAGCAGAATTTGAACTCCTTTGGGTTGTACATCTCCTTCATTGATTTATTAGGACAATGATTTAATAGTTTTGGTCTCTGGTGATCCTAATAACTTCCAAGCAATGGTGCCTGTTTAGCTGTGCACAGAAAGCTGTTCTCAGAACTGTTTTCCCAATTAAAGATTAACAATGTGATAAAAGCAAGGAACCATGGACATCCTTGGAGTTTGTTTCTTACATCAGTTGGGTTAAACCTTTACTATATTTTCTCACTGTGTATCTTCACTTTGTGTTTGGCAATCAAATTCTGCTCAGCTATAGCACGTTTCCTCCAGTTTAGTCAAAACAAGAGGAAAACTTTCTGCCTTTTAAACTTTTAACTCTTTGACCCTTGCACAAACAGCGCAGAAACTTTACTAACTAACTGAGAGTTGTCGTCTTTAAAACTTTCTTTGCTATCTCTTGGATTAAAGAGTATTCTGTAAAAACAGTGGAAGTCACTGAGGTGTAGTTAACTGTGTAACTACGCTAATGTCATTTGAAATGGAAGAAGTAACAGGCTTCTCATGTAAATGTCCTTCTTCCAACCAGACCCAAGCATGCAGATCTGCTGTTTGCCACAAGCAGCAAATGGAGCATTACTGGATGGCAAAATTGTTTCTAAATATATCATGATGTTAGATGAAATGGTTAATAGGTAAATTGCAAGTATGGTTAATATTTTTTAGACTACTTCTCTGACCTTGTGTCTAAGCAATCAATCATCCCTGGTACTTTCAGCTCCAAAAAACTTATGTTAAATACTTCCCCTTTTATATATTCCACATCTGTATGCTATTATGCCCCGGGTTTTTTTTGTCATGATAAATAATTATAATCATTAACAGGACGGAGTAGAATTTTAAAAGCATAGGCAATACTTACAAGCATTAACTCCTTTAACTTAATAGAAGTTGCTTTGGTTCCTCTGCAAGAACCATTCATATTTAAAGAGATGATTTGCCTTCTCAAAGTGAAAATTAGCACTGGAGAGAGCAGAGCAAGGCTTCCCAATGCTTTAGGCACAGCCTGCATCTCACCGACGGTGCATGGATGGCTCAGTGCAAGCAAGCACTGTGCCCCCAAGAGCTCTGCAGCTCCCCTCTGCACCAGGAAAAAAAAGTGGTAATTTATAGCCAGGTCAGACACCAGTCAATCAATACCCTCCAGGATGATTTCCATTTGTCTTTGCTTTGTTCCCATCTTTCCTTTGCTTTGGGGAATAAAGAAGGAAACAAGTAGCTTCTGAAGCTCCTAGGTCTGAGGTCTGACTAGCTTTTATACGACCAGAGACAGGGACTAGAGAATGGTGTTCCTTCGGGTAGACAAGAAATCCAAGTCACATCTGAATCCTAAATGATTTCTGCTAGAATAAACTGCAGCTCCCATCTCACAGAAGCATATGTCTGGGGGAAAAGCTAAAAAAAAAAAAAAAAAAAAGCTAAAATATTTTAATAATACTCTTCTTTCCAAGTGGTCAGTATCTTTTCTGAAATTCACACTGTACAATTTCTCCTGAGAATCTTCCAGGCCAGCACTGAAGCGCTAAGATAATTCTGAATCTGTAACTTTCAGTTGCTTAGAGCAGCATCCAAAAGAATATATATGTATATTTTTTGTTTTAATCTCACTTATTAGCTGACATGCTTTCATTTTTTTTTAATTAAGGTTTTTGGTGGTCCCCTAAGAAATGCTTCATCTGTGTGGAAGTAGGACGGTAAAAGAACAAGTTGACAACAGCACAAGAAAGTGCAGTGAAAAGCTTTCAGTGACTTCAGCTTTATGAAGTGAACAACACTTAAAGGAGCCACATGAATAGAAGATTATAGAAGTATACTTGCTTTCTCTGAAACAGGTGATGGTGTGAAAGAGGTTATCTACTGCTGTCATTATTAGGAGGGGCAATATCTCACTGCAAAACAAGTGATGAAGGTAGGGATTGTCCCTTGTGTAAGAGGAAAAGTAAAGGTGTGTATGTTTTCAGGCCAGTGTTAAGGCACAGATACCGCTATGACAGGTGCAGTGTGAATAAGACATATACTTGGAACCCAAAGTGAGACATTGGAGGAAAGTGAAAATGGAAAACTTTCCAGATGCCAGGTGGAAAATTATATTAAAGCTGTCAAAATAAGTCACAACAAAGACTGGGTTTTCTTGTAGATTAACAGGAGTCATGTTGTGGAGGAGAACAGAGCTTTCAACTACAAGATGGACTACCATAAATGAAACAATTATGAGCACTAGAGGTTAAATTTGGCCTTATTTGTTTGGCTTTTTTGCTTCCCCCCCCCCCCTCTTTCAAGTGTACTGCAACAGTCCTGATTTACTCTGAGTTTTGCAGACAGGTCAAAAATGTGTAAATAAATGACACCACTATTGCTTCACGTAGTTATCTACTCCGGGCCTGATTCCAAACCCATTTAAATTGATGGCAATTCTTCCATTGTCATTAGAGGACTGTAGTTTAGCAAGATGGAGGTGCAAAGCATACACAGTAAAGGCTGGTTATAGAGCCTCTGCAGTTACCCAAAGTGATTTCCTAAAACACAGGAAGGGACTGAAACTGAAGACTTTGAATTACCTTCAAGGTCAAACGTGCTTTCTGTTACATGGTAATGGTGCTTTTAAAAAAGTCAGTTCCATCTAACAAGCATTAAACATCTTAAATATTATAAAAGACATTATTCTGATTTAAGATTGACAATCTGAACAGATAACCCATCAAAAAAGTGAACTGTGCTGTTTATACTCAGAGGAGAGCACAGATCAGAACAAAGTTTGCAGTGTTTCCTCAGTGCAGTCAAGGGTAGGATTTACTCTGCTGATACAGGATTTTAATTGTCTGTGTATTCATTTTCATGCACTGGTAGATTCGTATCAGCAATTTTTCTGCAGTTCTGTTGCTGAATTTTATTTCTTTACGTAACGTTACTTTAGCACAAGAGAATGTGCCTACATTAAATTCCTTATATCCCTTAAAAATACTCCTAAAAAACAATAATTCATGAGTATGTTTGCACCTCAAAATATAATTGTGACTTAAAAAACCAAAAAGGTCCTCTATTCCTTTTGCGATAGATTTTTCACGCAGACTACTTACTTGTTCTAAAGAAATAGACCCATTAGAGGAGTGGGTAGAAGCTTGACTGCAGTTAGAGATAGATGATGCAGTAGGCAGTACTGGTAACTGGAGACGGTAAATGCAATAGACCACAATGGTCATGATGGACCTGTTAAACTCTGTTGTGTCAAAATGTAATTAGAAAGCTGATCCAAGTAGTTCCTTTAAATTCAACAACAATGAACAAAAGGACAATTCTGAATTTGAGTTATAAATCCTTGAAAATATCAGTTTATGATGGAAATAATGACAGACTTTTAACTGTAGCTGCATGGCTGGTGCTGGTGTTAATAATATAGAAGTACAAAGCAGGACAGCTTTTGGATGATGATGACTGTTCAAGTGCAGAGAAGCTCATTAAAATTACCTAAAGGAGGATATATAACAACTTTTTTCCTCTGTGCCCTTCAACTATCATAATTGCATAGTATATGTAGCAACGTGAAAAGATTCAGAAAGGTATAAGAAGTATAATCTGGCTACAGTCACCAGCAACATAATTATAACAATATATTGTGTATTCTGCATCCTGTACTTTGGTTTTGAGAGCCTACAGATTCTGTAGATGATGAATGAAGGTGATATGTAACTAAAATACCATTCCTAAATTGCTGGAATATGTATTCAACCTTAAGCAATTGCTTTGGATTTGTGTTGATTCCAAGTAATATAATAGTTATTTTCAGTTATTAAATGTAATTTTCAGTTATTAAATGTAAAAACTTTATATTACTCTTGCATTTGGGATTCTGCAAATTTGTGGATAGTAGTAATTGTTGTCAAAGATATGTATGGGAGTTACAAGAACTTCCTGTCTCTAAAGATAAGGCCCAGCAAGGTCAATGACCTAAAATCAGCTTTGTCACAACATTTGTTTGTCAGGATGTGAAGGTTTTAATTTTACATTCTTTTAAGTTGTTATGATGGCCACACCGGTGTACTTTTCATGGCTACATCCTTTGCAGTATTCAGAACCACTGGCTTTTCCAATGGTGCTGTCTAGCACCTGCTATCTCAGGCACCCAAAACATATAAATAGTAATAATGTCCCTGCAGTGGAAATTCAGTGGAAAAGGGGACGCATGGTTCCTGGGTACCCAGCAGTGTTAACTGTACTCAGTTAACACCGTACAATATTGGCATTACGCGAAACACCACCTCATCTGATGGAATAGCACAGCTAAACAGGCCAGCAGCATTTACTGCTGTTTTGTGCTAAGGATATTTCTCCTTAATGGTTTACTTAACACAGGGAAGGAAAGCCACAAATTGGTTAGCAGGTTTGTTTTGTTTAAAGTTCAGTATGTGGCTTAGCAGAACCTGGACCACGCTGCGCTATAGTTACTTTGCAATGCATTGTACTTTGCAATGCACTGAACTAGTATTTAAAGCTCAAATCTGTCCTTTGCACTAGTATATAATAGAATATTCATAGTAACTGAGCCTTATGAAATGTTTGATGGTTGGAAATTGCTAGTCTAGAAGGGTACACAACGTGACATGTTAAGTCGCTCAAATCATACAAGTTTACTTCAAAGACATTTTTACAATACCTCTGAAGAACTCTTAAAGTCTAAAACTTCTTGTTCTCACTGAATAACCAATCCTGGCCTAAAGTGTAGTGTAATGATGCTTATATACCGCTTTACCGCCTCTGCAAATGTACTTCAGCGAATTCTGTAAAATACTTCAGCTCCCACTCCAGTGACGTGGCACCAGGCTGGAGTGTTTCCCTGAGAGAAACACGGGAAGTACTTCAAATACTTTGCAAGCAGAGAAACCAATCGAGCTCGGCCCCATGGTCTCCAGCGAAGTGGGAGCAGGTCAAGGGCCTACAATTAAGACCGAGAGATCTTCATCTCGGTCTCGAAGGTGACCAAAGGGCAGGCTGGTCTTAAGAGGAGGCCTCGCTGCCTAGTGGGGTGGATCTGCCACGCTTCCGCTGTGAGGAGAAGGGTTCTTTGTGGAGCGTGGAGCTCCCCTTGCACGGGGAGGCCTCTAGAAGTTCGTCCGTGTCAGGCCCTCGGCACCTCTTGGGGAATTAACACTTGAGGAACCAGCTGTTCCCCATGAGGGACTGCCCGCGCCCGGGCTTCCCCCCTGCTCCAGCTGCTGCTGCGGGGGCGGACCGCCGGGGGCGCGGGGCCGCCCGTGCCGAAGGGCAAAAGAGCGAAGAGGCCGTTCGGCTCAGGGCCCCTTCTCCGCCCATCCTGCCCTGAGGGCGCGGGTCACGCTCGCTGCCAACAGGCCGCCGAAGTTGCCCTCCACCCGAGGCCGGGCCCGCCGCCGCGGGAGCAGCGCAGCCGCGGGAGGAGGGCTGCAGGTGCGAGCCGGGAGGCATCCCGCTGCGGGGCCGTGAGGCGCATCGAGGTGGGGGTAGCCCCTGGCCCAGGAGCAGGGGGAGTTTGAGGGCATGCGCTCCGGCCAGGAGGCTTTGGGAGCAGGGCTGCGGGCGGGGTGGTCAGTGCGGGGGTGGCAGGCGGGCTGCGGTAGCCGGTATGCGGCGGGTCTGCGGGCGAGCTGCTAGCAAGGTGGTTCACGGGCTGGAGCGGGAGGCAGGGCCAGGGAATTGTCCCGAAAGCCTGGGATTTGCCCGCAGTAACCGCCCCGGCGCTGGCGGCGATGGGCGGGGCGGTGGAGCAGCCGGGGCAGGGTGTGCCTACGGGCACGGCTGTAAGTGGGCGGGAAGGGATCCCTGGTTTTCACGATTTAGGGCTGCCTCAGGTTAACATTCTGCAAGAGAAAGGGCCAGCAGTTCAGAAAGCAAGCCAACGGAGAAAAACCAGGCATGCTGCTGATTGAGGTGCAGTTTCTGGCTGCGGTGAAGGTGGTGATGGATTAGCTGTTAGCTTGTACTATCGCACTGATTCAGTTCTGACCTCAATTTTTTTTTTTTCTAGGCATTCAAATTTGTTGCACTTAAGTATATTTTTATAATTTCATTCCATGTTTAAAAAGGCAAACTAAAAATTAATCCTTTCCAGATGAGTAGCCTATTGAAATTCAGACAAGTTTTTAATTCAATTTGCCAGTTTGGTGCTTTTTGGTGTAACAGCCTATATCTCCTAAGTACTGTTAGACAATTTCCCTTCTTCTCAATAAGTACAAATAGCCATCGTCGTTAAAGCTAGATGTGTAATATAGTTTCATTTGAAATGCACGTTATTACAAGTACGTGCAAACGTTGGTATTTATTCTGTGATAGTTATTGGTTTTATAATGTAATATTTCTTCTAAAACTCTTGTGCCACCCTAGATAAATTTTGAGATACGGTCATGTTTATCTAATGAAAAAAGTGTCAAAACCTTAACTGCCATATGACAACAATATATACGCATTACAATTAGGCTGGAAAAGTGTTAAATTAATTTTGTAGTAAATTGAGAGCATTTTTTCTTTTCTCTTAAAAGGCAAATGTACTGAAGTAAAATTTAAAATGTGTTTTAAAAATGAGGATACCAAGTTTCTATGTTCTCAGTGCTGTAATCTTAAAATGATACTCTGAAATGTTATATAAAATTTTGAAGAGCTAGGGCTCAATTTTAGTAATTATTCAACTCCCAGTTAGGCTGATGCATGTTAAAAGCAATGTTTTTGTTGCATTTAGGCTGAAAATGAAAATTAATTAGTACCTTGCATCTTGATAGCTCGTTTGTTTTGCCACTTTTGATTAGGGAAATTGTAAGACATTTTGTTTTTTAAGTATATTGATGGAGATAATGATGTCATTGTGTTTGAAAATAAGGTCCAGCAACTGACCCCATCTGAAGAGGGGGGAGGACTGGAACTGTTTTTCACTCTTGGGGATACAGAGAGCCAGAGCTGCAAAGGCAATGATGATTTGTCAGTCTCACGTGGTGAAGGTAAAGAGCAGGAATATGCACTCTGTCAGAACTAACAATTGTAAGAAATCCCAAGAATTTTAAGATTTGAGATTTCTTCTCGGCATCGGAAAAAACATAAAAAGTTAATAATCTTTGTAGTTCATTTTTGGATAACATACGTTATGTTAAATTTTGAAGTGAGGTTGAAAGTTTATATTAAATGTTTGCAGCATTAATTGTTAAGTTTAGGTTAAATCTAACATTCTGTGGTAATTTGGAAGACGGAGTAACACCCTTCAACCTTAAATGATAAAAGATACTTGTTCAGGCTCATATCATCTGTGTTGCGTTCAGGAGAGATATTTTGGATGGCATTCAGAAATTAATGGACTTTTGGACAGTATGTGGAATTTGAAATCTGCAGGGAGATTTCAAAGTTAATATCATATAAATGTCTTTGAATAAATCTAGTAATTCACTTAGTCTTTCTTAGTTCCTGTGTTCAGCTTCAAAATGTGATTGTTTGGGTGTCTATGGGTGAGCTCAGAGTGGTTCCAAGTTGATGGTTCAGGGTGGTAGGCAAGTATCAATGCCTGAAAGCGATGTGTCTCCTATAACCAAAGTAAAAGTAACAGAAAATGATTGTTTTGAGGTTTTGGGAATGTAAAAGTATGTTGCAGAAGTTAAGGACTGACTTGGAGGGGAACGGATAAGCAAGTTTGCCCCCAAAACTATTGGTGTGTACCGCAAAAGTTGGATGACGTCAGTACTGTTAAAGAGTCTGTAATTGTTTGTGTCATAGTATGTGGATATTAAGGTATCTTGGCTGAGGTTGTCTAAAGTATGGATATTGTACAAATTGTTCATGTCCCTTGATTTAGTTAACTGCATTTATAGGAAGCACATTTAAGCAGCTTTAGCAAAGCTAACAATGTTCTTTTATGTGGGCATGAATCCACAATGAATAAATAACAACAAAGTGTTTTTGTTTGCTGTTATTGAAGTGAAGTGTTAGCTGCACATCTCTGGGTGATATAAAGCATTGTATAAAGTACATTTTGGTCTCGGCATGAAAATCGTAACAGAGTGCATTTGGGAGCTGAGGAAACTGTTCTAGAAAGGCTCTTCAAGTATGACGTATTTGCCATTTTGCAGTTTCAAATCTTCTACAAAACAAAGTGTTGCATGTTTACTCTTTGACTTGCTAAGCTCAAAAGAAATTCATTACTACTGTGCCATGAACTTAGAAATGTTACGTAATCCAGACAGCATATATTTATTTTATGACTTCTTCAAGGAAGCGGTCTTTTTTTCCTCAAATTCAGCTAATAATTTTAAACAGGCTTTTACATTATGTTTTTTTTTTACATAGACTTTATGGATTTGGGACTACCAGAAAGCTGAGAATAGCTTAACCTGTCATTTCCAAATCTTTGAACAAGCTTACTCAGTACTAATTATACAGCTGTCATCAAGAAGTGGTGCACATTGCACAGGTCGTAAGTGCCATGATGAACCACATCTTAATGATGCTATCAAGAGGAAGTTTCATCCTGTCTTGGAGGTTAGAGCTAGACTAGGAGTTAGGTTTCCTGGGATTAGGTTCTAAACTGTATCACTATCACACCATGCAATGTTTTCGGCAAATGACTGAAGTCTTAAATAGATAATTTCTGCCTGACAGCTTGATTTTTTTGGTAATGTTTTTTGACATCCTTTTGTGTAGAAGTATGAAGTAGTTTTACCCAAAGTAGAGGAACTATATCGAAATTGGTACTATTTTTTGAGAAGGTAATTATTTTGTAGCTCTAAATATCATTTTGTACAATCTAAATATACCTTTGTTCCCACAGGAGAAAAAGGAGTTTTCAGCTGTTTGTGAACATTCACCTCAATCAGAATATCAAGTCTTAATCGTCATGTGAAAACCCATTCTCATGACAAATGCATGTGTGTCACCTCGGCCTAAAAGTTTTTCATACAGCTACTCTCCTGCGTAACCCTGTGAATGTACATACAGGTAACTAACGTGTGAAAATACTTGATTTTACATATTTTCTGCAAAATTTAATTAACAGGCAAATGACTTTGTCTTAGAGCTGTATTCTGTGACCAGTTTACACTCAGAAGTTCTGCTGATTTTGTTCAGTTCCATGCTGAAAAGACGTGGTCTCTAGTTAGTAACTGACTGTATGTATTTGTTTATCTTGTTAAATACATTTCTAAAAATTTTTGTCAACTGAATATTAACTACAGTTGTGTCTGATTCCTGCGTGCCTACTAGTATTTTTTGTGCTGTTTTCATTTACCTATATAATCATATGAGGCAAATTGATAAATCATGTTTATAATAAACTTACGGTGTACGTTTATTGTATATAAAAATTCAGATTCTCAGCAAAGGTTCTGTTAACACTTGTTCATGTTGATTTAAGGCAGGAAAACCTTACCATTGTGTTAAAATAAAATTCTAAGACATGGTGTATTTTTACAGGGACCAGACCCTATAAGTGCAGTGACTGTGATACGGCATTTGTGACCACTGGTGAGCTTTTACGGCACAGGCGTTACAAGCATGCTTTAGAAAAACCTGTCAAGTGTTCAGAGTGTAAATATTCTACTGTAGAAGTACATACAGCATTACTGAATCTTCTTGGAGGGTTTGTAGGCTTTCATATACTAAGAATTAACGTACTGTCAGGTTATAACACTTTTGCACAGATTTTTAACCTTGAGAAATTTCTGCTACAGTGGGAC
>JAOXJM010000005.1:0-12184 GCA_026413425.1 Tringa solitaria | reverse complement strand
CCCCCCCCCCCCCCCCCCCCCCCCCCCCCCCCCCCCCCCCCCCCCCAGAGATAATTCTGGGATCACTGCAATATTTAAAATTGCAATGGAATGTGTTTTGTAAAATTGCATATATTTTAATTGATTATGTCTCTAATGTAAACGTTACTGCAGAAAACTTCATATTTTTATACTAGGCGAACAAAATGAAACGACATATTCGCTCACATACAGGAGAGCATCCTTATGCTTGTGACCTTTGCAGTTATGCTAGCAAAGATGCATATAAATTGAAAAGACGCATGATAACTCCTTCAGGTAGGACTCTGATATAATGATCAAGGCCAAGGCATTAGCCTCATAACATTCATAGGGTTAGAGTGATCTAATTTCAGGCTTTTAATTAGCACTTTTATAATTTGTGATTTTGAGTAAAAATGTGCCTGAAAAACATGTTCTCTTTAAATTTTCTGGATTTGGCTATCGGAAGTCTAGCTGTACAGTGCTACTAGTTGTAGTCTTGCTGTTCTTCTTTGTATTAGAAAAACACACGGTCCTGTTTTCTGCGGATCGAGTTTTCACTTTTACTTCTCAATTAGTTACTGTTACATGGAGATATATCTGATGTGAGAGTTCTAAAATGTCCGTTCAAAACATTCCAAACTGAATTCTTTTTTAATGAGAGTCAACCAGAAGAGTCCAAGAGTGTTACCCAGTACTGGTAGGGACTTAGTCCTCAGAACCAGTCTGGAGTTGGTGTGAAATCTGTGTGCATGTTGGGTCCTCAGCACTAGTTGTTTCTCTTTCATTAGACTCTGTCAGTTGCCGGTGGTGATGTAATTTTTGATGATACTCACACCTGACTTTTTGGGGAAGAAAGGCAAGGAAATAATTTACTGCTTTCTCTTCCACCATTATCAATGGCTGGTGTTTAATCATTTCTATCATGATGTTGTGACAGCTGTTAACTTTCTCTTCTTGCACATTTGAGGATTTTTTTTACCTCAAATATTCAAGACAGAGGAGAATTAAAATAATTCCTGATTAATACTTAAGAATTACATTAATGGCTTTATGCTTCATCAGTTAGACTCACAGATTCTGAAAGCCAAATTTTTGCATTGGAATAAGCTATGTAAACTTATGTAGGCTTGTTTAGCCTCTTGTGCCTTGTCAACTTAAAGTTACATTTTGGTTGATCTGAAGGCTCTTGCTGTTAGAACATGGACGTTGACATCTGGGGGAATTTGCATTTGTATCAAATAAGTAGAGTTTCTAAGCATGTGTTACCTCAATATGTTTTTTATAGGTGAAAAACCCTATGAATGTTATGTTTGCCAGGCCAAATTCTCTCAAAGTGGTACCATGAAAATCCATATGTTATAGAACCATGGAGAAAATGTGCCAAAATACCAGTGTGCACATTGTAGTACCTTCGTTGCACGAAACAATGACTTGGGTGAGTTTAAAGGAAAAAATTAAATGTGGAGGTAATTATAGGTGAAGTATGTGATTTTTCACTGCTCACAATGATAGCAAATATATTATATATGACTTTATTTCATTGCAGGATATTTCTGTGGAAAACATATTCATTATTTTACAGGTAAGTCTCTCTTGCGGAGAGACTAAGGAGATGCAGTGACATCTTGTGGTTGATTTAATTTGTTTAAAATGCAAAGTAATAAATATTTAGCTTTATTTTTTCTTTGATACCTGTGGCATTGTGACCTTCTGTTGTTGAGTAAGAAGGTATCTAACAAAAATGTATGTCCGGGTTGTATTGAGAATTTTTTTCTTAAAGCCACAGAAAGTATTCAGATCCATATAAAGCCATTTCAGTTCTGGTATTGATTTTCCCAGTAAAAATGTGTATATGCATCTAGCTATACGAGAAACTAAAATAGATTGAACGTTTTAGTACGGGGTTTTTTTTGCATATACCAAATAAGCTTTTACCTCTTAGTCCAAAATTATACTGTGTGTTTAGTTGCTGAGCACATTGTCATTGCAATTTAAATAAATGTATTTGCATTAGTTAGTAAAATGCAATTTAAGTTTTGACATCATCGGTCCAGCGGACGATGGTTTTACTATGCATCAAACATTAAAAACTCTCAGAATTCTAAATTCTATTACCTCAATATCAAAAATTATTTTTGGGTTACTTAACAGACCTGAGACATTGAAAGTGATACGGTAAACTCAAATGTCTTTTAGCTAGTTTGGGTCTTTTCCCAGAATGCAAATAATAGACCACTACATAAGTTAATTTTTATTCTATATGCAGATAATGGAATTTTTTACTTTGCCATGAGTATCAAACAGTACTGATATACAAGTTGATACTGAAAATATAAATTAAAATTATGATTGTGACTGAAAATTTAAATTAATTTTTTTCCTTGGACAAACCACAGTTCTTGAAATACAAGCCATCGTGATTTTCTGAGAATTTTATATACTTAATTTTTTACCTACTCTTATTTAGAACGGTACTTTCTTCAAGTATCAGTAAAGTTGTCTCTATCCGTAAATTTCATATGTAAAGTCGTCTTCTTTTCTATGAAGAAAATGCTTTTATACAGATGATGGTTTTATTAATAAATCAGTGTATTAGAAATATATTTACTGTATTTGCAACAATATAGCTGACCAATACCAACAAAACCTATAGTAAATTTTAATTTTCCAGAAATAGATGAAAAATATATTTTTAATATATTAAAAAAATATTTAGACATACAAAGATGCCTTTAGCATCTCTTTACATTTTCAAATAAAGATCCCATTGAAGTTTTGAGCCCATTTAAGTATTTGAAGGTAGAAGTGGAATTGTTATTTACATATATGTAATTTGTTTGCTCACATATTTTTGCACTTTTCATTTTAATATTGTAAATACTACTTTGGGTGCTGTTTTCAAATGAATTTTTGTGTATAGATAAAAGCAGTTACCGGAATTTTTGAAAGGATTTGATTTGTTCTATGATTTCCATTGAAATCAGTAAGATTTCTCTGGAAAGTTACAACATACCGCTGCAACTTTGCTTATCTTAAACTAATTTGAAAAATTGCCTATTTGGCAATCTGCAATGAACACAGAAGGTTCTTTTTTGTGTTTTTCCCTACAATGTATGCGTTATTCAGGGCTATGCAAAGTCTAACTCTTGCTCAAAAATGTGGAAAATAAAAATATTACCATTTAAATTAATTGCTTTTAATAACTGTTCAGGTGTCCACTTGCGAAATCTGCTTTCCTAGTTGGCAGTGGCAATTAAATGCAGTTACTGTGAAGCTGCTTTTCATGAGTGCTATGCTCTTACTCGGCACAAGAAGACTCAGAGAAATGAAAAAAGATTCAAATGTGATCGGTGCGGCTACACACGTAAGCAGATATGGTCTAGCAAGGTATGGTTGGATTTGGGGTTATATTTACCTAAAGAAGATTAAAAACTTTTGTTGCTGCAAACTATCTAAAATAGTGTAGTTATATTCATTTGCAAGATAAATGGATCATAAATCAACAGTAAAATTGAAATCCGGGAAAGTCTGAGGCTATCTGCTTGACAAATCTTTTGTACGTGAACTGCTTAGTAGTGTAAAGTAAGAGCAATCACTTTCAGTGACATTGTGATAAGAACAAAATATAATATTTGTGCCTTAAATGTGATTTTTCAGCAGTGTCACAGAATAAATTATCTGAACTGAAAATTTTATTTTAAAGAATACATTCAGGGTAGCATGAGTTTGGCCTTGGTATGTTGGAATGTACCATTGCTCCATTCTGCTAATTTTCTCTGCTGACTTACGTAAATTTGGGGAGAAAACCACTGACCTTCTCCGAGTCAGTGGGCAGTACCCCGACGTGTTCTTCTCAGCATCTGCTTACAGTGGAGGATAATTAAGGAGTCCGTGCAACGTCCTTTCACTTTTCTGTGTGTTGTGTGTTCCTCTGAACAAGTGTCACATGGCTGGATACTATTGTTACAGATACTTTCTTTGTTTCAGGAACAACACTTAATTGTGCATAAACAAACCCACACTGGTGAGAAGCCCTTCACTTGCTTGTGTTGCAGCAAAAAGTTCCAACGAAAGCAGCTTCACGCTCTGCGCTTGAGGAAGCACCGTAATTCTAACGTTAAGCCTACAGTTTATAAATGCCCTAAGTGTGGTAAGGGCTGTTCACTCTGGGTAAGATACTTCCCTTTAAGGAATCTCAGTGGAGTTATCTTTAGGTAAGTATCGCAGATGATATTGTCGCAAAGGACTGAGAGTAAAAAGCACTTTATGTGCTGGAATGTTAACTCCTTAATGCTAAGCCAGCACAGCTCATTTGTTTTCTTTCCCAGACCTTACATTGGCAGATTAATACAGGACTTTGTAGTATTCCCCTTTAGGTAGAAAATAACTGCCACGTCGTATTTTCAGGATTGGTGTTGGTTTGTACAATCCAGTGCTGAATTTACTAAAGATTAATACAATAGTCTTAAAACAAAAGTCAAATTAAAGAACTTGGAAAGATAATTGAAGTGAAAGAGTGCTAGGACCAGGTCAGCAAGGAAAGCAAGAAATTAGTATTCACTCTTTTAAAGTCATGTGCAGCGAGAAGGTATCTCAGTTTTTGGATTAACTGCATTCTTCGTGTGCACTCTTCTTCCACGTGCAGATTTTATGTGAAAATGTGAAACTTTATTGCTTGGCCAGGAACCAGAAAATGTTAATTTTGATTTTGTACTCACTAAATGGCAATGTTCTTTTAAAGCAAAATTTTAATATGTATTGTGGAAAATCTTGAGGAGTTTTATGAATGTTGTTAACTAAGTCAGCCTTTCACTTATTGTTCCAAAATTTGTTTGTCAGAATCATATTTGGTTTTGTGTGTGTGTGCGTGTGAGACATTTTTTACATACACTAATACTTGATTCATATATTTATGTTTCATTATGCTAACAGAATAATATGCATAAGCATGCTGAAAGCTGTGGATTGGTAAGGCCAAATACTGCTGTGCCCAGGAAAAGGAGCAAGGGCAAAAATAAAACCCATGAGAACCCAAAGAGTGTTAAGCAAGAAGGTAATCAGCGAATAAGTTAGAATTTTACCATGTAAATTAGAATCAAGAATAAAAGGATAAGGCAGTGAATCTCCCTTGCTGTTTAATTAATGTTTCACGATGAAGCTAATTTAAGTGCTAATAATGGAAGAATACTTAATAATAGTCTATTGTGTGTCAGAAATTCTTGTCATCCGAGTTGGGTTATTGCTCAGGTAGCTGGTCTGGGACTTCTGTTCCCCTGTTCCTGCAAACATCTTCGTAAACTCCCTGCTTAGCGATGCTTACAAACGCGTTTTTCTTTCCCCTTTTACAAAATCCCTTGGCCTTTATAAAGGAGGATGAAACACATCATTATTAAGGTGAGCCCTAGTGAGTTTTCTTAAAGCACTTATGATTTATAATATACTGCTTTAATACAGACCAGATCGAAAACTTCTCAATTTCAGAACTCGGAATGCATGTCGGTCACGAAAGACCTAGCACAACCTGGTAAAGATACTGTTCATCCTCTTTCTCTCATACTTGGACCAGATAGTGATCAAATAATAATAAAAATGCTACTTATTTAAATAGCTAGAGTCGTTCTTCTGTCATAGCACAGAGGTGATCAGGTCAGTTTATAGAGCTCTGGGTTCAGCATGTCAGCAACCAGAAGCTCACTTGTATATACTTAGTGATACTTATTGCGGATAACTCTTGAGCACTGAGCATTTATTTGATCTGTAAACTTCAATATAAACCAGAAGATGGCCCATAGTTTCTCTCTTTCCTTCTCTTTCTTCTGCTTCCTCATCTTTTCTCATTAGGTTAAGATTCCCAGAAAGTAAGTTCAGGTTTTGGCAGACCAAAATGGTAGACTAATCGGTCAGTTGATGTCTTGTCAGCGAGAACTCCAAAGCAGCAAGTGAAGTGCCTTTTCTATCTGGGTTATGCTAGTACACTTCTGATACAATAATTTATGTTTTACCTTATTTGGAACTCTAAAAGTGCATGAAGTAATTTTTTTTTTGTTCTCCCAAATAAACCTTAGCCTGCCACCACATATGTAGTAATATCCTAGCAGTTTCACCTTACAGTCTAAATTTGACCCAGAAGTCATAGGTTCATTTATGTGCGTTTCTGTTGAATTGGAGAAAGCAAAATATACAATAGCCAGTTAGGTCAGACCACGGGCAGGAACCCAGTATCCTCATGCATCCTGCCTTCCCTTCCCCTGTTTGATCTCTGCGCTGTTGCAGGTCCTGTGTTTCTGAGGTCACCTTGAGAGCCACCTGGGCCAAAAAAACAGCTTTACCTGACCAGAATATCTTGTCATTTTTTGCCCTTCTGCTTTCTGGATGACTTTTGAAAGCCATAGTAGTGCCGTTAATAGGATTCTTCAGGTGATTTTTATGGAGTAAGAGACAAGAGCAAAGATACATCTAAGACCTAGGTGTCCTAAAAACTTACATTTCGGTATATCACATTGTATCTACGCTGATTTGTGGCCAATGATGCTGAGATAAAATTTGACATAGAAGAAGAAATGGTGGAGCTTTGCTGAACCTAATGAATATATAGCAGCAGCTGAGTTTACATTAGCATTAACAGTTCTGTTTTCACTGGTAAGGCAATAATGGTGTGGTTAGAGAGGAACGTTACAGCTGCAGTGTTTATGTTTTTGCAAATTTTATTTTCCTGTTTATTAATGTTTTGCTTCATGCAAACAATTTATTTTTGGTATCCTACAGATACCTTCATACGGAAGCTTGATTTTCTAGAGCTATGATAATGGGTCTTTAAATGTGTTCATGCAAATATTCGGTCCATTAATTGACTCACACAAATATTAGAAATTTCTGTGCCAGTTCCGGAAGGTTTTTTCCCAAAGTTGACATTTTCGAGTACATCTCACTGTTGACTTCTTGCACAACTTGCAGGGACCTGTGGGATGCTATATGACGCTTTACAGATTACTTGTGTGACTGGTGCTGTCAATGATTTGCTGTTACTAATAATTAAAAAAGAAAATGCATGTATATGAGAATTAAATTTCCAGTTACGTAATGCTTAGTCTTCTTCTGATAAGAATACCATGGTACTACTCACTAACATGGCTTGTAATGCAATTTCAACATAAAATATATTAATTCTCCAAATAAACTGTAAGATCAAAGTCAAAAGACATCCTATTGTTACAGGTTGGCAGTCTTTTCTCCACTAAATTGACCTCCCTATTTGTTAAATTTATTGAAATATTTACTTGTCTTCTGTTTAATCACCACTATATTTATGTTTTTGGAAAGCTGACCCAGAATCATTCCAAGATACCTGTGCTGTGAGAAAGGAATATCGTGCCAGTGAGATTGCTCCTGTGTTAGAGGGAATAGAAACAGCAACTCTGAGAGAACAGAAAACAGAAATTACCTGTGAAATTATTCTCAATACCATGGACAAATAACACACCAAGACTCTTTCTTGGTTTCACTGGTTTCATTTGGTTACATAGTCGGTTGTAACTGACTGGTTCAGCGTGTAACAACATCCAGTTAGAAAGCTAGAAAGTAATGCCGGTGGAAAGCTGTTGAAGCCCTTCTGTGCTTGTTTTCCTCTTTTTTCTACTGTGTAACCTAAATAACATTGCTAAAGTATGAAAGTTACAGAAAACCTTAACTGGTTTTATTACATACGCGTAATAACAGAACGATGAAAAAATTAGCCAAGTTCAGGGTAATTTCTGAAAAAGTAGATAGGTTTGTTTCACCTTGCATTTCATTTTTCTTCCAGATGTGCTCGCAGAATTGCATACTGATCTGAAGCAAATGTATTCCTCAGTACCTCTATAAACTTGAGAGCTGCGTGAACTTCAGTCTGTTTGTACTTTCCTGAGGTGAGCACGTGAAAGGCAATTATTATTTTTTTTTTTTTAGTGCAAGGAACATTCACAAAATTTACTTTCTGCAAACACATTCATTTCTAATAGAATTCACGATGCTAAAGTACAATTTTGTGCTAAAAAAGCACAAGGTTTTACGCCCCATACTTCTGGTAATTATTTAACGTTATTAGCTCCATTTTCTTTTCCCAGTGTTTTTTTAAATGGGTATAATGTCATTATCTTCGGAAGAGTTCCTTTAGTTTTATATTAGCGTGGAAAATTGTGGCAGAAGCAGATCCTTTTGGCTTCTTGTTAGAATATTAAGTTCCTGCAAGCTTTGGGGTATGGCTACACATCTGGATCCTGCTGCCCGGCCTGTATTTTGCCTCATGTCCCTGGCATAATTTTCTTTCTTCCCTCTCGTGTTGGCTCTAGCAGCCATATGTCTGTAGGGTAGGTTGCGGATCTAATTAGAAACTAATCTTTTCTTTTGCCTTGGTTTTGGTCAGATCAATTAGCTGGACAGACATAGAGCTGCATCATCGTTAGAGTTGACAAAAATGAAGCAGCAGCAGTGTGTGCTGGTGTCAGGAGTGTGCAGAACCACCCCTTTCTGGGAACGCGTAACTTTGTCACCTTAAGCAGTATAGGTGGAAGCTGCTTCCATCCCCCCACCTTGCCCTTTAAATAGCCTTCTTGCAAGTGTTTCCATGTAAGATTGTGATCATACATATAGCACTAGATCCAAAACATACCCATGACTTTGATTTTAATTAGGCCTTCAATAAAGCATGCTTGTATTATTTAGGAAAGTTCTTGTTTATAGTACATTTAAGAATCAGATAAGTTGTAACTGTCAAAGACAATTCTTTAACTTTTGCTAGGTTATAAGAACTACTGGTTTTACTGCTTAATAATAGAGTAATTACAGTAAGTACTATTGATTTTTACGTTTAGTTACAATGATCGCAATTCCCATTTATGCACAATTCGCTCAATTTTTTGGCATGTATACTTAGTAATTGGAAGCCTGTGCACAGTATCTTAAATACTCTAAAATATTCATCTTTAATACTTCTATTCATATGATCTATTTAACTCTAACTAAGCATTAGCATTGCCAACCAATTTTAATAATAACAGGTTATGTAACAAATAATTTTAATTAACATGCCAAACCCTTATCCTAATTTCAAGATTAACATCTGTGTTTAACTTCGTTATAAATGTAATACAGAACTCAACCCAAACAATTTTATACTGGCTTGCACGTTGAGCAAGCTGTTTGCTGGTTACGCTGATGCGGTCGGGGGTCACAGATTCTGCTGTGTGCTGTGCGTTACAGATTAATTGTAGTTCGAGATCTAAATATTGGAAACTTTAACTTTTGTTACTCTGAAAAGTCTTTTAAAAATTAAAACTTAGCGGTTTTCCAGTTAGTATATTAAATTAACAGCTCTATCTTACACTTGATAACGTGTCTACATGCCTGTTTTACTAGGATAACTTTAAATTTGGCAACCGTTCTGCTATTAGTAAGACCCAAACCAAGGAGCGTAAACTGTCATGCAGTGTCTTAGGTATCTTCGCGTACATGGCTAGGAGATGGATGTCAGATAGATACTTGCAGTTTTACAAGTGCGTATTATCCAATTTTAGAAGATACAGACCACTGTACACTGAAGGGCCTCCTCAAGACCCTAATCAATCAGCTCAATCAAATAGATGGACAGGAATTATCACTTTGGTAACAGAAACCTCATTCAGTTTTGTAACGTATGTTTTTCAGCAATCACAGAGAAGTCAGTGTATTTGAATTTATCAAAATTACTCAGTGGCTTCGTCCTCCTTCCATTAAAATGCTGTTGTTTGAGTGTTAATTAAAGATGCATATTTATTGGTTTGTTCCTGTTTTCATAATGGTAATATTTTTCCAGTTTTAATAAGTTAATGATTTGTTCTGGCTGCCTTGTCAAAAATAGGACTTAAGAATACCTTTGTCCACGATAATTGCTTAAATAATACCGTTGACTTTATTCTTGTGCTGTTTCCATTTATGTCATAAGTTTTAAGCAACAGATTTCTTTGTTAAAATTCATTTTAGAGGTTGTATAAATTACTTGGTAATTTTCTGAATATATATTGTTCATTTGAATTGTGGTTAACAACAAAGCTGACTCATTTTGTGCTGACATCTGAAAAGCAGACTACCTAAAGTGGAATGCGAATGCGATACTAAAAGATCTCGGTATCTCTGAACTTGAGAAATGATTACTTAAGTAGTTAGAAACTAGGGTGTTGCAGCATGTAATGATAAAGTTACACTAGCAAAAGGTGGTAGGCAAACAGGCAGGGACCTATTGACATTATGACAGTGCTGTTAATCACTTCCAGAGGCATTAAACTTGGAATGTTAAAACTGAAATAACATTTAGGTCTTCTTATAGGTCAGCACTTAGGATGACATAAAGGCACTACGGCAGCATGGACTCACGCCCGTGGGGGTGAGTGGTTATATAGCATCTCCTGAGGAGGAAACACAGAGTTAAATCAGGTGGTAATTGGGAAGGCTCATAAAGGAGATGCAGACTCTTAAATAGTCAAATAGTCTCCAGACCTTTCTCAAGTAGGAAGAGTAAAATGTGTAACATTTTCCCTCTACACAAGTAGGGGCCCGTTTTGCTGTCTTCCCCACTGAATGTAAGCTCGCTCCATGCGGTCACTAATGGATGACTGAATTATGGCCGACTGAATGTTACATGGCTCTAACGGTAACATCCGCTCACAGAGTTTAATATCTATTTTTTATTTTGTTTAAGAAACCAAACGTGCATTTAACAGCAATTTACATTAATACAGTCTTGCCTTCAGGCAAACATCATTCCTTGTTGTTGTGCTTTTGAACAGCCCAGCTATTGTTTGAAGTGAGTCACTGAAACAGCTGGACTCTGATGTTGCAGGTGTATGATTGTTAAAAAATGGTAGAGAATTTTCTGCCAGTTTTAGTTCAATCTGCTTTCACTTTGAATTGGCACTAGACAATGAAGAATTGCGTTCCGGTATTTAGATGGAGCGCTCTGCAGTGCTTAATTTCTGTCTGGCTTTCAGTGATGCGTTTTCCCGACAGTCCAGTAGCATCTGACTTGGGCAGTGGTGCCAGCCAGATGTCCCTCCTCACTGTGTGGCACACAGGAAAACCCTAGTCAAATTATAACTGCGTATTATGGATATTAATAGTGTAATGGTATCAATGCACAGCTGTGAAAGTTAAATGAGTGCCAAAGGAAAGGCAAATACTTCTATAGTGTAAGCTTTTTTATTGGATGTATATAAATGTACACGCGCCTTTTCAGTATGAAGTGAATGACCGAGCTTTGTTCTTTATTGTTGCTTGCGCTCTGCAAGATTTCACCCTTCCATCTCAGCCGCGTTGACTGAGCGAGTGAGAGGAGCAGCAGCAGCGCGAGGGCTGGAGCATCAGCGCAGGGTCCATCAGTGTCATTCTGGTCACAGCAGAGCCTGGTCCTGCCCCTCACAGGGTGATCTCCCTGCACCGAGCCAGGAGCAAGGGGCCAGGCGTTTCCCTGCCCCAGCCAAAGGGTTCACTGTTACGCTAATAACGTGTTCAAAATGGCATCAATTAGTCTTAATACAGACTTAAAGCATCGGTACGGGTCTGGCTTTGGCAGGCTGTGCCATCTTTCGAGCAGAGCGGTTTCCCCAGAATCCTCCCGTAGCTCAGCTCCTGTCCTGTCCCTCAGTCCGAGGGAATTCCTCTACTCTCTTCTGTGCTGTTTTGTTTGATGATGCTGAACTACAGTTGGGGATTGTTGTTTTGCAGGTGCCTCGTTGTACACGTCTCATGCTGCTCGATAGATGCCCCAGCCCAGGTTTGCAGCCGGTGGTGGAGCCGCCTGAGGGGAAGGGGCCAGCCCTAGGTCTGGTTGTTTAGTGCTGTCTTTTTATGGTGAATAAAAAGGAGGGGTATTTGGGAAGTGATGATGTAATTTGGGGCCACCCCAGCATCACCAAAGCGGGCGATGATGTGGCAGAGGAGCAGGAGAGTTGGGGATGGGGGGTCACGCAAGGTTCCCCCCCTAAAAGGTGGGTCACAGCTCTGAAATATCTGAAAAGTCATGGGGGTGGGGGTAAAAAATAACAAAACCTGTAAATATGAGTGTGAAGTGTTGAAAT
Organism: Tringa solitaria; assembly: GCA_026413425.1. Taxonomy (NCBI): domain Eukaryota; kingdom Metazoa; phylum Chordata; class Aves; order Charadriiformes; family Scolopacidae; genus Tringa; species Tringa solitaria. The sequence continues at coordinate 95 of JAOXJM010000005.1, read as the reverse complement.
AGAGAACAATCTCTCATTTATATATAGATGGAAAAGTAGTATTTATGTATATAAATGGAGGTCAGAACAAAACCTTATGTCTCTAAGGATTCTGA
>JAOXJM010000004.1:34845736-34860762 GCA_026413425.1 Tringa solitaria | reverse complement strand
AACCTGGTCTGGTGGGAGGTGTCCCTGCCCAGGGCAGGGGGTGGCACTGGGGGGGTTTAAGGTCCCTTCTGACCCAAACCAGTCTGTGATTTTGTATTTAAATTCAAGAAGCTAAAACAAAGATTCACATGTTTTATGCAGAATATTTTAGTTGGAATAATTCTGGTACATTACTTTAGCTTTTTTGTACTTTTAGAGGATAAGGAGCAGCCCAGTTTTAATTATAAGCATCACAATATAATTGTCAACTTGATTAAACAGTTTTTATCTAAAAAAGGAGAATTTCAGTGTGTATCTCCAAAGTAGTTTAGTTACTTATCGATGACAATCAGTTCATACTAATACTAAATACTTTTTACAGGTGAGAAGGTTATAATACACACGATTACATGGCTTCTATATGCCAGGTGCAATGTACTTTGAACTCCAAATAAATAAAAGTCGTGGTTTAGATATACCTGCTATGTCATCAACAATTTCTGTGTATGTTCTCCGAGCTATGTCAAGGAATTCATTGATGTTAGGCTTAACAGCATAGCATTTCTGGGTCCTCATACTCAGACATCCTTTTGTGTACCTTGTATTGTCATTAATTACAGTTGTAATCTTTTCAAGTATAATTCCAAACCTGCAATATTAGTTGTAATTCAAATTAGCCACATAATACTTTACAATTTTTATTTGCAGTATCACCCCAAAATTACAAGTAGGAGTATTACAAATAACTGAAGCTAATTATCTACTGTTAAACACTAAGTTTCATGTCTATTTTCACCTCAGAATGCAGCATGACTATACACAAGTCTGACCAAAGCCACAATTCAAATTTGGGAGATACAAATTATTTCTCAAATATAGAGGCAATAATTGATTTCTGCATTATTATGGGGACTCTAGGAAACCACTACTTCTGTCTTTTCAGTATTATTTCTAATGGAGTACCGTTCATCAGCAATCGTGGTATTATAGATAACTTTATGTTTTGCTTTTTTCCTCTGTATTTGCTTGTTAGTTGAAAACTAGATTTTCTGACAATTAAAATCAACTTTTAGGCAAAAGAATTGAGATATACCTGTAACTACAAATAAACAAAGATGCAACAGCTTTAATCTTATATTCTTAAGAAAGATTAGTTCTAACTTATTAGCTAAAATATGATAAATACCTTGTATCTTCAAGAGAGTTGTAATAAGCCTTTAGCAGAGGTGTGTTACAGCTTCTTAAAGCAGCCTGTTGGAGATTAAAATAGGGACATGAATAGTTACTTCTTTTTGAAGCCCTTTTAAAGGACTGAAAGTTCTGAGATGCACTGAGCCTTATTAATGGTTGCATAAGCAGCTTACAGAATCTGAGAAGGAGTTTCAGTCACATATTTGTTATAAAATCAATTATTCAGGTAATAGTTAAGAATCCAGCTCTTAAGAGTATTAAACTCAAGTGTGTATTTTCAATTGGCTTAAGAATTAACAGACTCTGTTGGCAGTATTGTGTTCTGCAAGACATGATTTTTTTTTTTTTTTTTGACTTTATGATCCTTATCGGTCCCTTCCAACTGAAATTTAACAAACTGCACTGTATAAAAGTAAGGACTAAACATTCTGTACTTTATCAAAAAAAAAACCAAAAACCAACCAAAACCAAAAACCAGAGCTTACTTTTAGAGGCTCCACAAGTTCTAGAGTATGCTTCAGGTAGATTAAATTAGTTATTTTTGATTCAGCAGTTTTAACCTGTTGAAAAATTTTCCAAATATTGGAGGTGTCTGTATGTCTCTCTGTTTAAAAAAAGTCCTTAAGTGTATCAGATAAATACTTTTACTGAAAATTGCAAAAATACTCTATAAGCTCACTTTGACAACTTGATGTAAAACTACATAAAAAATTGTTTACCTAAATTTTACATTGCCTATGTGATAGCTTGCCCATCAGTAGATATTTTCGTGTGTCTGCACTGATGACTGACTCTCAGAACACTCTGCTAATCCGAGCCATGAAAACTTATTTCAGTCTTCTACATGTACGCAGCTCTATACAAGCTCCACAGAGCTTGTAGAGTCTTTCAAAGTGAATACAGTATGCATCGTCATTAATTAGCCCTTTTCACAATTGCTGTTAAACACAACATAACCCAATTTGGTTGACTTATCTTTGGTTAATATATTTATAACCTTCAACATCTGCCCATGTAATTTAAAATAAATGTTTAAATATTTTGCTTGCAATAATGACTGCTCTTCAAAATGTTTTGTATTTGCAATTCCCTATTTGTATAGGGAATTTCCGTAGAAATACTGAGGAAAGACAAGTTCTAAGGAACCGGAATGTAAAGGTGTATTCGGTAATTCTCCCAAAGGTGATCTGTGATAGAAGCCTTCTCCGCTGTTTGAGTTCCTGAATGCACTCTAATGGGTACAACCTGAGGCATAAAGCATTCAGACCAAAACCATGGCTGCCTCTGTCACATGGATAAGGGATAAAATACCTCCCTGCTGAATGAAGCCTTAACATACGCAGATAAAGTATTGCTTGTCTTTCAACTGAACTATGTTAAGAATTTATTGTCTAGTTATGCTTTTATGAATAAATGTTTTTATCTGCATTTTGTTTCAGTCTGCCTTGCAAGATGTGTGATTTAAGGTAAGAGCAGGGCACTCTTAATCCATAAGACGGGACCCTGAGAAAGCTTAAAGGCAATCAATTCTTCAATACATTACTTATTCCTTGCATTCAAAGGTTAGCAGAGAAGCATGGGTTAAGTTGAGAGCCACACGCAGGAGGGACTTCTAGCTATTCCTAACCTAGATCTCTCTGTGTGCTTGAGACGCAAGGGTCTCTGCTCGTGAGAACAGACAGCGTAGGGGAAACTTCTGTCTGGTTCGGTACTGCTTATGCTGCGCAATGAGCATGTTGTTTTCTGTCAGCTGGCTGCTGTTCAGAGGAAACACTAACTCCTGCGTGAAAAAGTTTGCACAACTGACTTAGGAACTGGATATGGATTTAAGTTTATCTATATTACAAGCACAGCGTAGCACAGTCAGAGTGGTTCTTAAGAACCTTTTTCAAAAATTCTTTTCAGGCAATAAAAGCTAATTTCTATTGATTTGTATTGCATGAAAACTAAGAAATTATTTAATTTCTAGAAAGAAAGATGCTTACTTTTCTCCAGGCTATCAAAAATTACATTAACCTCCAAAAATAAGAGATAAAATTAATGTCATACACTTTGTACTTTTATACTGACGTGAAGATAATTCCTCTCTCTCATCCTAGTACTGTTAAACAGGATGTACATTTACAAAGAATAAAGATAGGGAGTGATGAAAAAGTAAACATTTTTGGAAGTCAATTTGCATAACTTAAGATGTGATTTTGAGGCAAAGCCATGTTTTTGTAACATTCTCCTATGACAATCTTCTACTGCTGTAAAATAAGATATACTCTCAATATATGATAACATTATTCCATGTCTTTTAGGGTGCAGTCTCTTTCTTATGATCTCATGCATATTTATAGATATGACATGTATATATTGCACATTATGGCTAGATAACTGATCATCTAAGGTGTATTTCAAAACATACTGTATCTTGCTTTGGAATTTGTACCAAAACTGAAAGTAGTTGTTCTGTATCCAGGAATTTAGAGATAACTGTAAAACAAAAGTAAACAGATCAGAAATTGAACTGAAATTGTAGTAAAATCTAATTTTTTAAAATGCACACAATTACTTAGTTATACTTATGCTAACCTTTTTCATTCTATCTTCACAAATTATTTTACCAGGGAAAAGAACAGGTTAAAAATAGCTGCTATTTAAATTATTTTGTCATAACTATACTTCCTATACCTAAGCATGTAGTGATTCCTGTACAGGTAGACACATACCAATTCAGCAATATTCTTTTTGTTAGATTGAATCATATTTCTCTTGTGATAAAGATTAAGATTATACGATTCAACTTCAGGTGGGCTAACATACTCTGGTCTTGTATTTTTTTTACCTTTGTCTGGACCACTATATTTTATGAAGCAACAGAAAAAAATACAAAACAAGTATTACATCAGCAATACCTTTATTTGTTCTTAAAATATACATTATGTATACTTGTATAATTCCAACATAGTGTGTATCTAGCCACAGAGGCAAAGTGACAAACTCAAATTATTCAAAAAAGTTACTGGCTCACCGACTTCTATCTGCTTTATCAGAAAAATCACTTTTCTTAGCAAAATACTTGAGAAAAGTATCACTGTCATAATAAAGATTACTTAAAAAAATTAAGTGTCAACTACATAAGTGTCACCTGATAAATCATAAAAATATACTTTTCAAACATATTGAGTTATACATTAGAAAAAAATGTTTAAAAAGAAACATAATACTACGTATTAAAAGCATAAACTACTACCTGCTTGAAGACCAAAAAAGAGCTCCTCATCCTGGAGTAACTCCTGAACACAGTCCAGTCTTGTGTTAATTGTTTCAGCATCAACTAGTGGCTCCAGGATATTGGATCTAAGTCTTCGACTTCCACCTGGAGTTTTAGTGTAATTTAGCACACCAAAAAGTGTGTGACCATTCCTTTAGAAAAAAAAAGAAAAAAAAAAAACAACAAAAAAACACAAACAGATGTGAAGAATACACTCACAAAAATGAAGATGGTAAATGTCATGTGACATTTTCAGGTTAGAGTATCCTACAAACTTGAGGCATGTTTTTGGCATGCTTATATAAACTACAGCAGTTTAGGATTTAATATAATTTAATATAATATTAGCCCTCATTATATAATTTGTCAAAGCATAGAAATAAATTTGTACTCATTGTCTTCATTTTTTGTACTAGTATTTCATTCCTACTGCAGTGGTGCATGCAGTTCGTGGTTTTCCTCTCAACAAACTACTTAAAAACAAATAAATTAACCCTACAAAAGAAGAAAAATCATAATCTGAGATCAAATACTAATCAGAACATTTTCATTAAAATACATTTCTGAAAATTATTTAAAATACTTAAAAGTCCAAGAGAAATAAGCATTGCTTTTATTTTTGTAAAGAACTTAACAGTCAACACAGGAGTCAAATAACATGCTTATGACTTATAAATACTATTTTCATGTTCATTGCTTTTATATGTTACACATCCCAGGGTCTCACACTTAAGGGTTCATCGTGTCTGTTTAAAATAAACAGCCTAAAATATTTATAGTACCTACACGATTTCAGAAACCTTCAATGCTATTGGCTTGAAAGAAGGCGAATGGAAACAGTGAGGCCACATAAACACATTGACTGAAAACAGACCATGAAAAAGAAGAAATGTCGTGCAAGCATAAAAAACAAACAGCATAGAGATAAATAGTACAGAAACTCCTGAAATACCATGGTATAAAACAGCAAAGCAACAGTCAAGAGAATTAAAAATGGTGGAAAATCCAAACCATTTTTTATATGCAGACACATTTACCATAAGATGCAACTATGACAATAGTAAAGGGTAACTCTACATTTGGGATAGTATCCACACTGCCCATCTTCAGGCAAATGAGGGTTCATTTTTCTGTACAGTAAGTGGAAAGAGACAATTCTGCCCTATAGAATTAATATGGGCACAAGACCTTGATTTAGGCTTTTCTGATGTGTGCCTGTACTATTAACTTTTACCTGTTAATATCTGATACAAAGAGATCTAACCATGTTTTAGAGGTAAGATCTATGTAATGGAAATAGCTATGTGTGACCTGACTCAAACTTGCCACTGAGTCAGCAAAAATTCTGCAGCAATAATGCTGAATACAAAATAACGTCACGTCACGCCTGAAAGCAGTTTACTGTTCTTCAGTTTCTCCTGTGACTTCCTTCCCCTCAAAACCACCTGTGGAAGAAACACTGCTCTGACGGCACCAATCTTAGAGTTGCTCCTGCTGTCACATACAAACCAATGGAGCAAACAAGAAGGAACTGGGGGAAAAGCACAACAGATGAACAGACAGCAACTGTAATCACCTCCCACTTCTGAAGAACAGATCTAACTATGTACTCCACGATCCCCACAAAAAATTTAAAAAATAGAAGAAAAAAAAAGGGGAAAAAAAAGCACTGGTAGAAGGGTAAGGACAACTGATCTAGTCAAAGATGACCCTGCCCACAGCAGGGAGGTTGGAACTAAACGATCTTTAAAGGTCCCTTCCAATCCAAGCCATTCTATGATTCCATAAAATCTCCTAAAAAGCTCCTAAAAGTAATGCTTGGAGAGGATGGAATCTCCAGGTCCCCTTTTTATATCAGGGTGATGAGGGAACTTCTCAACAGAGGTGGGTCTCAGAACTTGGCAGGCCACAAAGTGCAAGTTCCAAGTCTTTCTAGCGAGAAGCATGCCAGCCCTGAGAAGGAAAGCTTTCTGGCTTCTTCTGCCTGGGAGGCAAGTAGCTCCTGGTGAAGGAAGCACTCCAGGCATTGTTCTCATTGTGGAGAACTACCATGCAATCAAGGACCACATCGCACTTGACCATCACTATAGAAATTACTTTGTCTGCTGCTATTCCTTACAGCTAAAGGAAAACAAAATCCTTCAAGCCTGGAGTGTTTATCTTCTGTAAAATTAATAAGACTTAGACTTAGGCAACTTCATCCAACACAGGCAACTTCTTGCAGAAATGTTGCCCATTTAATTTCACAATCTGGGAAATTCTGCAGCATTTTTAAGTTTGAACAAAACACAGGTATCAATGTAAACATGATTAGCTTCCCACAATTTACTTGTAGGATATTCTACGCTAGAAATTTTGTGCTGAATTGTAATGCATTTTTCTGTCCAAGTATTTTTTTTTTTTTCAAAAGTTCTGTATGGTATATAAGTTCCGTCATACAGAAATAAATATAATGGTCAGCTCTTTGACAAAAAAAAAGTCAAGGAAACTTGGTGAAATACAACTTTATATAAGTGTAATTTGTGAACTTAAATGTTCTTACCGAGAATCTCTGTTATTAATTACCAGTTCAAGATTTTGCGCTGATGATGAATCTATCATAGCTGTTTTCTCACTCCCCTGGAAACGCACCTTGAGTGATTTAGGAGCATAAACTGAATTTTGAATAAATTCAACATATTTTAGCAAAGCTGCAGCAGCTGCAAGACAGTAGTACCTTGGAAAGAAACAATTGGTAATGAATGCTGAATAGTGCTACCTACATACCAGAAAACTGAGCACTGCACTACAGAATTCACATTCCCACTTCTGCTTGACAACTACTGGGATTGGTAGCACTGAAAAAGCAGTATGTTTTAAGTACGCCTTTACATGTGTAGAGTGCACACGCAGGTACCTAAATCAAGTATTCATGAATGTTTGAGTGTCTACACATTTGACATCCCACACTATTTAGCTGACATTGTGAACACGTATATTCCCGCAGTTACACGTGACTTGAAGATCCAGGTCACCAAGTATCACTACTTAAAATTGTTGGTACAAGGAAAACATTTACCAAGGCCAGAAAGAAAGGCACTCATAACTGTTAAGTCGTATCTTTAAGGGAAGAGTGAAAAGGAGAAAAGGGAAAGCTGTGAAAACTAAAATATATAAATAAATCTGTAATGGGCTTATGGGCTTTCTATTTAAGTTTCTAGATATATCAGAAATATTGGAGGGCAAAGTAAAAGAACAGGTCTGTTATGATGTCCTAACTCTTGCAACAAACCACAGATTTGTATAGTAAGTATGTAAAAAGCTGTTAAAAACTGGACACAGTATGCTTTTTCCTTATTTAAACATACTTTGATTGAACCTCCATGAAAACCGTGCTGAATTCAGATGCGCACAATTGTTCTATGTATTCCAAACCCTTTGTTTCATTGAAGTATTTTCTTTGGACAGTTGTAAAAGTCACATTCTGTGAAGATGGGGGAAGAGCAAATAGTTTAAAAAGTTACAAAGAATTTTTCATCAGACAGACTTCTCAATTTTTCTAGTGATATGCGTTTCCAAGAAAATCTACCAACTGATTCAGCAATCTGCCTTTGTAGAAGTATTCTTTCTAGTTCATTAGCACAAGCAAGCCACACTACTGTCACACATCTTTCCTTCTCTCTGGTAATGAGTACAGAGAAAAACACTCATACTACTGTTTTGAGCAAATTAACATAGGCTTTTTCTTGGATATTGTTTTTCCTCTCCAGACCTACCTACTCCAAATTTTGAATTTAACCTGGATTTGGTTAAAATTAATGAATTTTTGGGAAGAGTTATTTTCACACTATCATCGATGCTCACATTCAGACTGTAGTTTTCTGTTGCCAAGGTTTAAGCCCAAGGGATAATTATCAAGCCTTCAATGGAAATTAGGGAATATAGATATACAAGTCAATGTAATTGAATGTGTGCGATGTCCGAGAGATTTATGCAAGAAAAAGAGGAGAGAGGTCAGGAAGTAAAAGAGGACTTGTAAAGAAGCCATCAGCAGTGCAGACACAGAAACAATTCAAGTCGTAATTAATAAAGCTTTTAAGAAGTTCTGAGGCTTTTCTATACTCTTAAGTTACATGTACTAGTTCATCTTACCCTCTTTTATGCTGCCAGTACTCTTTTTCCTACTCTGTGACACATTAGCCTCATCTATTTATCAGGCTGACTGAACAAAGAAGGAGCAAAGGAAAATGCTTGAGTGTTTAATTTCTGAATCATTATTAGGTTCGGTATTGCTCAAATTACTTCAATGCCACACATTCAAAACCTTTGGCTGTATTCAGTGATATACTTAACTCTGTAATTGTCAGGATTAGAACTGGTAGCATTGGAGATGCATTTGGATTATTCTTTACCATGGTAAAATCAGGCCCGAAAAATCATAGTAAACACAAGATCTGATTGCATTTAAAGTTTTAGAAGTTGTGGAAAACTTTTAAAATCAACAACCACATAAAAGATCAATGAGAACTCTAAAATATGGAATTAAATTTAAGAGCTTACTTTGAAATGTTCTGTTATCAGACTGAACAACTTTGTTGTGTTCCCTACATCACAAGCAGTGTTTGACATTATTATTTCTAGAGGTGTTAAAATCTTGAGTTTAGTAATAACCTGAAGAAAAAAAAAATCAAAAAAATTCAGTAAAAATCAACATGTAATCTAAAATATTTTTACACAACAATGAACCAGCAATAAAGAATTACAGAATCCTTATATTTTAAAATCACAGTTCCAATTGTGTAAATAAAGACCAAATTTTCAGCTAGCTTCTACACTCAGTCAAATTTGTCTGTATCTACAGTTACAAATATATAAATATACATTAAACTAAACTAAAAAAAAAAAATCCAAACCCAAAGAGGTATCTATCCTGTTATTTTAACACAGAAACACGCTGTTGTGAAAACAAGAGATAAATATCGAAAGTGAGAGGGATTTATTTACAACAGAAGGCAACAGAAAGCTTCCCGGCTTGCAGCAGAAAAGTTAATGGTGCTCTCAAATAGAAAGAATTGCAACAAATCTGAATATTAACAACGTTCTGATTCAGACTTGGTTTAGACTTTGTTCTAACCTCCTCTTATAACATTTATCTCAGCCATACTGTTTTCAACAAGGCTCAAAATGTGCATATTTAAACCAGCTTTGCTTTGATTACAGCTCAAGGCTCAAAATGTGCATATTTAAACCAGCTTTGCTTTGATTACGGTCCATACAACTGCTGTAGGGATCTAAAGTACGCTGCTTCTCTATTTGTTTACTGTGTAAGAAGGGACACATAATTATGCATTTATATTCATTTATATCATCACCCACAAATTCTCAAGGGAGAAACATGGAAAAAAAACAGGCTGTATTTTAAGTGCTTAGAAGTTAAGATGTGAAAGAAGGGACAGATGATAATGGAAAGTGAACAAGCATCAAAAAACGCATAAAATAAATTATCTCAGATATCGGGGGGTGGGAGGCAGAGCTGTTGCTGCCCATCATATCTGATAATCATTAGGAAGTTTTTTTTCCAAGGCATCACAGTTCAAGCAAACCTTGAGGAATTTAAAGAATACAAGGAAACATTACTGAATTACTTTACAGAATATTCACAAATAAAAAGGTGCACAAGAAAATACAACAAGCCTGATATCAATCAGTAGCAAAACATGGATAGTGACACTGTAAGAAACCAGCTGATCATCAGACAGACACTATTCTTAAAGGTGTTACAGATTAAGATAAGAAAGTGCATCTGGGAAAAAGTAGTTGTATACTACCAGCTCTCCTCTATTTATTTTTTTTTTTGGACTGAAATGTCAATACAGTATCACGTATGCCCACAGAATGGAGAACTTGGTAATCTAAATGGAAAATTAGGAACACACGTGCACAAATAAAAATGTCATCTTTTAGAATGATAAGGGAGGAAACTACTGAACGATCTGCCCATGACCTGACAGGTGGTTACAGAAGATGTAAACTTAGCAAGTTACAAGCCTGAGTAACAGAGAAGAGAGTCACGTTATTGGAATTTAAATACAAAGTGTGAAAGACTTAACAGACATAGTTGTATTTTATCATTAAAATCAACACAAAACCAGTAAAGGGGATGGAGAGTAGTCTGGGCAGCTAAAACACTTTTCAGTTTAAGATAAATTTCATGGGACAATAACATAGTTAACTCTGACAAAGAAGAACAGAGGAGACTCTAAACTATGAATACAGCTATAGCTTCCTAAAAAGAAAGTGTTTTACTCTTAGAAGTAACCGTAATCTTTACGAAACCATTAAAATTAGTAAACAATTTCCATAAAAATAATCTGAAGTTTCCTTGCAGAATTCTGGTCTTATTTTTCTTTTGATGAAACGGGACTGATTTTTTTTCCTAGGTACAAGCAAATCAATTTTTCACTTTCAATTTCACTTTCAAACATTTAAGTGAATTGTTATTTAAGTTGCCACATCTTCTGAGTGTCTACCTTTTCTCACAGACCCACATTTTCAAGGTGCACACCCATTTCCATTTTCAGTACGATATACTACAGAAGTATTTCTGTAGCTGCAAGGTTCAATATGTACTTGTGCCTGTTAAGACCAGGACAAACTTCAAAAGCACTAATGATTAAAAAAAAAAAGAAGACATTATATAATAAATATTTTAGCAAATAGATTTGAGAGCTGTTTATATTGTGAGTCGTATCTACTTATTCTCCTAATTAAATTTTGGTTTTATTTCTTTGAATATGTAAAGATGCTATAAGTCACATTATTTTCTAGCTTGGCTAACTACAACAAAATCATTAAATAATGATTTTATTAATGCTGGTGTTGCATAAACCAGAGAGATTACTCTCCAAATTAATGTAGAGTTTGCAGTGCCAGTAGGCAGAACACTTGCTGGTAAATTGAGTGAATTTCATTTCAAACTAACTGAGAAGGAATACTTACGCAGCCATACAAAGCCAGTCCTGCAGTTACCATACCCCCTGCATTTCTGCAGGTCTGTTCTCGGAGCTGTTTTTTCTGATGAAAAATATTTGCAAGCTCTGCTACCATGTACTGCCCAATGCTCCTCCAAACAAGGCGTGTCACTCCCACATACTTCAAACACACTATTTTTTGCAGAAAGGCTATTTTTCTTTTACAAAACATTATTTCCTCTTTATCTAAAAATCTGAGGCACAGTACAGAAAATAGCAGTCCTTTCAGTATTACTCGTTTTCTTCTTACTTTCACTTTTGAGAAATTTCTTCTACAAACTAAAAATCAAATTTCCCATTAGTCATAAGCTTTTTTAAGAAAGAAAGTCAAAATAATTAGCATGTAAAGGATACAGCAATTAAGTATGCTGCAATACCTTGGCATATGTTGTATTGTCTGCAAACTGGGATAGTATCACCTCAGGATTTTTTAAGTCAATACTGGCCATTCCTACTTCACCTCTGGCGAGGCCTCTTCCTTCTACTACAGCCACAACAACCGACGCAGCAGTGTGAGCAGAGACTGCAGATGAGGATGTAACTGTAAAACAGTTGCATATATTCAGTTACAAGCTACTGCTTAACATTCACAGAATCATACTTTGACATTTCAAATGAAATATGTGTTTATATTCCCACATCTATGGAAAGCCCTTTCAATTCACCGAACTTGGTTACAAATTAAAAATCCTGGTTGTTGAACTCCTTACTTGCCGTATCATACAGACAAGGCACACTTTCCAAAGTATGAATATCATACTCTTACATTAAAAGACTGACTGAATGCATTCCTTTAAGACTGTCAGAACTAATCACATTTTTGTACCAAATGAAAATACAGTTTCTGAGTCCCTATCTCTGTACTAAACAAAAAAGATGTTTAGCACATGCCAAAAGGCATGGCTATTACTAAACATTTATCATTTTAAATTAAAAATTATGCATAGCTATTACCGCTCGTTAAAATCAGGTGTATTAATTGCAGAGAGATACTGTAAATTAATATTCCACTAAAAGCACACTCTGGTCAAGGTGGCTGTCTTAGATCTCGAAAAGTTAGGGGAAACAATCTAATTTTACGCTATATTCTAAAATACACCTATCTACAGTACACTTGAGACCAAATAATTTGATTTCATTTTGGTGTTTTTTTTTTTTAAAGGCATTTTTAGTACATTAAAATTGGTTTGGCTTAAATTTTCATCACAAACTCAAATAATCTCATCTCTTTCTTCTTCCAGCTATCTCTCCTTACAAGGACTATCTTACCTCTTTACAAAGATTAAGTGTGAAAATTAAGATTACAGGTCCTTAATATCTACTGTCCTTCTTTCTGAAGACCCTAAACCTCATTTTCTTATTCAGTCTATTCCCATGTAGATAAAACCACCAACCCTGCTGCTCTAGTAACTTGCGCAGCGTAACACAGCAAATCTACTTTGGGATTGTACTACAGACCTACAATAAACCTGATATTTATACCTTAACTGAACTCTATAGACCTAGGATTCCCAGTCTCATGTTGTCCAGATCCAAATAGCTAATTTCTTAAGTGGGGCAATTGTGTGTTCAACTCTGATTTGCAGTATAGGTGACTGGAGAGAAATTTCAATGCATTCCTTCATCTCACTCCTCCCACACCACTTCATACAGTACTGAACCTTAAATAGCACAAAGTTAAAAAACAACTGTCTTCTAGCACTACTGTTTCAATGCCTAAAATCTAAGATGTAAGGCAGTAAGATGGACACTCCTAGAAACGAGGTATCACCTGCAATCAGAAGTGGGGGGAGAAGCAGCTGGACAAAATGAGCTGACCCTCCCACCGCTTGCTCCCCAGCTTCCCCTGTGTGCTGGCCACCACACATCTGCGCAGCTCTATGTCTTAACCAACAGTAACAGAGTCCACACACACCAAATTATGCTCCAGAAGCACTGCTCTTAAGTGCTAAACTACAGCACTTCTTAAATAACACATTTAACTAATGGGGTAATGCCATTTTAATTTGGTATACTGAACTGCTGTTTATCTAAGAAAGACCAAAAACAAGTATAGAGTGCTTCTTTTAGTATCTAAGGTAATTTTTGTTTCATGTTTGCAAAATTGTATTACATTCTTCCAAATTCTATTGGAGAAGTGACTAATGACATTTTATTTAGAAATCCCCAACTAGAGATTGTGAGACTCCCCTATTCAAACCAGCAAATGTATAACTTGCTGAGCGACTATGAAAAGTAGCTGCTACATACACTTTCGTTTAATTCTCAGACAAGCTTGAAAAACCCTTCATGATCTCATCTTCCCAACTTCCAGCTGAAAGCCAAACTAAACCTTGCAATAGCTGAACTGAACAGATTCTTCACTTAATCCTTCTTGACTTCGCTTAAAAGTTCAGAAGAGATGCCATTATTAAATAACTGTTAAATCTAAAGTGTTCAAAATAAGAAAAATACTTACATATGCAAGGAATGCCCCATTCACACTTTCAAAAACATCTGAACAGTATTGGATTTTGATACCATAGACATATTTACTGATCTGAAACACCAATAAACACTACCTGCTTCATAGTGATTATTTACATTCTTCTCCACTATTACCTTCCTTTATTCTTCACAGAATTTGCTCGCAGAAAGCAACAGAATAAGAATATTCTCAAAAAAGAGTGATCCTGTTGAGAAGGCATAATACACCAAACCTGACATTTTCTTCTGAGTAAACTCAGTTTTTACCCCAAGAATCAAAACTAATCCTCCCAGGAATCTGGAAGAGCAAGATTAGAGTTGCCAAGAGCTTAAGACGAACAGGCTGTTAAAACTGCAACTGGCTACCACCTGAGCAAAATCTCTGATGCTGCACACAACTGAATCTGAACCTTCATTTATTCTACCTATGTGCTGAAGGCCGCAAGATGTCAGCAACAGCATCCATACGAAGTTTCATCTGAGGCCTGCTGGAAATCTAATTGTAATTCTGAATCTTCTACTCAGAACAATCCTTGGCCCAGCAGCAGCAGTTGATCACAATACCAACTCTTTTAAAAGCAACTAAAAGGTGAAGATAACAGTAAGCGTTTTAGATTAGGAATGGTAATTAGATAAATTTTATTTGGAAGATGGTTGGTTTTTCAGCTTGTCACACTAAAAAAAAACATAGTGACCAACCAACGTTCTTCAGAATATGATACTCTGGATATGCTGTCTTCAATACAGATCAATGAAAGATTGACCAAGGAATGCCACACACAATACAGCAAGCATAAACAAACATATAGACACACCAACACAGAATTGTTTAGGTTGGAAGGGACCTTCCAGATCATTGAGTCCAACCATCAACCCAGCACTGCCCAAACCACCACTAATCCATGTCCCTCAGCGCCACATCTGCCGGGCTTTTAAATCCCTCCAGGGATGGTGACTCAACCACTGCCCTGGGCAGCCTCTTCCAAGGCTTCACAACCCTTTCCGTGAATAAATTGTTCCCAATATTCATCCTAAACCTCCCCTGGAGCATCATGAGGCCATTTCTTCTTGTCCCATGGCCTGTTCCTTGGGAGAAGAGACCGACTCCCCCTGGCTACCCC
>JAOXJM010000004.1:34828637-34845636 GCA_026413425.1 Tringa solitaria | reverse complement strand
GTTGTAGAGAGCGAGAAGGTCTCCCCTCAGCCTCCTTTTCTCCAGGCTGAACAACACACAGGTAAAATCAAAGGAAAGTGACAATGTGGGTTTGTTTCACAAAGTTGCATAAAGTCTAGAGAAATCTGCTCTGTAAGTTTCAACATCACAGTTACTCTGATATCCCAGTTCCTGGAGCAGTCACAAACAAAACTGTGGTTCACAACAGCTGTAGGAAATTACAAAGTTCATCTCACATTTTGCAAAACAGTAACTCAATTCAGCAGCAACTGGAAAGCTAAATTGTATTCTTACTAGGAATAGATAATTTCTAAAATAGATTTTTAAATAATTCCATTGCTTCAGGAATTGCCATTAAATAATCTTAAGAATACTGAAGACTGAACTGATTGGTCAGGCTGTGGAAAAACTCGCTTTGAATCCCGCTACTCCTGCACCACAGAGCCCTCAGACACCCATAACGGGGCACGCGGCATCACTGGCCGCTAACACAGCTCTGTTCCTAAGGCACTGCAAAACGTACACTCCACGAGCTACTGTGCATGTGCTCTGAAGTACTAGTGCTCAACACCTTTGAAGCCGCCAACATAAAATGCATAAAAGCTACATCAAGAAACTTGAGAACGACACCATGGTATGTCATGTACAACGTGTTATAAGCCTAAAAAAACCCCATGATTAGAAACACGCATGAATTTGGGCTCTTCAGTTCAGTCACCACACAAACCAACACGTCCACAAAAATAATTCCATTTTGGACAATCTGAAAAAACTCTGAATTCCAACCATATTGATAATTTATACATGAATGCAAAGTCACAGACAAGAGACTGCAATACCAAAACACCTACTCAGTATCTAAAGTAGTATTTTCCCCTACAGGTGCATCTTTCCCTGGCAGGCATCCTGTGTGGTACAGAACACACTATGTTTTGTATTTTGATTATATTTCAGTATCTTACTGTACCACATTAAAAAATAAAGTATGCTTAATAAAATAATATTAGAAATGTAAGTAGGACTACTGTCTTTAAGAGCTGTTAAACTTACCTGAACATCCCATAAGAGGGGTACGGCTCCTGCAAACAGATCTACTGGAAGAGAGAGGTGCTCTTCCTATACATGTGCTATTCAGGCCTCGCACAGAGGAAGAACTCGTGAAATTCAAAGTGCTAGCATTTTCTACACAAGAACTTTTGTCCCCAAAATATGATTCTGAGGGGAGGAAAAAAAAAATTAACTTTTGAAAACAGATACATTAAATTGTATATCATTTAACTGAAAAAAAAAAAAATTTGAATCAGGTTATATTGAGAAAGCAAATATAAATATACAGCTTAGAAAGCTTCACTTTTCTAACTGGAAATAGAGATATCCAAGTGATAACCTTTAATGTCATTCCATAAAAGCTCTCTAAAGTATAAAATGTAATAAAAATCAGTCTGTTTTGAAAACAAGGTTGTATCAATATTGTTATTTTCCACAATTACATTACTTACAGCACCAATAAAAGAAATTTATTTACATTGTCGGATTGAAATAACACAAAGTCCCTTTACGATGCATAACTTCATATTCTAATGAATTTTAGATTTATTAAAGAATGCTCTGTCAGCTCTATCTTGCATTTTCCCATCAGTTTTAAAATCACTACCTGAAACTGTACAAGTGTTTATGAATTTTTCTTTTAAATATGAGCATTCTTTTTTAAAAAAGGACAATAAAAGAAAACAAGGAACCATGCTCAAAACCCACTCCACTTGAGAATCATCTCCCTTTGAATTTATGGGATTCAACTCTCAGAAATCATACAATAATCTGGGACCTGTTTGTTATCTGCAGTTTCTTTTACACATGTATCTTAAGATTCATCTACATTTTAAGTCCTGCAAAATCTCTTTTTCTCAGCTCATTCTTTAGTTTCAATAAACTGAAGTATTTCACTTATTTTCAGCTTTCTTGAGATGACCAAAACCAAAATAAAATCCTTTATCTACCTTGGGTAATTGCTTTTTAAGATAAAAAATTAATTAAAATATAGAGGTTTTTGACCTAAAACTTAAAAAATTCCAGTATTGAGTCACACAAACCCAAATGTTTCTGTTCCTTCTATTACATTAAAAACTAATCTACAAGATAAAATACTTCAGTATTGTTCTCAGATGACCCATTAACTCTATGGTTGGTACAAAAATATTGACAGTACTGGGGTTTTTTTGTTTGTTATTTTGTCTCACAAAACTGACAGCTGAAAAAAAAAACCACTGTTAATTCCCACTTTTTTTTTAAGGAGTGGAAAAATCAGCATTGTAACACATATAGGTGATTTTTTAAAATAGCATTCACTTAGATTTTGGCATGTTTACTCAGAAGTCTGGCAGAAGAGACTTTGCTATTATCTTAGAACATGCTGAATCTGGCATAACATGGGGAAAACCATAATTTTAAAGACCAGATGAACCAAACCATCTGCAGGTAGTTTTTAGAATCAACACAACACATTAATTCAAATTCAAATTAGTGTTCTAAGTTTTGGTTGTTGTTTGTTGGTTGGTTTTTTTTAGGATTCAGGACTGATCACGTACATTACCCAAAAGTATGTTAACTTCTTCCCAGCTTATGCCTAATGGACATGTACGTACTTCAGAACGCACTTCAGCAAGTGTTAAAAGAATTTCCAATTCTTTCTATAGTTTTCCCACTGAAAAAAAATACAGTTTAAACGATTTTTCTCTGCCTGCCAAGATACAGACTTTGGTAGCAGGATCAGGTCTTCTGAACTGGCTGATGCTCTCTGCGGAGGAGGTGTTGGGGGTCTCATCCCCAGGGCAGAGCCAGGAGGCTTGTATGAACAGCAGCTTTATGTAAAGGGTGGCAAATAGCAGCGTTGCACTGTAGGACCACTACCTTCTTAAAACACATCAAGGATAACAGCACTTAAAACTATTTTAAAGGCCAGGCCAAAAAACCCCAAACCAACCAACCAAAAAACAAAACAAAACCACCAAAACACCCACCCAAAACCCAAACAACAACAAAAAAACCACACACACACAAAAAAAAAACCCAAACCCCACACCAAGTCCAGAAACAAAAAAAAACAAACACAAACCCAAAACTTATATTCAACTGAATGTGGTTTAGGTATCTTCAAAACAGTTTATTTACCCCAGCAGGGTATTCGGATACTGCTACCTAAAAAACTACCTGAAGAAAGTAATAAGGATTTATTTATGGAATGTGAGGAACGACTACCATTGTTCTGACAGGATGAACAGAAAACAAGAGATGGCCAAGACAAACAGATGCCGGTGTCCCCTTCTCAGTACCACTCTTTCGAAGCCTCACCCACGCAAAGAGGGCAGGAGGATAAAAGAAGGGCATAAGGATCCGGTCAGAGATGGCAATGCCGCACCCCACCTCCTCGTCCGGAAACCGGTGGCTTTGCCCCGCTGCCAGAGGCGGCCCGGCCGAGCGCGCGGCCTTCCCCGCCGCTGGAGCAGCCGGTACTGCCTGACGAGCTGCGCGGCGTCTGCAGCAGCCCGAGGGTGTAGCGGGGCGCCCGCTCCACTCGCCCGCCCAGCACCGAGGTGGAAGAGCCGCGGCCCGTGTAGGACTCCGAGGCGGCCGCCCGCCCGCCCGCGTTCTCCTCGCTGCTTTCTCCCGACATGCTGCCTTCGCCCGAGGCGCGACGTCCCCCGCCGCGCCCGGCGCTCAAGATGGCGGCAGAGGCGACACCCCCCCGCGCGCGCACAGGCCCGGCTCCGGCGCCGCCTGATGGCGAGATGGCGGAAGGGCGGCCCCGGGGGAGAGGCGCTCTGCTGTAGAGGAAAGGAAGCGCAAAGCTGCGGGTACCCGCGCGGCTGCAAACCATTGGGTGTTGACACGGCGGCTGGGCCCGCAACAAGCGTCCTTACAAACACGCAACCCCAGACAGCAGAAGGGCGACACAGGAACGCAAGGAAATGGTGTTCCGTGCTCTTTAAAACAGGACTAAAGCATCTAAATATAGCTCGCCCCACGTTTGTTCTTCAACAGACTATTCAGACTATTTTAGCAGGAGCTTCACAGATGTGCTCAAGAGTTTAGTTACCAAAAAAGCCCAATAAGCCATAAAGCTTGTTCACCTCTAGAATGGTCTTAAATGCATGTCCATATCCACAGCAGAGCCCTGACACGTTACTAGTAACTACTATTGAAAGGCCGTACCTGTATTCTCGGGAATAACGAGGATTCCATCCTTGAGCATGAGTTAATGACAGAACTCCTAATGGAGGGAGGCAAGTATTGTATCAGTCTCGAGGAGGGACATCCTGGAACATACCAGTGTAAGGACCTGAGGATGGTACTAATTTACACTTTTTAAGACGTTAAGTCAACTTAGCAGGAAAGTGAAAATTCTTAGCATCCTAAGCTGAACTATCTTCACTATAATACTAAAAACCATGCCCAAAGGTCAAGAACACCCTTGCCCAGGAGAAGATCCTTTCCCTGAATACACGTGGTAGGTATAACTTGATTGTGTAATTGTATGTAAATTACTAACCAGTCAAATACAGGTAGGAGGTACTAATATTATAATGACTTCATAAAACATGTATAAAAATGGCGCAGGGCATGCTGATGGGTGTGCTTCATTTATGGAAACCACCAAGCGTCCAGCCTTGGGCAGCGCTGAAATAAACGATCAAGGTGTGAGATGGTGAACTGCACAGCGGGGAACGGGTACGGCTTTTGGGACAACACCAGCACCGCCAGGACCTGGCTGGGAGCACACCCTGCTGAAGCAAGAGGAATGTCCATCTTCCCCCTTCCATCTGGTCACAGACCACAGGGCTGAACTCCCCCACCACACCGTCTTCACAAAACCAAAAGGAAGCACCTCTGGAATAAAGCACATACCTCTGGTCTTGACCATGTTCTGAGAAGGTAATAAATGGCTCTTGGTTCCCCACCCTCTCACTGATTCTCTTTTAATAAACACATCTACAAACAATTTTCCATACCTAAATGATTCATTATTCTTTCACAGTATCTCACGCAGCATCTTGCAAAAAGTATCACTGGGAGTGTTGGCTACACTACAGTGCTTAAGATCAAGCACTAAGAAAACATCAGGATCTTTCCATATAAAGATTTCCATGGTAAAAAAAAAAAAAAAAAAAAGTTATGAAAGTACAAATTTCTGAAAGCCTTTAATAAAGGATCTGTAATTGAAGACTCAGAACAGTAGATTAATTATGGCAAAGTTTCTAACTCCGTAAGCTCAGAAAAAAAATCTTATCAGTACTTTGAACAAAATAGAGGTAGACGGTAACAATGTATTCTGCATCAAAATGATGCGAGTCTTAACACAGACAATGGGCAACTAATTTTTTTCACAGTACATTTAACAGAAAACATGATTTTGTTTGCTTAGGAAAAAACGTGATGATTCTCTTGCTACAAATACAGTATTTAAAAGGAACTGATGTAAAGAATGGAGGAATATTCTTAAGAGGTTTTTAGTTTGTGCACATACTCATCCCTTTTTTTAAACTATAATCTTAAAAGACCTTTACAAATCACAGCTGATTTAGGAATTGAAGTTGACCGGACCCTCCTCAGAGAAAAACTCCAATAATATTAATAGGATTTCAGCCTACAGTGAAATGTTCTACACTGTTGTGCATTATCACCCACATATTGATTCCCAGGGTGTCTCAGTCTACACTGAGCTAGAAATTCTGAAAAGGATTCCATTTTGTCTCCACAACACAGAAAAAATGGCAAATTCCCACGTACTGAACAGTGTTTCCTCAGAGGAAAAAAGTGGCACTTGCTAAGGTAACCTGGAATGAGGAAAATTTATCTTAAAATCTTCTGCTAAACTTTACAGTTGGATAAAAACCTGATGAGGGCTCTCATTCCCTCACACTCAATACAAAGCCTACAGAAACTTTTTTCCAAAGCTTGACAAAGAAATTAATTCCAGGCTTTAACTAAAGAATTCATCAGGCAACTGGACAGCTAAACAGAGGAGGATTTTTACTTTATCTAAAAGCCTGTAGAGAAGGCTTAAAAAAATCATTAGAAAAACCTAAGCGTTCAAATACACATTCTCTTTGAAATTCTCTACAAGTAAAGGTCTACTGAAAAGTTACTTTGTCTGGTTCTATCCTACTCTCTACTAACAGGAATAGGCTGGATAAAACTAACCAGCTGGCTTCTAAAACTATGCTCGAAACAACTTTAGACCTTCCTTAAGCATAAATACAGAGATTATCAAATACATCCTCCCCTTCACGATTACCTTTTACTATATATTCCAACTGGAACACCATTCAGTCTCAGCCAGGGTGTGTGGAACGTAAATTAAGAGGAAATTTTAGGGCTTCTGTGAAGACAAAGAGGACTCCATCCTTCAGAGAACAAGTATTTTCCAGAGCTCATTTTATTCTCAATTACACCATAATCAAGTGTTGGCAATTATTGTCTTAAAAGCTACGAAAGCAGGATTTCAACCCAGCAACAAGTTTAGGATCAATTCTATTTTCAGTTACACATCACTGTCCTGTAGAGACCTCCTCTAGAATGCTTAATGTTAGTAAGTTTCTCTAAACCTACTTAAGGTATGCCCTATTTCAAATATCAGCAAAATTTTGTCTTAGGGACTCAACAATAAATGAAGATATTTATATATATGTACATAATGGAACCATAATATTTTTTTCCTCACTGGTACCAATTACTATCAGAAGAAAAACCTTGTTTCTGAGTTAATAACGGTAATGGCAAACATGAACAGGAATAATTAAATACAGAAGTGTGTGGCATTAAGTGCACAGCTTAAGTAGGGTTTTGTTTGGGATTTTTCTTCATATTCTTTTAAAGTGCTTTGAGTGATCCACCATCAAAACATGCTTATGTAAAGGCAGATGCTAGCATGGTTGATATCACAGCAGTACAAAAATTAACCATTCACATCACTATTGCTTTGACTTGAATATTCAGAAAAAAAAATGCAAAGGCCCATATATTTAGATACAGATTAGAAATGTTTCTACATCTCTTATATACAACCAAAGACCATGTTACACTCAG
Source organism: Tringa solitaria (assembly GCA_026413425.1). Taxonomy (NCBI): domain Eukaryota; kingdom Metazoa; phylum Chordata; class Aves; order Charadriiformes; family Scolopacidae; genus Tringa; species Tringa solitaria. The sequence continues at coordinate 34,838,553 of JAOXJM010000004.1, read as the reverse complement.
ATTATTAGAACCAGCCTGTTCCGATGCGGTTTACAAAGGGACAAAGCCCACAGTAAAGCTCTTGCTTTACTTTCATCATGTAAACGCATCTCAAAGAAGATTACGCTAACAGTATCAGAGATGAGATGACTGAAATCAGCAAAACCAAAGCAACTGGGCACACCATCCTTTTGTCTCCACAGGGCTTAGCTCACAAGTTCAGGCTGCACATTTATTCTTCGAAGAACATCTTCTGGCATACAAAAGACAGGATTGACGGCCTTAATTTGTTCTTCTCCTAATAAAGATAGTCCAGCAATTCCAAATAAGGTGTGAAACGGATCCACCTGGGAGAAAAGAGAAAGTTTATGTCTGTTTCCAAAAGACAATTAACACTTAATTTGTATAGAACAAAGCTTTTGCTTGCTAGCAAGCAAATCTCCATGGCTGGAGAAGACAGCACAACTGAACAAGCCTTCATTTGTGCCAACATGTGATAGGCAAGACAATTTTCCCAGCACACACCTACAATACCATGATTTACTCAGAGAAGCTTGTAGATTGTCTGCTGCTAAGACAATTTTGAACTCTGAATTTGGTGGGAAGCACTCACGTGTCTCCATTAGCATGCAATGTCATAGGGCAGGAGAAGCAAAGAATGAAAATTTATAAGTAAATTTGATCATCTACAAGTACCGCATCCATAAATTCCCCATTTGCTCTTCAGCAACAATAAAATGCTCGTTAATGGTCTCTGAATAGGGAGCTGTGCTGTAAAGTCTTGAGAGGGAAGCAGCATCTTACTGAGCTAGAAAGCTGAAAAGAAAAAATACAAGGAAGAAAAAAACCAGAAGGGTTTCCTGTCCCAGAAGGGACAGGAGCAGTTATTTGGTATCCACATATTGCTTCACTGTGGGAACCTCCCCCAAAAGCACATGACTGCAATAGGCTACGAAGCCTCATGACATAAGCATCCTGTCAGTGGAATTAATTTGCTGTTCTACAAAATCCTGTCTAAAAGTACCTTTGCTGTCTGGAGCAGCATATGTCCTGTTTGCACTAGTGGAACTTTTGGATCTTATGGCAAAAGTTCTATACTGCAGTAAACTAAGCTGAATGATCGTGTTATAGCTGTGTACACGAACTCCAGCCATTGATAGAAGGTTCAACCCCCACGAGCATGGCGAGCCTTGCTCCTCAGCGCTTTACTTGCTCCTTCCCAGAATAAGAACATGGCCATTAGAGGAGGGGTAAAATAAATAAGTATGTAGCAAAATAATAAACAGTACACTTCGGGAATGGCAAGACAGAATGTACTTGTACAGAGGGACAGGCCCAGAAGGGGAGACGGTTCCTAATGGGAGTGGGTAAATGAAGTTCCAGAGTCAACCTCTCCATAAGGTATGCATGCTCAGAGAAAGCCAGATTTCTAGAAGATACATCTACTGCTATGCTGTCTGCTCCTTTCTGCGATTTTGTTTCATAGAATCATAGAATCGTCCAGGTTGGAAGGGACCTTTAAGATCATCTAGTTCAACCATCAACTCTGATAAAAGAAAACCATACAAAAGAAAAACAAAAACAACACATCACTAAACCATGTCTCTATGTCAACCCATCTTTTGAAAACCTCCAGGGATGGTGCCTCAACCACTTCCCTGGGCAGCCCATTCCAGGGCTTAATAACCATTTCAGTGTAAAAAGTTTTCCTAATATCCAATCTGAAATGGATTTTCTTAAAATCTGTTTCAAGCAAATAAAAAAGGAAAAACCTGTTGAACTACAAGTAAGAAATAATAAGCACAGCTACTAAGTTATCGAGAACTAGCTGCTTGGAACTTAAAAAAGATGACAGAGCAGTCTTATTGTCTAGTGGTTCAAAACCTGAAATACAATCACAATGTCAAATCAGAAGAGTAGAACCTAGAACTAAGTAAAAAAAACAAAAACAAACCAACCAACCCAAAACCAACAAACAAAAAAACCCCCCCACAACAGAAAAAGAAAACCCCAAACCACACAGGGTCTGTTAGGAATGAGTTTCTGCAGATACAAAGCAAAAACCTGTAGGTGTGTAGGTGTCAACACTCCTATGGCAGTGCCCACTTCAACATGGATGACAGATAAAAACTGTATGAAACTGCTGCTAACAAAATATGTAAAACCTCTTCCCTAGGTGCCTGAATTAGATATAGAAGAAAGGAACTGCAAAGCTGCTCTTTTGGCAAGACAGAGATAGGTCAAGTTTAATCTTGAAGCCAGAAAAGCATTAAGACTTTAAGTGTTAAGCTTTTCTTGGGGAACTCTGAAAAGGGAAAAAGTCTTTCTGTGGGCTCCTTAGAAACACAAAAACTTTCCCATTTTAAGAACACTGAAACACTCTCCAAATGACACACCAGAGTAGAGATTTCTCACCCAAGTGGGAATAACATATCAGCTTGCAAACAATCAGAAAGCTACTTCAGTTCTAAATGCATTTGTGGGGAAAGAAGACATGATCAGCTGCAAAAAAACCAGCTACGACTTCCCCTTGACAACTGACAAATAAGCAGCTAAATGTTCTATAGGAATTGCAGTGAGGTCTCATAATGTTTTTAATTTAATCTGTCCAGCACCCTTGAAAGATGCAAACTTTATATGCCATTTTACCTGGGCAATCTCAATTATTTCTGCTTGAAGCCAGAGAGAACAGACCAGCTAAACCATAATCGGTCTCTCAACCAAGCAGAAAATTTGCAGTCTCTTCCTAACGTCATCACAAAAGCTTCTTCCTCCCTCAACTAGGCAGATGACAGTGAGAGGATTTATTCAGCGGCTGGGCTGGCACAGAACAAAAGTTAGCATATAAGGACTCCTAATAAAAAATTTATGACTCATTTAGATCAGGCATAACCACCAAGAGAGTTGAAGACTACTTAACCTGTGCTGGACTCTAGCTTGAGTATTATTTTTACAAAACAAAACCAACCCCCCAAAAATCCACACATCCCAAAAACTCCATCACCAAACACAATATTTTTACAGAGATGTCCCAAGTGGTCTTATGAGAAATTATTTGTGTGGTGTGTGTTATGGGAACCAAACCAGAATTTGTAAGGAATGACAACTGACTTCAGTGGGGGATACTACAGCACAAGTGCCATATAAAATATCCGCTCCCCAAGTAGGCCTTCAAAAGCAAATCTACCCTGTTCTTTCCTTCAAAGAAAACTGCAGACTTTGCAAAACGCTTACACTTGGACCACGAGTTCAGTTACACTCAAATGAGAAAATTTACTTTTTCAGTTGAAATTCTGAATTAAGTATATTTTATTTAGTAAAGGATTATTTACCATATCTCCTGGTCTGTCAGCAAATCCTCCAGTCTCCTCATCCTGGCAAGCCAAAATAAAGCAGCGCAGTTTCTCTCTGTCAATCCAGTGTAATCTCCCAATCATCTTCAAAGATGCCAGCACCCACCACGAGTAACACACATCAGGTAACTTGCAAGCAGAGAAGCAGGTCGTTATTTGACTTTGTTTTAAATGTGACGCTTCAAATTTTATTGGTTATTTTGAAAATTACTAAGTGTGCTGTCATAATACTGTAGCAGAGAAACAACACTTAAAGAGTGTTCTTTGGGGTAAAAGAGAAGAAAGCTCCTGGATGCAGTCTCTTTGCAGAGGATTTCCCCTTTTCAGGAAGTGAAATTCTCTTTTTCAAACATCTTTCCTTTTTCAAGAAACAAAACCACAAGAACATCATTTTGAAACAGCCTTCACCTTCTGTGGGAGAGGCCAAAAACCCACAGCATCTTTTTCATGAGTTAAGTACAAAGAACATATCGTCTAGCTTCATTTGTTTGAAAAAAAAAAAATAAATCTATTGGTTGGTTACCTATTTGGCAGTGGAGATTATTCTAGGTTACAGTTTCCTGGTGCGATGTGGAACACTATTACACTCAGGATTTACATCCAGTAAAACAGTAATTTGTGTATGAATCCTACAGACGAGATCATTCCCAATGTCAGAAAATATCGCAGCTCTGATTTGACAGGATGCTTGTTCAAGTACAGTACAGAGATACTTCAGGATGTGTACCTTCCTAAACTGAGGACTAACACTAAGCATAGCTGAGGTCTGCATAGCAAGTGTTAGCAACAAAATTAAGAATCAAAATGAAGGCCTGAATTCTTACAAAAACTTTACTAAATATGTCATAGAAGTCATGACATTTTCTAGAAGTGCTTCAGCTTTAGAAAAAATAATCTCTAATGAGGTCTGAACAAACAAAAGCAGCCACCTAATACCTTCTCTGGTCGTCCGTTGAGACCTCCAGAAGGTAACTGACGTTCACAAAGCCACCAACCCAGCAAGTCAACATTTATTTGATGCAGCTGGTCTGTTATCGCCAGAAATCCTGTGCAACAATAGATCTAAAATTACAGACATAAAATTTTTGTGTATTTCAAAACTAAGCGTAGTTTAGCAGACTAAACGCAGGAAGATCTTGAAGCAGGAATACAGTCATGCAAACTCAATACAAAATAATACACGTTTCAACTTTCAGTTGCTTTTGCGTAAAAGTACCAGTTATACAATGTAATTATGGAACAGTAAGATTTCACTAACATAAGACACTAAGGCAAGGTTTGGAAAAAGATCCTAAGTGATCAGGCAGAACCATACAGTTTTATTTCAAAACCACTCAAGCGAGAGTACTCTAAATTTATTTTTGCAGGCTGGATATGGCCCTTATGACAATTTGCATCCAGCCTATGGAAGGTTCCTGTACATGCGTCTCACCATAAGGCTTGTGGAGAGCAAACTGAAGACCAAACAAATTAATTCTCTGGCAGAAACGGTTAACCCTGATCATTAACGATCGTGGCAACCCCACATACATCTAGTCATGTCAGGCTCACTGTCAATGTGCCATGCAATGTGTGTGCAGATTAATCCCTGTTTTTTTTTTTTCCTCAGAAATAACATATTCAGTGCAACAGCATACTCCGGTCATGTTTCATGTGGTCACTAAGAAACCCACCAAGCATAAACCACAAGAAACCACAATCTCAACTGAAGCCTGCTCATAATCATCTTTTCCCGATAAAACACACCCCAAAAATATAACAAAAGCACACATCAACAGGGATGTGCCTGTCCAAGAATACTGCAAAATAAATGTGATATTCCTAGAAAACTTGAACTACTGTGCAGGCGTAGGAGTTGCCCTGCACAGCATTTTAAGGAGTATGTGAACATGCACAACAGATCTAATCCTCCATAGAAATGCAAGCTGCAGAGTGGGTTCAGCAACCTTATCTGACTTCCTTGAACACTAGACTATGGTCCAGCCATTTATCTGCTACTGTAGATAAAATTTGCAAGGTAAGGTACATGTACCAGGTTTGAATTTTTCCCCCCCCGATTTAAAAGAAGGAGAGGGCAGAAAGAAACCCAACACTTTTTCTGAACAAAATACCTCTAGAATTTTCATGTCCTGAGGTGATTCTTGGCTATAGCATTGCTCACTGTAATTATGCAAAGTATGCAAGTGATTGCAATAGCATTAAAATATTTTATTAAAAGTTGGTTTCTATTCATAACTTCAGGTGAAGTACAATAATTCCTTCCATGAAAAACAAAATAAAAAAAAATAGGAAAGGTAGTTTTTTTGTAAATTTTCTGCTGGAAGAAGTCAATTTGTTCCAGTTATCTTCTCAACTAGATTTTACTGAGCGTTTTTCAGAATTCACCATCACCAGTAACACACTCTTTAGTGTCTACAACAAAACACGATAAATGTTCCCACGCCTGAGTTAGGCCCTCATCTTAAAACTGACTTCCCTCAAAAAATTAACCAAGCTGCCCCTTGAGAAGGTTCACATCTCATTTTTATTTCAGTTCATCAGCTGATAAATATCAAAGTTATTACATAATTGACCTTTATGTTTCATTATGGTTTGTGGCAGACACAGTGATACATCTTGTCCAGTATCTCCATTAATACCTATTTCAAATTCTCTAAAAATCCTCATGCTAACTATTCCAACATTACGATGTGAAACTGAAATCCAGATCTTTTCTTTTTTTTTCCCCAGACTATAACCTCCTGAGTCTCTACTTATCTTCTCAGATTTATCTACTATCTCACATTTATCTATTTGTTCATTTATTTTAACATAGGTACTAGAATCAGGCGTTTGGGAAATAGGAAAGGTATGTTCATGACATCACTGGTAGATGTTGTAAAGAACACTTATAGGCAGTATGTGATACTTGCTAATTTAAAACATTTCCATATAAAGAAAAAGTTACCTGTCCTGCATGTGATTCGGAGCCTGGTCTACAGCCAAATCCTCCATCAAAGTTCATACAGGACAAAACGAATTCTACTGCTTTCCCCACGTCAATGGCATCCAGCTTTCCCTGCAAGTCAGAAGAGCAACCAATGCACTTGACAAAGCTCGTTAACCACAGAAACTTCAGCAGTACCGAAGAGGAGAGTCTGTACTTGTGCAAGTAATGATTCAGGGCTTACCAGAAGTGCAAGAGTCGCTGCAGCACAGAAGGAGAACCTCGTATCTATTTCTCCTGGAATGTGGGAGTTAGCCAATGAAATAAGAGCGTTTTTATTAACAACAAAAATACATTTAAATCACCACTGGAAATAAGGAACAAAACATTAAAATACTAGGTTTTACATTGAAAACAAAAATCAGCCAAAACCTATCCCTGTACTGTTTCCTTTTCCAGCCAATCGTTTATTTCCTCGGTAATACAGAAAGCGTATGTTACAACCGAAGTGATCTGTATGCTTACTGCACACAAAAACAAACAACTCATTTTGAGCCAGTGTATAGCCAGATATATATCCAAATCAATTCAACTGGTGGTAATTTACAAGTAACTATTTAATTATAGAGTTTATCTGTAGTGTTCTACTAGATAATTGCAGACAGTGGACTCAAAAATACTCAGACACAACTCAATCTGCCTTAAATGCAGGCAGAAGTAGAAGCCATTTCTATGTTTAGAGGAAGACTGATATAAGTTGCAAGTTTTCTTTCGTAGACTTGTATCTGGAAGCCAAATCAAACTCGCTACCCCTATAGCGGAACGATTGCTCAGCAATTCCATGCCGATATAACTCTCCTAGCACCAACTCCAAGAAATTAATGCCTGAAGTCAAAATTTAAAATTGAATCCAGCCGCAAACATTCATTTTTTTGGTCAAGCTGCTGCAAGACTTTTCTTCTTAAGAAACCCACAAGCTGAAACACGTCAAACAAATGTTCTGCTTTGTATTACATCAGGTATTGCACTCCTTCAGCTGAGCTGTAACTGCCTGCCAGAAATAATGCAAACCCATTGAGCATTCAGTGCATTTGTTTCAACACTTCAACAAAAAGGATGCAGCAAATTATGAGCCATTTTAACACATAAGGTAACAGTGACCTTTACAGTAGCACACATACACTGCCATGATGGCGATGGCTGAACTTCACTAGAACAATGAGTGATATGCAATGATTTTTTAAAAAATTTAAGCATTCCATGCATTTTTAGATAAGCATTTTTACTTAGATACTTAAAACAGTTAAGTATTTACTTAGATAAGTATTTGTAGAGTGACTAAATATTTATGCTACGGCTTAAAAAGACATTCTTTATGAACAAAGATGGTATGTGCAGAAACAAAAATTGGTATTAACAGAAGTTCATGAGTGCAAAACCAATCCTTCCTCATTCCCGTACAGTGAAAGATCCTTAATGACTGCCATTAAATAGCAAGCATAAAACATTCCTTATGGAACAGCATATCTAGCATATCAAATTACTGTCACGTTACAAATGGCTAAACGTTTTCTTGTTTAAGAGCTGGACAATTTATTTTTAATACAGGAATGGAACTGAAGTTTAGAATATTTATGAAATGAATGAAACACAAATCTGTCCTTCACAAAACTTCCTTTTTCATAACTTGGAAAACAAGCGTTCATATACAATACATAAGCAAAAAGACCACCCAAGGAAACTTAAGTTCACAGACTTACGTATTTCAACTTAGTTTCTAAATTTTAAAGATCTAAAAATTACCCCATATGTCTCCAGCAAATGATCCATCTTCTTTTTGCAAGTTCTGTATATATTCAACAATTTTATTTACATCAACAATGTGGAGACTATCATATAAGATAAGAATCTGGAAAAAAAAAAGGCACAGTAACAATCAAAGAGGCAAAAACATTAAAAAAATTATTTCTTAAAATAAAAATCCTGGATTTATAAAGACTATTTAATTGATTGTGAATGCTATTTGGTAATGCTTATGAATATAAAATTTCATTCACTGCAGTTCATTATCTCAGTCTAAAAATTTAAGAAACTCTCAAATGAAAAGATAGGCAATTCAAGCTGAACTCTTTTGTGCTTTGCTACTTTCCAGCTTCCAACTCTCCTTTCAAAAGCATAATGGGGTTTATTTCTTCCTAAGTTAGCATTAACTATAATCAAAGCTCTGTCCTTCGTAATCTGGTAACGGAGTAATGTGCGCTGCTGCTACTTGGATATGTGCAAGTATAAGTTGAGTGCTAGTTACTAATGCCACTTATAGTGGCAATGATTAGTTTCAAATGGTGAGATTTTTATTTCCATTCAATTTTTGAGTATAATGAGAAGAGCTAAATTGCAATGATTTAAGAAAATATACGAACAATATGATTAGACACAAACTGCACCGCCAATATATTCTAGAAGAAAAATAAAGGTCATAGTAAAGAATACAAAGTTTTCTGAGCTAGCACTGGTATGAACTAGTAAACCCATATGACACAATGTCATGTGGAAAAACAACACTTGCATGATCTGTAAAGAGAGTAATTAAGAATGTATTATAAATAGCATAATAGAAAGAACAGTGGAAACTAAGCAAATCCTGAAAAACACCAGCAACTATGACTTTGGACACCTAGAGTTAGCTGGAATCCTTCAATTGTTAGATAAATTGTCAAATAAAATTTAAGTTTTACGGAAATGCAAAAAAGAATGTACAACTCCAACAGAAAATATGTTTTCATAGCATGCTGCTTAAAAAGCCAATCTGAACAAATTAATCTTAATTGTGAACAAAGGAAGATGTGACATGACCCTTTAAACACGTAGATAAGACTAAATAGTGTTTGTTCACTAACAACTTGCATGCTCATTAATACATGCTAATTAAGTTTACCACAAAAAATTTACATCAGCAATCGCTGACATGTGTCAGCATTGCACATCTAGAGCTGCATTCAGTTAACATGAAAGTATCTCCCAGAAGTACCAAGTATTTATTTAAGAACTCCATCTCTAATAAACAGGTAAAAGTAAACAACCTCAAATTGATCCCCTTCTCTTTATACTGGATTACAATTTGTAAAAGGAGTTTGAATAGAAAGTTTGGAAAAGCGCATCGGTCATAGCCTAAAGAAACTTTAGTTTCCAGGTTTTCAGAATAATTCTAGAGCTAAAGCGGTGACAAATATCAACTTTAGAGCAGATAATACATGCCAACACTCATCACTGACCCCATTCTTTTTCATCAAAACCACATTCTTCTGTCCTGCCTAAGGGTTTCAAATCCATCACACTTTCTTCCGAAAACAGGATGCTAACTGATTTATTTTTAACACCATTTAAATATTTCTTCCATAAGATTGGACTAGAGATACATTATGCAAGCAATCAAGCAATTGTTCAGAAGCATATGAGCCTTTTCAGTAATCTTTTCACATGACCGTTTGCACGACAAGAAGAACCAAAAACCAACCAACCCAAACTCCATACTCAAGAGATAATGAGAAAGGTGAAAAAACAAGACTGAGAATTACTTTTTCTCAGGGGAAGAGTGCAGCCCAAATAAACAAATAACATGCTCAACAGACTGGTATCATTTTTAAGTCCGTGTTTCCCC
>JAOXJM010000004.1:34811979-34822158 GCA_026413425.1 Tringa solitaria | reverse complement strand
CCAGCTTGAACCTACTCCATTTATCATTACCCTTTGGGTCCTGTCACGCAGCCAGATGAAGTAGAACAGAAAACCACCAAAAATCTAATACTAAATCTGATTAATCTGAACAATCAAAGAAAAAAAAAAGTCTAAAAAAAACCTCTAAAAAATAAAGTTCTAACCCTCACAACCATCTTTCTCTAGAAAAGCATGCAACCTGACAGGAAAAAAGGCCAATCATAAGAAAGTTCAATTAATCGCTCATTTCCTCACTCACAGGAGTGCAATTAGTTCTAAGAACCTTTAGCTTCCAAAATAGTGGTTGTCTTTCCTTAAATAGAGAAAAATAAATTCCTGTCTAGTGAGAATAATAGTTTTCATTTTCATTTTAAACTCAGCTGTAAGAGAAATATTAACTACCTCGAATCTTAAGAAAGATAGGTGTTATAGCTAACTAACATAACAGGTCACAGTGTGCATGGTATCACTTCTTGATATCATCTACTTTGATATATTTTATCTAGTTGCTATTAGTGTCATAATGTCAATAAAGATTACTGGTTTTGCTGAACACAATTAAAATATTGGTGTTGAATACAGAAGTGTAGCATAGTATATGCTAATAGAAACATTATGGCTTAACATGGAATAATTTCTTGGCAGTAGCACTGCAGAAAAAAACCCTGGGGATTACAGGTGACTCTGGGCGGAACATGAGTAAATATAAGCGGATTTTGTTGTGGAAAAAAGAAAAGGCTAGTCACTCCAGGTTGTGTCACGCTCATTAATACAGCACATGCAATATAATCCTTCCATGACACTCAACGCTGGTGATACCTCAACTGGAGTATTCTACCCGGCTTATGGTGCCTGAGTTTCAAGCAGCAGGTTTGGAGTACAGCGACAAAGGATGAAGAGGCTGGAGGAAGAAAGGAGAAAAAGAAACAACAAACACCCAGCCAAACGCTCCCCGCCACCCCCCAACTTATGAGGAAAAAGGTGAACACAGATTTAGTGCTGAGGCGGAGAGAAAAGCTAAACTAGAGGGAGGCACCAGTCCGGGCTACATAGGGAAGATCAGAGGATTTCCATCACTGAAGGTTTTTAAGAACAGCATTATACATAAACCATCTCTACTTACAGAATGCCAAAGCAAGCATTGGTATTTTGATCATTTTTTTCTACAGTGTATTTTTCTAAGAGTTCAAAAGCTTTAAAGTTAAGAGTCTCAAGAATTTCAAAGAGTTTTACCACATGGGAAAAAAAAAAGATAAAACATCATTTATTTCCCTTACGTGGGTTGAGTTGTTGGTTCAGTGCAATGCCTTTTGTATGCAAGTTTGCCCAATTTGAATGTCTCTTTAAATTATAGCTTTCGTATAGGATTATAGCTTTCGTTCTAATGGTTTTTTGTATGCGTACATCATGATTGGAAATAAGTAGCCATTGGTTTATTTCATATAATAAAGATAATCTTAATACAGTGATCTCTTCGACAAACTCAGTAAATTGTACTAGAGGGGTTCTACAGAATAGGGATCGGGCTCTCATAATTGTATGCTGAATTACACTTTGACGTTTTTAATGCTCAAATCCGTATAGTCAGAGGGATTAAATACTGAATTATGAAGTTCTTCTTTAATACTTATGAGATTGGTATTTACCTTGCTGTTTATTCATATTTCTTTAAAACTGGTAAGTGGTGTGATTTACAATGTATTCTATTAGTATTAATACCGTGCATCTTCTTTCATATATCTCAGGGGTTTTTGCTTTCCTGAAAACCCCTGTTCATTAGCACCAAAGAACTTAAGTGTGTCCTGACAGTACATGAGTTTTATGGTTTTGGGCAGAGTTTTCTTTCTGCTTTTGTTATTATCATTGATAAATTAGAGAAAAACTCCTGAAGTTACCACATAGCTAAGTTTACTTGTATGGTGCTGACCCATATCCTTGGAAACCCCAAAATGGCAGAGATATAATACAAAAATTAAGTTACTAAAGAAATCAAGCAATAACCATGACAAATCAGTAGTGTAGATCTGGTGTGAAAACATCGTTCGTATTTATATTCTCCCTCTCTCCCCACACCGCCCTTCCCGCACTTACTTTAACAATTGCTTTCCCAAAGGCTTTTCTCTCCAAAGCGAATCCAGTAGCTTCATCAAGTGCTCTTTTTGCTAATCCAACAGCACCAGCTGCTAAAGGAATTGGATCCAGCATAGGATAAAAAATTAGATATTTCTGCTATATTTCATAAATAAGTTATTTCACTTATGGGTGGTCTGGTCTTATCAAAAGCTCTGATTGAGATTTTAAAGCCAGCTCCCTCAGCTATTAGTACATTTTCTTTCAGGACTCACATCTTCAAACATAATACCTCTTGTATCTGAGCAGCGCTGAACCATATTCATTTCCTGAGAAGGAAAATTTACAGAGGTGCAACTAAATTGGATTATTCAAAGATACAATACCTTTTCATTCTTTAGTTTACTTAAAGTATGCTTTTTTCCCAAAAAATACTTCATCTAAAAATTACCATATACACAACAAATAATAGCATTGCACTTGCAGACCAGCATGCCCGTAATTTGTCTCAGCTGGGCAGTTTACTTTCACCTTATAGGAAATCAGTTCTGTGGCTGTGATCAGTCTTTTTGTCTTTCTATAGTTCAACTATATCCTTTGAGATGGGAGTGGAAAAAGTAAATAATCTAATATGCAGGCAGTACAGGGTGCACTACAAGTAAATAAATAAATGAGTTTTTCAGGTTTTCAATTCCTAATGTTCAACATCCAGTTTTGCCTACTGCTAAAAATAGTACTTTTTTTTTTTTTTTTAATAAAAAGAGAGAATAGCACCAGTGTCTCCAAGGCCTCTTCCTCAACCAGCAGTAGCTAAATTAAAGCTCACTATGTGCGTATTTATGGTTAGAATTGTCCAGCTTGCTTCTTATCCTTTCAAGGCACACTAGTCATTTATTGGCATTTGTCAGTAAAATAGTTCTCAAAGATTCTCTTGCAGGTGTTCAAAGTCGTCTCACTTCAGACCATTCTGAATAATTCCTTAGCCGAATTGATAAAATTATAATTAAGTATGTCTTACGAATAGTTTCTGTATGTCGTGAAAATTAAAAGATCACTGCACATGAGTGCATGAAAATGTTCAGTTCACTGGGAATCTTTTGTCTTTCATGGTAATTTTTTGCATTACTGGTTTAGAATTGAACAATTCCTGGCTAGTCAATTAAGAGCTGAAGTCTCCACCTTTCTTCCAATCTGGGTTCCAGGGCTATTTGCTTCCATAATGAATCCAGTAACGGCTTTGCTTGCAGGAGCTTTTGGATCTGGATTGGTACGAGTTAGCAAAAAATACCTAGTGTAAAACAAAGAAGAGGGGTGGAGCTTATCCTCACAATTAACAACCAGGTACTATTTTAGCTAACATTTTTAATGTTTTCACATGCATTTCTTCCATATAGTACATTCTATCTGTAAGTTAACAATCCTTTTTTCTTGCCCCTCCCAAAAATAAACTGAGAGGGACCGAAAGAAAGGAAGTTTCAAAGATTCAAGATTTCATAACATCTAATAAAATTTCTTCAGATCAACTTGCAAAGATTCTCCACCTTTTCCATGTATTGTAAGTATGATATTATCGCTTCATTAACAGTACAAACAAAACCTATTCACAGGACATACACAGAAATTAATGCTTAGGAAATACGTTCTTGTATGCGAAATGTTATTATCTGATTTCAAAGTTCTTAATTTTATTCTTCTAAGCATATATTGTAAATAAGTATTTCTCTCAGAAATTAAACAGTTGTAAATCACTTTTATGGTGTTCAGTAATGTCAAAAGATATCTGGTAGATTGTCTTTGATGGATCTGCCTTGAACAAGGAAATAAATAGAAAATTCAGCTTCTGGATAAATGTATGAAGTTTTTCCACTTGAATTAAGAATGTGTATGTTGCGAGTTGGTGTGATGTGAGACAAATAAACAAATGGAGTTCAGTTTCCATCCAAGTCAAGTTTCTCCTTATACAAACCTCATATTTTTCCTAAATGCCTACACCTTCCCTTGAAAGGGAAATAAAAGGTATTAATTTTTGGTAAGTGACTTAGGAAGGAGACAATTTTCCAAGTAATATCTTCTATTTGCTTATTGAATGTATCTCATTAGCTACTCCCTGACTTTCAGTCAGCACTGTTTATTAATAAAAGAAAGTCGACTGAGTGGTGAGTACATGTCAGTGTTCTCTAGAAAAAAAAAGAAGAAAAAAAAAGAGAAAAAAAGAAAAAAGGCCAAAAAAAGGAGCAATACTGATTAATATTGTTTAGGAACATTCTACAATGCAGCAGTTATACTTACACACCTCATTGGTTCCTTTGTCATTCTTCCTAAGTATTTTTTCTGCTGATGCTCATTTCCTGCAATGATTACTGGCATTTGCTGACAGAAAATATTTAGACCATTAATCCATCTTTTTAAAGGGCACAGATTCCAGTTTAAGGGATGTAAGAAAAGACAGAACTTATCCCTAGGACATTTGCTTTGATGGCCATTTGCATCCCTGTACACACATCAGCCAGCCCTCCCTGACAAGGCTCGCTTCAAAACTGCCGAGGCCCAGACCTCTGCAGCTGAAATATTTCATTTACTAAAATGTGTTTAAATTGTAACATATTAGTGATTTACACAAATTAATTAACAAAAACATATTCCCCCACATACATTTGATTGTGTACTGTGTTTGATTAGACATTGCCATGCAAGCTTTTTAAATAAAATTTTGTCAGAAGAGTAATAGGTGATTTGAAAATTACATATCATGGTTCCAGGTTTATTGTTTGATTGATGTAGGACAAGTTGGACAAAGTAGCAAGGATGCACTACTCAATTTTTTGTATGACTTTTGCATTTGAGAACTTAGAGTTCTTAGGAAGCAAAGAAGGGGCTCCCTCTTAGGAAGCAAAGAAGGGGCTCCCGAGCTATCACAGCACTTAGGGAAAAAAATAAAAAGCGTCCGTATTAGTCTAACCACCAGCTCAGTGACCTGCTTCTGACAGAAGCCAGCACTTTGGGAAGCAGATAGTAATACAGTAACAGCACAACTGTAACTCCCCAAAAATATTTTCCCTAGCCTTTGGGTGCCTTCCTCAGCCAAAGAGACACCTCTCTTTGGAATCTTTATTATGCTCGCCCTTGACGGACAATTCTTAGGCAAGTTTGCCCAGTCTCTTCTAGAACCTACATAAAATTTTAGCATCAATATCATCCAGGGGCAATGAGTTTCACAAATTAATAACATGCTGAATGTAGAGCCCCCTCCTTTCATTTATTGTGAACCTGCCATCTACTGAATTAATTTGATGCCTTCTAGTTATATTGAAAGTGACAGTGAGCTATCGCTCCCCTTTCGCACTCTCCACGACACTGAGATTTTTGTCGTTTCTCGTACAGAAGCTACATCTCACACAAAAAAATACATCTTTTATAATCTTTGTCATCCTTTTAGGAACCTTCTCCTTTTCCACAATACTCTTTTGAGATGGAAGGATCTGACTACATAATGAATTAAAGTGGCAAGTGCAATTTGAATTCAAGCAGCAGCATAATTATGCCTTCTGCTTTTTACTTCATTCCCTTAAAGGTCCCTTCTGACCCTAAATTTTATGGTTTTGACCACTTCTGAGCATAATGCTGACATTCACAGAACTATATATTATAAACCCAAACCCCTCTTTTTTGAGAGGCAGCAGCTAGTTCAGAAGATACCATTTCTCTGTGAAGTTTGATTGCTTCTTTCCCTTCACATGTGCATCACTTTTCCTTTTTTGAATTGCATTTGCCATTTTAACACTCAGTTTTGTGACCTTCTCCTGCAGCTTTTTGCACCAGCCTCATCTTTCCTACACTGAATAACTTTGTATTATCAGTAAACTCTATCACCTCAGAATTGACCCCTTTCTCCAGTTTATTTATAGATATTCCAACCAGCACAAAACTCAGCAAGGCTGTGCTGCTAATTTTTCCACTATGAGACCTGTGATTTTTAAAACTAATTTTGGAAGTTCAAGCATTATATACCAGGCAGGCATCCCTTGTCCACACACTTATTAGTGGCTTCAGAGAATTCCAATGATTTCACGTGGCAGGACTTCTTTTCACAAAAAACCTTCTCTAGCCTGTCATGTTTGCCCGTGTCCACTATTTCTGTACTTCATCTTACTGCCTCTTAATTTACAAGGTATAACAGGCTTACTAGCATGTATTTTCCCAGATCTCCCTTGGAGATGTTTCAAAGCAATGGTGTCCAATTTCCCACTTGTAATTTTTCATTTAATAACCAAGTGATTATACTCTGCAGTAGTCCAGCTATTTCAGGCTTTAGTTTCTCTAGAATTTCTGGCTGAATAAATCTAGTCCTTACAATTGCTCCCTTTGTTCCTTAACCTCATTTATTAACTTTTTGATACAAGATATACCCTCTGATTAGTCTTCCAAAAAAAGGGGTCTGCTATGGACACTTCCCTAACTTCTTTTTCAGGTAATATAAATGCAAAAAATAAAAGAATTTAACATTTTTGCCATGGTTACTCATACACCTAAATGCTGCCAAAGCACTGCTGTACTGCATCTAATCTAAACTGAAAAACTGTCCTTCTGGAATAAGCTCTTAAATTGCTCCAGCCTGTGTTGGAGACTAGAACAAAATATGACCTTCTAATTTCTCTGCCTAATCAGCTGACACAGTGCACCAGGGAAACATTAGGCAGTTGTAATCACGGCAGGAAAATCTGGTCATAAATTACTAAATCATAATCTATCTAATTTGTCTCCTGATTACATCCACACCTAGTAACACTTGTATGTGTCAACCTGCCTACTGATTAAATTTAGATTATTCAAGTATGCAACTATTTATTTTACACAGAATCCATAACTACAGGGATAAATCTCATCTAATGCCTTTTCTTTGTTTCATTTCACAGATTAAAAAGAATGTTAGCTTACTGCAGCTTTCTGGTGTGTGTGAATTCATAAGATGAAGTTCCCAAGCCTGTTCTTCCAAGTGGAAGAGGATACTGAAACAGACAGGGGAAAATCACCTTCTGATTCATCACAATCAACAATTTAAATTGTATCCATGTTAAGATAAAACTTTTTTTTTTCCCTTAGACTATGGTAGATTTACCTCTCAGTTTTGTCATATTGTGCAGCAACAGGAATCATTTCCTCCACAGCAAATTTACGAGCAGTAGCTTGAAACTCTTTCTGTTCACCAGTAAATTCTCCTTAAAAAAAAAAAGTCCCAAATTCTCTACTACCTTGATTTTGCCAGTTGTCAGAGTATGAGAGAAGAGAAAACAAGAGTGTGCTTCCAGGACAACCCAAGCCACCACTTCTCGGGCCTCTCCAGGAAGCAAAAAAATGCTCAGCTTCCTCTTTCTCCTGGGAAAACACTCCTACGATGCACACACTTACTTCTGATGAAATGATCCACAAAATGTTCACATTGGAGTAGAGAGGACTGTGTCACATAACACGTGTTACCAAAAGAAACAAGAAGAAAGCTGTACTAATTAAATGGACGAAGAGAACAGGGGAGATGTTGTCAGAAGATCCTGGCTATTCAATTTCAACATCCAGCTGCTGGCCCCTTGTAATTTGCTTTATGCATGTTATATGCAAGACGATGTGAGGCTTTAAGAACAACCTACCTATTATTCCACATCTATCAGAGTATTTTGGTAACGTCCCAGGCACATGTCTCCTTTCTTTCAATAAGCTGCTGCCATGGACACTTATTAATTCCTATTATTAAACTCCAAGTAGGATAGAACTCAGCAGACTGTCTGAATCTATTTTTCTTCCTACTACTTATCACAAATTCATTCCTTTTCATTCTAAGCGCTTTCTTTGCTTTTTTTTAAGTTTAGTGCACACAAATATTATTGTTATAGCTATTTGCAGAATGCCTTAATACTGTGCAAAAACATGTCTGAATTTGATTTTAAAAGGTTGTTTTATTCTCTTTCATCCTTCAATAGTTACAAATATCTGAAATGTTTGGGGAAAAAAAAAGAAAATTATCTAATTGCATAATTTTTTAAAAGGAATCTAGAAAGAAATCAATAATGTGCGAAAACAATTAGCCTAAACACTAAGTAAAGCCTTCTTATGTGAAAATGTAGAAAGTAAAAAAAAAAAAAAAAAAAGTGTGATGAGGCCAGTCACTTATTTCATAACATTAAAAAAGATTGAATTAATCATAATGGTGCAACAATCTCACAGAAATTTTACTGGAAACTCTAGAAGACAAGGACATGACAGAAAGTTACATAGCTGGGAGGCAAAAGTAATTTCAAACTAAAGTTGTGGTAGATAAGTGTGCTCTTGAACATAAGCGTGCTGTTACACAGTCACACCCCAGGGAGAGTGAAGAACTTGGGCAATAACAGGGATCAACACAGCGAAAAACGTGCTTCCAGAGGACACTGAAAACATCTACGAAACTGAAACGCAGCAAGAGCACTGCCCGGCGCAGAGCGGGAGGCTGTGACACAGCTGAGCAATGAACTGTTCAGTGTATTAATAGTTCAGAACTGCAAGGCAGTTTATAACTCCAGTAGGAAATATATTATTTAAGTTTTCACAAGCCACAGACATCGCAACATGGTATCTTGCTAAGTTTTGTGTTGCTGCTGCCACTGTTGTACAGAAAACCAGATCAAACAAAAAACACCAACAAATGTCTAGAAAGACTTTCAATCCTTCAGAACATTTTATACCCTATCTGTAAAAAGGCAAGACAAGGTTGAAAAAAGGCCAGATCATTGCAATTATTTTTTTTTTTTTAAGGAGTAGCTGTTGAAAAAGTCATGCACAGCTTTGCCCACCAAAAAGTTTTGCCTACGCTAGAAAAAGCACTGAATTCAAACTAACGCTAAAAGTAATAGCCTGTAGGACAGAAGTTGTACATTTGTGCTAGAGATCTTACATCCACTGCAGTTTTTGTAGCAGAGCAGCGTGCAAGGTAAGCACCGAGGGTTACTCTGGAAAAACTCAACACTCCCCCCCACAAACAGAGACATGGAGAGGCGGGATTCATACCTGGAAGTTGCACGAGTGACCAAGTGAGAAAGGATCACGGTCTGCCACACGTAAGACTTTGGGAGACTATTTGTCTACTCTGCCAGCTTCCCCACTGCTTCCCCGGAGGCAGAGTGAGACTCTGAGCAGGTACCGCAAGCGATGCCCAGAGCTTCTGCCCCTCCTGGCACTATGGCATGAGCTCTGGCACAATCAGAAATGCCATCGTTAAGATGGCATGACTAATACTGGAATAAACCTCTGACAGGAACAGGGTGTGACAAGGACACAGGTGTGAGTGATGCGATCTTTATTACCTTAATCCCAAAAGAATTATGGAACTTGTTCAAAAAGCTGCCCATCACAGAAAACAACAGGACAACAGTAAGCTAAGGGCACTAACTGTGACGGTCCCTCACGTCACTCAGGACAAAAACGGAGTTGTCAAGAGCCGTTTGGTGCTGGGGTAACGTGTCGGGAGCCTGAACCTGAAACACCAGCGCTTGATGGGGGCAGCCACTACGTGTGGGTTTCCCTTGCCTGAAGCATTGCTACAGCATCTATAAAGCACCGCCTGGCCTCAGATGGAGGCCACTTCTCTCCCTGACACTGTCACGGCAACGCTGACTGGGATCCGTGGCTCTGGGGCAGAGAGCCACTGCCATCACCACCACGGCCACGGCCACGGCCACCAGGACAGGCCCTTCGGCTAATTCACTCTGGATTGACTGAAAACGGGAAACCTGAAAAAGGCCTGTGTAAATGCTAAACAAAGTATTATCTGAGCTTTGAATAAGTTTTACTTTCTCCTTTGAAGCCAGGAGGCTGTTGTTGGTGTGATGCAACGGGACGTCAGTACCTTGTTAAAACAGCTGTTAAACATCACACCCACCTGAACGAACCGGCCCAGGGGCACAGCCCAGTGCGATAAAGGAAAGGCGCCGCGTGGAGCCCCCCGCACCTCGAGCCCCGGACCCTCTGAGGCCGCCTCCCGCGCCGGGGCGGCAGCGGGGGGTCCCGCAGCACCGGAGGGGCCCGGGGGCGTTCCTCCCGGAGCGGTGAGCGGCGGCGGCCGCCGAGGTGACGGTACCGCGG
>JAOXJM010000004.1:34780016-34801918 GCA_026413425.1 Tringa solitaria | reverse complement strand
CCCTCCCCAGCTCTCCTGTAGCTCCCTTCAGATACTGAAAGGCCGCTATAAGGTCTCCTGCAGCCTTCTCTTCTCCAGGCACGTGGGCATTTTGAGGCCTGTTCCTCTTAAGCTCTCTCGCTTTTAAGCTGTGTTGTCTCTCTGCAGGCATGTGTAAGATCCTAAGTTCAACTTCGAAAGCAAGCGTCTTCGTGGTTCCTTAAGTTTACTCTTCATTAGGATAGCTGCCAACTGGCTCCAGGAATTGCATCGAATTTGTCTTTAGAATGGGTTAAATATGAAGGATTTGTCAAGAACAATGACATTGACTTTATCAAGGCCTCTCTCTAGCAGGGGACTTCAGGATGAGAAAAGACAGTTCTTTCCCAACAGGAAGGTTGCCACTGAAGCTTAAGGAGGCAAATTACTCATTATTTCTCTGTCTCATTAGAGCTGATTTTTGAGGTTGTGGAATCTTTATTTTTTTAGCCAACGTAGTATTTTCTTTCATATAGCTGCAATATTAAGGGCCATCATGTGACTGTTGAAATGAATGGTAAAATTCTTTTTGACTCCATTGTAGAATCAGGCTCTTAGTGATGGCTGTGCCATAAGCAGTTTCCTGTGGTGGTGGACTGTAGTTCAGTTGTTAGCTTACAAATAAAGACTAAATGGATGATAAACACTAAAGACCAAATGGATGATACTGCCTTTAAAGAAAGCTTTTGTCACTATTTTAAGGAACATTATTGAGAGGAAGTTATCAAGTGCCAAACTTTATTACTTTCAACTCAAATTTAGCTAGCTAGCGTTTTTGTATCTGCATATTTAGGTCCTCTTTAGGAAGAGCTGTTTTCCTGTGATTTCTTTTGCCAGTAGTAGGTGCAACCAAAGCTTGAGTCTGTAATTGGGATCAAGTGGGGGAGGTTCTTCTGTTTCCCTTGGAAAAGCTTTTGATGAACTCTGAAACTTTGTGTTAAGATCTGTTATTTCTTGTAGCTTGGCCTGTGTTCCCCTTTCTTAGTCTCATCCAGTGACACGTGTACTGCGCAGCAAGGGCATCCCCAGTCTGAGGCAAATGGGCTATTTAGCCACAGCAGCGTCACACGGTGTGGAAGTCATTGGCTGTGACACTGCTGCAGATAAACCCTCCTTAGCGCCTGCTGGTAAATCCTCGTGTGTCATGGAATTAATTTCACCTTCTGAGGTTCAAATTTCATACCAATGGGTGACATTCATGTTAAAGCTGAAACTCAGTTTAACATGTTGTTCACATTTTAATATATTTGGAAGGGTTAGAAGTAGGTGAAACTCAGATTCAGGTTGTTTAAACCTTTCTTTCTCTGACCTAAGTTTGGCCCGCTTTATCTGGGCTTTGCAGTGTGTGTTTTAGGTAGGATAAATCAATTACTCTTTGAGCCCGTCTGCTGAAGCTAGGTACAGAGCTTCAGCAATGTCTGATTTTGCTAACATCCTAGTTTTAGATAAAACAATTCACTGTGTAATGAATTTAGGGGGTTGGGGAGAAAAACAGAATTTTAGAAGCAGCACTTTGTAGCATCTTTCCTGTTCTTTATTACTGCAGGTAGGTCTTTTCCAGTGAGAACTTTCTCTCTTAGCCTGCTGCTTCATCTTTTCCCTGGCCCTGTGGTAATGTCCTCCACAACATCCTTGTCCCAAGAGTTACAGTCAATGACTCAATATCCAAATGGAAACCAGTAACGACTGGTGCCTGTATTGAGACCAGTGCTATTTACTATCTTCATCACCAACAATAGACAGTGGGATCGAGGGCACTCTCAGCAAGTTTGCAGGTGACACCAAGCTGAATGGTGCAGTTGATTCACTAGAGGGAAGGGATGCCATCCAGAGGGACTGGACAGACTTGAGGAGTGGACCCGTGTGAACCTCTTGAAGTCCAACAAGGCCAATTGCAAGGCCCTGCACCTTGGTCAGGGCAATCCTCAGTATCAATATAGGCTGGGGATGAATGGCTTGCAGAGAAGGTCTTGAGGGTACTGGTGGCTGAAAAATTGGACATGAGTTGGCAATGTGTGCTGGCAGCCCAGAAAGCCAACCGTATCCTGGGCCACATCAAAAGAAGTGTGGCCAGCAGGGTGAGGAAGGTGATTCTGCCCCTCTACTCGGCTTTGGTGAGACCCCACCTTGAGCACTGTGTCCAGCTCTGGAGTCACCAGACACAGACAGGTCCAGAGGAGGGCCACCAAAAATTATGTCCTGTGAAGAAAGACTGAGGAGTTGGGGTTGTTCAGCCTGGAGAAGAGAAGGCTCTGTCCAGGGAGACCTTATTGTGGCCTTTCAGTATATAAGAAAGATGGAGAAAGGCGCTTTTTTTTTAACCAGGGTCTGTATTGACAGGACAAGGGGCAGTGCTTTTAAACTGAAAGAAGGGAGATTTAGTTTGGACATACGCAAGAATTTTTTTATGATGACGGTGATGAGATGCTGGAAGAGGTTTCCCAGAGAAGCTGCGGCTACTCCATCACTGGAGGTGTTCAAGGCCAGATTGGATGGGGCTTAGAGCAACCTGGTCTAGTGAAAGATGTCTGTAGCGGGAGGTTGGACTAGGTGATCTTTACAGGTCCCTTCCAACCCAAACCATTCTATGGTCTGTAAACTGCTTTTGTATTTATGGCAAGCGCCTATTGTCCAAGTTGTTTAGATGACTAACATTCTTATACCATTCCTCTAATTTGCCTGGGTAGTAATTGCATGAAGGAGAAGGCGGTGTGTTGACATTAAATTGTGATGAGGTTCTGAACAGTAGTTAATTAAATTGAATTTGGTTATCTGTTCCAAATTTTTTGCATTAAAAAGTAAGCTCCGTGAGTACCAAAACTCAGGAAACCAGGTTTCCTGTGCTCATGTCTTGTGACTGATTGACTTTGTTCTTAAAGCCAATGAAGTTTTGGGGGACATTTAGACAGTAACTTCCATCCTCCCATCTTTGATTCTTTGCAATCTAATACGGTGTTTGATTAACCCCTCATGACTCAAGGCATATACAAGGTAGTCTTTCTCTGCCTCCTGCTGGTTTTCACAAAATGTAAAATTATCTTAACGTGTATCCAGTCTTCTAGCAGATTTAATGGGAGCTGGTGGTGGAATCATAAGTTATTGGAAAGTATAAATGAAATGCACACAGAAGGTTTATGCAATCACATTGTAGGTTTATTGAAAAATAGGTTTAATAAACACAACACTTAAAATACTTGCAAAAGGGTGACTTATTGAAAAAAAAATTAAGGTACTGCAGCATGTATTTTGGTTGAGGTAAAAGTGAGAAAGCAATTTTAGGGCTGCTGTTTCTCCCTTGGCTTCATAAATGTGAAATGAATGCAGTAGGGACACATACAAGACCACACTTTGTGTGTGTGTGAGCTAGCTTTCTAATACCTCAAAGTATGAGGAACACTTCTTCCCAGAGTAGAATTGGGCTCTAAATCAGGTGTCTAATGTGGAGATGCATCTGCGTACTCTGAGCTGCATGACATATTTATTACTTGTAGTCAGGAAGTTCATGATCATATTGAATGTTCTTATAATGGGTTTGTTTTCTTTGAATAGATAAGACATAAAGCATATATTGTAATTCACTGAACAATCAGTATGGTGTTAAGAAAGAATTAGAAATGCAGTACAAATTTGTGTCATTACAAGATTTTAACTCAAATATATCTCTAAAGAAGTTAATAGAAATTTGTGCCCCAAAACTTTAGGAAGTACAGGACTGATAACCTCAACTTTTTCTTGTGCATATTAAGTTATAATTTTAGAGGAAAAAATTAAGTTCCCTATAAAAGTGTGTGAGAGTATAAACACAAAGGTTTGCAATAGCTTTCTAGATGAATTACATTCAGTTATGGAAATTGCATTTCAAGACTGCTTAAATACACGTTTTCTAATCTATATTTTGAAGACTTTAAATGCACATTATTGACTGACATAGGATATGATATAAATATGTACCTGGACATTGTTAAAGACATGCACTATTTTTATTGGATTATGGTGACTATCTCTATTAATGTATATTGTAAAAAAAGTATTTACCCAATAGAACAAAGACTTTCTGACCAGCAGTGTGGTTTATTGTGTATTATGATGAAACTCTGATTACAAAGATAACTGGATGCTCTTATTTTTTTGTGCAGTTGTGGTATTTCAGAAATGTCTGTACTTTGGTGATAGTGATGCCATCGTGGGCTTCCTTTCTTCTCAGAGTTTACACTCTTCGTCATTTGGATTATCATGGAGACTTTTAAGGGATGACTTAGATTTATAAAGCTAGACATCTACCTTTTTTGCAAGAGGTCTTCAACAGATTATTGACAGGATGCAAACAATAGCTCAGTTAAATTTACAAGCATCTCCTTTGATACAACAACAAGTGCTTACTTTATTAATCAAAGTAGCTGAGTTTAATTCAATGTATCTTCTTAAAATATAAAAAGTACCGTTTACCAGAAATGGTTAGGTCAGTAAGTGAATAGGCAGTAAAACCAGCAGGATTTACTGAATACAAATTGCTTATTTGGTGGCCTGGTGCTTCTTTGTATTTCTTGAGCCAAATTAATTACTACAGTTTCCAGTCCAATTAAGATTCTGGAGTATGCGAAAGGATCCAGACTCTGACTTATCGTCCTTTAGAGCTTGAGTATTGTACTTCTTTCAGCTTACTGGCTTAAGCTGAGCTGTTCTTGGGAGTAAGGTATTGCTGAGCCATGAACAGGGATGGTGCAATCGGAACATCTTTAAGTAAGATGATTAACTTAACTGTTACAGTCATACGTTGTTCAGTTGAGTATTGCTGAGTGGTACAACTGTCACTCAACGTTACCTAGAAAGAGCTTAATAAGCTAGATTTCTTTATGACTAAATAAACTTTGTCTTTTAAGAAGCGGGATATTAATACGTAGTTGAAGGGAAACTTTCTCTACTACCATACAGTTTAAAAATTATGGAATAAAATTCTGACTTTGGCAGTTTCTATGTGATACAAACTCCAGGGAAGTGTGGATGTGTAATGGAGTTGTCATGCAGGAGGAGGTAAAGCACAAAGCCAGTGCTTTCAGTGTTACCAAAATAAGGATTTACATGTGTATACGGAATTTTTAAAGACTTTAGTGTTCTTGTGTCCCTGGGCTATGTGCTCTGAAAAGGGAGATGTTGGATAGAAACATGAAGCATAACTATTGCAGAGTTAGAATTTGCTTACCATTCACTTACTGTAACTTGGTAGTTTTGTCAGAGTCAGTGAATCCTTCTGTTCAGGAGTACATTGCTATTTCTGCATCAGGGCACCAAGAACACTAATAGGTCATTGTTGCTCTGATGAGTCTCACCTGGGGCTTCCTCCCACGTTCTCTGAGAGTTCCATTTAAGCGCAGGCTCCTTTGGTTCCTGCTTGTGCCGTGTCCTGGGGGTGTCTGTCCCCCGTCCTGTTCCTGAAGTGCTCTGTGGAGTCCCCGGGGTTGACCTGGCCTGTCACCTTCCCTTGCCTGATGGTCACAGAGCCATCAGTGGGACCTGTTGCTGCTTTGCCTCTGGTGCTGGTAGATGCAGGGTCATTGCACAGCTGGTGTCTGGGGCGTCCTGGGGTCCAGACCTGCCTTCCCATAAGGAGCAGTCCTGCTCTTGCTGTTCCTTGACGCTCTGTAGCCTGTCTCCATGTCAGTTTGCCTTTTCAATATGACCATCAAACAGTAAAAGCTGATCCTTTTTGGATTAACCAGCATTTTGTTCATTTGCCACAAAGGAATTTCTCACAAATCAACTTGATAAAAAGGAATCACAGATACCTCTTTGTATCAAATGCAGAGACCCTAAGGGTTTTGTGAAAGTGAGACGTGGCACTTTTCTGATACCTATTTGACATGTTTATGCTCTGGTGTGCTGGCAGTTAAATATCCTCAGGTGTTATATCTCTTTCCAAGTTTCTCTCACTTTCAAAATCAGGTAATCAGGTGTCTTAATTTAGCCCTGCCAATTTTTCTCTGATGCATGTACGTGTAGTATACCTGTTTACATATCCTTGAAAACCATAGACTCATAGAATGGTTTGGGTTGGAAGGGACCTTAAAGACCATCTAGTTCCAACCCCCTGTGATGGACAGAGGTTGCTCCAAGCACCATCCAACCTGACCTTGAACCCTTCCAGGGATGAGGCAGCCACAGCTTCTCTGGGCAACCTGCGCCACCCTCAGAGTGAAAAATTTCTTCATAATATCTCATCTAAGTCTTCCCCTCTTTCAATTTGAAACCATTCCTCCTTGTCCTATGGCTCCGCTCCCTGATAGAGTCCCTCCCCAGCTCTACGGGCAGGAATGGGACGTTCTTGACTGTTCCTTCTAACGAAGGAAAGGCCACACAGCAATATTTGCACATTTCCAACTTCGATCTGTGTAAGTGAAATCATCCTTCCCTCCTAGATAGTGCTGAAGAGAGCTGCAGCAAGCGGCTGTGCTCCTTGAGTGTATTCTGAGCAGTTAACTTTGAGGTCAAAGCTCTTTTATTGTACTAAAGCCTGAAACTGTGCCGTTGGTTGACCTCTGACAGCTGCCAAGACAAGGGAGTTTTGGCCTAAAGAGATCCTCTCCCGAAAGATGACTAATAACTCTGGATCTCAAAAGGTATTTGGTGACTTCTCCAGCTGGAAGTCCCGTGCTTGTACCTGTTTCTTAGTGTGTGCTTCTGACGTGAGAGGGGTGGGAACCTGTTTCTGCATCAGGACCATCTGTCACCAGGAAGAGGAGCTCTAACATGAGTGGCCAGGATTCTGCTGAATTACCTCTTCTGTGCAGATGATAATATACAGAAGAAAGTATCCTTTTCAGCTTAAGAGATTCCTGCTGGGCCAGTTGCATGCACAGCATCCAGACTTGTACAATGATGTGCCAGGAAATCTGGTAGCTGAATTAGTGTCCTTCATAATCAGTGTACTTTGAAATAAATGAATATGGTGAATAATAGCTCTGGTACTTATTATTTAAGATTATTTGTACTGGGTGTTGCAGTAAAATTGTTTTTTTATCACTTATGTTTTTCTACAAGAGTTAGAATTTCTTGGACGTGATCAGGTTGCTAAAAAACAGCTGACTAACAGTGGAGCAAAATACAGTATTTATTTTTAGATTTTTTTCCCCCCAGCAGAATGATAAATAGTTCCTACGCTGTTGCTTTGCTCTGTCTGACAAAAGGCAATGAGCTGTATCTGTGAATACCCCTTTTTGTTGGTTTTGGTACAATGCAATATCTGTGCTTGTATCTAGACAACTGCTATAAACAGGAAAATCATAATAAGTGCTATGTCTCTTTGACAAATACTCTTGAACTCTTGTAATATTTAGCCCCATAAGTAACCTAGAGGTTTGAGTGGGATTTGTGAGATAATAAAGTGCTTAGATACATAAGTATACCTATGTATTTAGGAAAATATGTATATAATATGTACATACATACCTATTTTGTTGTTAGTGTTCTTCTGGCACCTGTCCAGGTACCTCGGCAAAACATCAGTAGTAGAATTATTACAGTCCTGAATCCGTGGTTTCCTTTGGAAAGCAAGTAAGATGATACGTGTGTGCATTGTATTTCTGTTGTATTTATGTTTAGGTAGTTGATGCTGCGTAGACCCTTGCTAATTTGTGCTGATGGGCTCTCCACAAGTGCACTGAGTGTGGTGACAAGGCGACGGTAGTGCCGGTCCAGCCTCTTGCCACAAGCGTGGGGACAGCCACAGTTTTGGGATTCCAGCCTGAGGGAGAACGTCCATCTCAGCGGCTGTTGTGAAGCTTACTTTGCAGTTGTAGAGAAAATAATAAAAATAGCTCAGCTACTGGAAACTGCTGGCTTTTTCTTCTGATCCCTTTGTAAGGAAAGGTTTCCCTTTCAACTAAGGGAATAAAGAAATCTGTAGGTAGCGAGCGAGTGGTTTGGGATACTGAAAAACAAAACAGGGAGAGAAATAACATTTCTTAACAGAACAAATCCAATCCCAAACCAAGTGGATCTGTAACTGGGGATAGTAAACGAATAAAGAAACCCCCTAGAATCAATGAAGTTGCTTAGTCACCTGGAAAGGTGGCTTTGTGAGCAGAAGGAACAGACCCCCAGCTGCCGAGAGATCTTTTCACAGACATCCCTGTTATGTGCACTGTAACTACTGCCAGAAAAAGGCATATGAGAAAACCTATTAATAATGTTTATTTATGCTCTATCTCACTCAAAGGTGTTAAGGAAAATACAATAGGGCAACACAGTAAAGGGGCGATGTGGGGAAGTGTTTCTTTTCTCCAGCAGAATGACTTCCACTGATGGCAGCTGCTGCCAACACTGCTGCATTTGCCAGGCAAGGGGGGAACTTACATCCGTGAGGGCATCAAAGTGGAGTGAACACCTTGGTGTTAGAACATCCTGGCACCGGTATGATGTCAAGGTATAAACACGAGTGGTAGGAACCCTTAGTGGACTCGGCGATCTCAGGCGATGCTGGAATTGACCTGGGACAAGGGCTTAATGACGTGTGGGAGCTGGGTCCTGGTCCCTCTACCTTTCTGCTCTGTCTTGCAGCACATGTAATCACATGGGTTGAGAAGAATCAGAGAGATACTGTTTTGCACATCAGTAATGCAGATCTCTGGTAACAGTAGCATTTTTCCACTCTGGTACCTGAAGCTGGACCCGCCAGGTTTCTGGGAGGTTCACAGCATGCACCCCATTCAAAGCAAAGCAACTTTGGAATGGCCGTGTCCCATCTGTGTCAAAACCAAAAAACCCACAAAACCAAAAAAATCCCCCCCCAAACCAACAAAAACCAAAACAAACCAAAAAACCAAACAAAAAACCCTGTGGTGTGTGTAACTGTCAAACTTCGTCATGCTGCCCTAATTTATAGAGGTGTGGAAGATGGGAGTGTGGAGAGTCAATGTGTTTTTTGGCTTGTTTTAAGCTGTTGGGCCAGTTCAGTTACTAGGATCAGTTAATGATAATATTACTCTGTGTGAGAGCTAGTCCTAACAGCCTGTAACTTGGACTAAACTATGTTGTCTTTAACAATTTTCTTTCAAATACTAGTAATTGTGAGGTTGCGTTCCTGGAAGGAAAAAGGAAGTTTATTGAAGTTATTAGTATAGATGAGAAGTTCTTGTACTAAAGCTGTTGTCATTACAGGCATCGGTGTTACATCATTTGTGACTATGCACCTTGCTTGTGGAGTGTCTGCTCTGTCTGTTGTCTGTTTGTCCCTCTAAGTTCTATCTTCCTAGCTTTTTGTTATAAATAATAGTTTGCTTGAAAGCATAGCTTTAGTTATTGCCTACTCCTTCGTTGTTTTCCTCTGTTTTAGAGGAATTTTGTGGATTTTCCTCCACACCCTCACTGTACTGGTTTCAACACTACAGATCTGACCCACAGCAAAGTAAAAGTGAGTGAAAGGCAAGGAATTTGATGTTTCTTCTGTGTTATATTTGCATTGTATGTCACCATCAGAACTTTTTTTTTTCTTAAAGGCAATTGCTGGTGGCCAAAATATAATCATACTTAGAATATAAGATTTCTATCAGGATGAATTTGTACTTGACTTCCAGCTGTGATTTCTCTATAACACATGATTTTTCACTGTAGGGAAAACTGCCATTTTCTTTTGGTAAAATCTCAGTAGTGATAAACATTGATCAGCAAGTTGTTGGAGGTGATTTTGTTAATTTGTTTTGCGGCTTTCGTAGAACTAGGTAGAAAGCACATTGCAGCAGATTTTCTATACAACTAAAAGTTATTTGCAAATCTTTTCCAAATCTTCTGATGAGTTAAAGTGCTGAATTTGTAATAAAAAAGACATTTTAGCTCTGAGAAATTCTTCCTTTGAAAGTACTGAGTATGATGGATGCCATGGACTATCACATTAGGAAAAGATCAGGAAATATTTGATGGATAAAGGAAGCCTCTTGTTTTCATCAGTTAGCTTTTAATGACTTATGTGTTGCTCAAGACAGGAAAATTGAAGAATATGTGAGGAGAAGCTCACACTTCAGGAGACCAATTTTCCCGTCGCTTTTCTTGAATGAGTAATACACTCAAAGCAACTGTAAATGTAGTTGCATGGATACAACTCTGACAAAGTGTCAGAGTATCCCAGAAATAATACATTTTAATACCTAATGGTCAGAACTTTATTTGGCTTAATGTACTTATTTCTGGTGATGCACTGTGCAAAACAACTGAAACACTTCTAACACTGGGAATATGAGTAGGTTGGAATGTGAACCGTGGGGCAGATTTTTGCTTAAATTCTCTAGTGTGTGGGAAGTGTTTAAAAAGGAGGGGAAAATCCAGGCATGGATGTAAAAAAAATGCCAGGGTTGGATTTTTTTTGTTCTTGTTTTTTATTTCTTCTTTAAGTCTGAATGATGGCTTTTATGCATATTGTGAAAACGCATAATTGCTTCAGTATTCCAGCACAAAATGGATAACAACTAAGGCAGGGCTTAGCCATAGTGAGGGAGACTGGGACCATGTCTTGACATAAAATAATTGGCAATCGTGTAGGTAAAAATGTGCTGCAAGACTACAGATGTCCCTGGCAAAGTGACTTCACTTTAATATTTCCGGTTTCCTGAGTGCAGTAATTCACAACTCTTAACAGTTTTTTGCCTTTTTGGTTTTTTTAGTCTATAGTGAAGCAGGAAGAGAGACTGAGGGTAGTTACTGGTATGTCTAAAAAAGCCTGGGACTGAAAAGCATGGACTTCCATCCTTAGAATAGAATACTAACTTGTAACAGCCTTCTGGCATGCGATCTTGGAAAACCAGTCTTCTGTGTCCTAGTATTCCCAATTTGTCACACTTAATCTACACTAATCTTCTCAATTTTTATAAAAGCTTTCATTAGGTTTAGTGATTCAGATCTCACATAGAAGGTGCTATAAGAGGAAAACTGTTTGTAATCCTTCATTTTGTATGTTAATAATAGGAAAATACACGGTTGTGGTTCAGGTAATTTTTTTTTTTCAAGCAAGTTCCTTATTGCATTTCCTAAAGCATTCAGGAAATACACATATTATCATCTTAAACTGCATTTTGCCAGTGCATGCTCATTACTTATATGGTTCTGTCAGGAAATCATATGGGGCTTACTGTGCTTCTTTGTAAGCATTCAGGAATCATTTCATTAGTGTATTATCCAGAAGTCAAAACCAAGTCGTAACATACTATAACTATCTCACTTATACACAGTTTACTAGGACTATAGTTTGACTTATTTGGATTCAGTTGATGGGAATGTACTATTCCATTAGAAAATGCTTAGGTACATTAGCAGAAATTATTGCTGATGTTTAAAAAAACTAAGTCACATTATGGCTTGCAAGGAATTGTATCTTGAAAACATGCTCGGATTTGATCTTCTTTCCTTTCAGTTCATACCATTCTTAATTAAAAAATTGCTATGCTTTAGATTAAAAATTTTAATTTAGAAATGGATTTTTGGAATAACTTATTCCATTTCTCAGCTGTCAGGATAACTGAAGTCCAATTTTAACTTAATTCCCTTAGGTTGCCTACTAAATATAACTTGTGATGGACTTGTCTTTAGCGAAGGACATGGATAAATCTGTTGTTGTTCTTGGACACCTGATGGGTCTCGTAAACTCTCCTATACTTATGTTACAGTTTGTTCTGCCACGCATCCTAGTGCGTCACCTCATTCCTGCCTCCCTTGCCTACCTAAGTAGGTGTTTCTGTTTCCACTTGCTTTGAAATTTACCCATTTTTTCTTTTTTTTTTCTCCAGAATATTTTTTTTTCTCAATCAATCAAGCGCCATTAATTTCAATTTAGATGGGGATCTGTTATTTTAACTTTTAAGCCAGAGGACAAACACTTTAATTGCTGCATTGGCAGTGGAGGAAGTCTGGAAAGCTGAAAACATAGGGATTCTAAAACATTTGATCAGTTCTATTTTAAGTGCAATAAGATTTTAAAAACAAGCAAAAAAAACCCCTCAACTGGCCAAACAAAAACCCCTTCCATCCTGGGTGCGGTACTCATAAAAAGAGAAGCGTTGCAATTGCACAGACCACAGATTTTTTTTTTAGCAATAGCATTGAGCTTTTTAAGGTGATTGGGGAAACTGAATGGACAAACACTTGCAATTGTTTCACAATATAAAAGTTTACTTCTGGTGGCATGAATCACACCTTTCCTGAGGGCTGCTGTGGGTCAAGTCTCCTGAGACTTATACTCTTTTTGCACTCAAAGTTCTGCTCAGAACTCTGGGGGCTATAGATACTGTCCAGCATTTCTGGATCCCTTGCAGTCGGATACTTCTGCCCTCTGTGCTCTACTTGTGCAGCCCCAGCAGTGTTGGCTGCTGTTGGAACAGTCACGTAAGCGCTGTGTGGTGGGTGTAGGAGGGCTGACCCCCTTAGAGGCAGAGCCTTACTTTGTGTGTGCCACCCCTCCTGTCTGGTGCACGGGTGGTCAACCTGTGTTTGGAGGAAATGTCACACCTACTGTGTACTCACTGAGCGGCTGTTACTGACCCGGAGGTACTGGACTTAATCCCCAAGGTGCAGGGCATCATTTTTCCTTCCTCAGAGCTCCCTGTCTCCTGGGGACCCGCCTGCTTCTCTGGCTTGGGCAGCCAAGGTGCGCTTGGGCCAAACTGCTGCTGTGGGTCATCCAGGGATCAGCTCCCAGGAGGCAGCGTGGGGTGTCGCGTTCTCCCTGTTAAGATGCAGGTGAACACCACTAGTGATGAAAGACTGATGTTAGCGTAACTTTTAACAGTCCTGAACCGGCAGTGTATACTTGCCCAATTAATGCCTGTTTTATGATGGTAAAAGCTATTTGCCTGCATCTCACTTGCTAGTAAGATGAGGTAAATTGAACATTAAGTCTTATTTAGAGACTGACTGTCTTATTGTTATTACTAATGCTAAGTAATTATTCCTGTAGGCAAATGTGATCCGCAGGGGTGTGAAACAATGGGAAGCAAGAAGCTTCCCTGAGAAGGAAAAACAAAGGAAAACAACTTGACTGAGCATGGGATACTCTATAGCTGGCTGATGAGAAGTAGTAGGGCTGGGGTATGTCTGCCGTGCTGTTGTGACTCGGAATTTACACACTCAGAGAGTGTTCTGGTTAGAAGACTGAGGGAAGTCCTGAACAAAGCGCCCTCGTCTTGGGCCAGGGCACAATTGACATAGTCTAGACAAGAGACTGAGTTATTGGATGGCAGAGTAGGCTGGATAGTCATCGTTTCTCTGTTTTGGGGGGAGGGCATGGAGCAGAATGCAGAGCAGGATTCATGGCAATAGAAACCTCACAGGACCATGAAAAAGACCCGAGTAGGAAAGTTACGGGAGTGAGGAGAGACCTGGGTTCAAGTCTCTGCAGGAGATTGTTCACCTTAGGCCAGCCTATACTGGATTGCTGAAGTGGAGAAGACCTTTCAGAAAACAGTAAAAGGAGGCCAGTCAGGAAACTTCTGATTCTTCTCTTTGGCATCCTTTTCTCTAGCATAAGGTTTGCTGCTTGAAACATTAGATAAACTGAAGACTTTTGCTATTTTGAGTGCGAATGTTTGTAGGTTTTCTTGGAATTGCTGCTGTGTGTAGTGATTGCAACGCACATTTGAGTTGCTCTTTAAGAATTCCATCTGTCTTTTTTAAAAAAATAAAAACCACCAAAAAACAGATGATGGAATTTAGAAGCAATAAAGAGAGATGAAGATCTGAAGCGTTATTTCAGATTAGTTCAAGTCTCATTCAGTTTACAGGAAAGACTAACATGGGTCCTTTCCTGTGGAACCGATAGAGAAATCTGTCCTTTTAACTGAGCGAGATTTGCAAATGTTATTGTAGAATGTTTAGTAAATGCACACATAAACAGTGTTCACATTAATAAAATGTGTTAGTAAATACATCCATAGTCATGGGAAGACTAATACCTATACCTTTACAGTCCAAGCGGTCTGCTGGCGTGTGCTGGTTTTCCTTGTTGGGAGTTGGGAGCTGTGCTGGTTGCAGCTGCTGGGCTGGCCCGTGCCCCCGAGGCTGCCCCTGGGGTTGTGGCTGCCAGAGGTCCCTCAGTGGGAGAGTCATTGTGACTGCTGTTCCCCTTGCTCTGGTAAATGGACAGCCTAAGGTTTTCATCCTTAACTTCACTCCGTGACTTTTCTTTTAAACAGTGCTGGCTATGAAACTACAGAAATTATGTAAATATCTGAGTATAAAAATATATTTGTTTACGTTGCTTAGCCTTTGCAGCTGTAGTGATCCTAGCTGGAAGGTCATTGCACACCAGGGTGTTAGTAATCCACATAACTATTAAGCAGGGAGGGCACTGTGCTACGCTGCGTGGATGGGCCAGTCTCCAGGGCTATGGTGTGCTGCACGTGTCCTCTGGCTGCGGGAGAACCTCGGCTGGCCCAGCAGAATGGAGGAGCCTGGAGGGACCAGCAGTGGCCACCCTGACACCACCTGCATGGCCTTGGCTTTGCCTTAGAGGGAAGAAGCATGTTCTCATGTCAACATCCTTATGTTTGACAGTAGAAATGATGAATAGAGTTGGTTTCTTCCAAAAAAAATAATAATCCTGTAAGACCTCTACAGACCAAAATGCTGATGAACCTCAGAGATGACAGTGTGTCATGCTCTGACTTGAGGTCTGTGTCCAACGCTGTGCAACTTGAGATTCCCAGCATCTGAAGGAATATCAGATTATTATACTGTCCTCTTTATACTTCTAGTGTTAGTGCCATTAAATGGTATTTTAGTCAATACCAGCAGTGTTATAATTTTCTTGTTTGTTTATTATTAACAAGATTGTACTTGTTAATAATACCAAATGCCTGTCAGCTCTTTGGAATACCAAGAACTTTGTTTGATGTTTTCAAGGAAGCATATAGTGTTAGGGGCTTGATGGACTATAAACATTCTTTTCAGTCTCCTGTAACTTAAAAGGGCTTAGCTGGAAGCAGTTCTGCAATGTTGCATATTAAAAAAAAAAGACCTTAGTGGAAATTAAAGACAGTGTTTCAAAACATTGTACCAGGCTCCTAGAAACAAAAGCTGTTCTAATTCCAGGTTTATGCAATGCCTCATGCATTAGGACATCCAATTTAATTTCAGTTTTGAGACCTTTCCATAATAATGTGTAGTAGACAACAGAAATGTTGTCCAAATAGGTTCATTTTACTGAAGCACTAGTTATAACTGTCAGTGATTTTACATTAGTTTTAAAACGTGTTGCTGATGTTTTGTAACATTTATTTTTTGCTTTGTACCCTTCTTTGAGGTGGTAAACAGTCTGTATAATACCAATAATAATAGAGTTTGGTAATAATCACACAAAGTGGCAGTAAGCCCACCTCTATTTTGGACAATACACTTTTTAAACACAAAAACTGAGCAAGTCCGTGATTAGTATTTCTCTTGAGAAAAGAATTCACAGTCTGTTGGGGTGATATCACACAAGCCTACTGAAGCCTGAGAGGGCTGCCTGGAACAAATCCGGACAAATCTGATCTTAGCTAAATAAAAAATAAAAATTAAAAACTGGAGCAAATCAAGTGAAGCTAGTGGATTATTCTGGATTTATACCATTTTATTTTGACCAGAATATGGCTGATACTACTGTAAAACTAGAAATGGAATCAAATCCCTGAGTGCGAAGGTCCCCTCAAACTTTTGATATAATCTCAAAACTTGGTCATGTGCTACTTGAGACAGAAGTGTTAACATGCCTTATAATGGAAATAAACAGTTTATAGAAAGCGTTCTTCTTATAACATAAACAGCCCTTTTCTGACATGTCCTTTTACTAATCTCTCTACCAAAATAGGGTTATTTCTACAGAATACCTCTCTGTGTTCAGATTAGTTTCTGGTTGCCTTACCTAATTTACAATGTTGTTTGAATGTTGATTTCACTCTCTCCAGTTATTTTCTGTGATAGACTGCCAAACAGAATGTCTCTTGACTGGCACAGTATCTTAGGGGACATGAAGAGATGCTTTTGTTTTAATGGAGCGTGGTACAGTGTAGAGGACACCAATTCAGAGGAGATTAGTCTATTTAATTAGTGCTACGCTTTCTAAGGTATAGCAAGCAAATATAGTATTTAGTGGTCCCTTTATTTGATTGGTCTACATGTACCTCCCGTGGTACCCTTTTGATTCCAGACCAGCTCTCTTCATTAAATAGGCTGTTATTAAAATGCAGAAATACACTGTAATTTTCAGTTCTTTCATTTGTTTGTATTTTAAAGCAGTAATAGAATTTAAAGCAATTCTGTTAGGATTTGCCCAAGTTCTACATATATTCTTAATTACAAAATATCCTAATCCATCTGAAATCAGTTACAAACTCCTGTTACTTTTTTGGGAGGAGCAGCACGTCCAATTTTCTTAGAGCCGTATAAAACTTTGTATGAGTTGTTTTGGTTTGGGGTGGTTTTTTTTGCTTAACTAATTGGTCTCTTTAAAATATTATCCTTAATAATACTATTATTGTGATGTGCAGTGGCCTGTTACAGGATAATTTAAAAAATATTTTCTCTGACATTATCCCACTGACATTTTGCAGATTTGATGTAAATTGAAGCAGAATATCCTGAAGGAAGTGCATTCTTTAACAGTCTATATAATCTCTTGTTCCCACATCCTTCCCTATATATTACTGATGGCCATCTTTAAAATTCATACTCCCGATTCAGCTGACATAATGGTTGTTCCATTTATAATATACAGGTAGTTTGTAAAGATCACTACAACTAGCAATTAAATTTTTAGGTAGTGAAATTTGCAGGAGTAAAATCTAAAGGTTAAACAAAAATCAGTGAGTGGAAACTGTGTTAACTGTTGAAAGAACAAGATCTCCACATGATGTATTTGCTGAGACTAAACCAGTTAATGTCATAGGCTTGTAGTTACTTTCACTTGTGGCCTGATGGAATGCCTGAGTACCTTTTCTGTTTTTCCATCTCTCTCAACTAGTTTAATTAAAGGAATACCACACCCTAAAACTTATAAATCTTTTATATTTTTAGATAATACCTATAATAATTGCCTATAGTTGTGGCTACAATACCACAACTACTATGGATTTTCAGAAAAGAGTGAATTAAAATGAAACTCAGGGATTTAAAAGCAGACATGCATCAGACTTTATGCAAAAACTAGAGTATTGGCTGGGGAATATAAGATGGAACTGGACTCCAGAAGAGTTTGAATAAGCTATCTTTACAGATTTCTGGTAATTAGCCAAAGTGGCTAATAGTTAGAGTTGGGATGATAGAGCTGCACCCCTTGGAAAATGATACATTGTTTTTTTTAAGATTTTAAGTTTCAATATTCTGGCAAATAACGAACTTTTTGGAAGACTTTGATTCTGACTATTTTCTTCAACCCAGCTTTTTTTTTTTTTTGCTAGCTTGATCCACGTCATCTTGAATGTGTGGAAAAAATGGATTAAATTAATTGGTAGTAAAATGACAACAATAGAAATTCAAACAGTAAATCAGTCAAGTGGCATCCTGAAGTGAAAGAGTGTGATTTGAATGGTTTGAGAGCACCACCATAACTGAGATTGAATTACAGTCTGCTTAATGTGAGGTCTGTGAATACGAGCTGCATAAAACAATTTTGTCTAAGGTTGAGCAGAATGAAAACCTGTCATCCAGGAGAAGTCCTGGTGCATATATAGCTCAGTAGAATGACAATAAAAAGATGGTTAGGAAGAGAAGGGAGAAGAATTTGGGATTCAGGATGGAGAATTATTTAAGGGCATGTGAACTAGGAAAATGAGGATTGAAGGACATACGGTACAGAAGGAAGAGGATTACAGGGCCTGGAACATTGGAGGCCACAGATTACTGGAATACAAATTATGAATCTTTGCATATATTCTGCTTGTGCTTCAGCCAGAGGAATTCCATGGAGATCTGCCTATTACCGAGGGATTGCTGCCTTAACAGTCTTTTCTGCTGAACTAGAAAGGAAGCGTGTAGTCTGCTGGCTAAGTGTAGGTGATGCAAGTGTTATCATGCAATAACACATGGACACGTGCCACCCTGGAGTGTTAAAGTCTCGTATTTCAGAGTCACAGTGAAGAAAATCCTTCCAATTATGATTTTAAATCTATATATGTGTATGCTCACAGACACACATGGAAACAAATTGTAGGTAAAATAAAGTAACTGCAAAATTGCTAGCTAATAGTATTTTTTTTAGTTTCTCCAGAGATTTGGAATATTTAGTGAGTGCTAATAAGAAATTAATGTATTTCACATTTATGTGTAGTATAGTACGGATATGGTGTCTTCCTCCTCACTTTCCTTTTTTAAATAGATTAGTGGATTAACAGAACGCTAAGGAAAAAGTAGGGTATAAGCAGGCACTATGAAATCTTCCCTTCACACACTGACAGTTTAGTTTTGCAATACCTTTTGTTTGTGTCAACCAGAGGCCCATCAGAGTGAGTGCTGCAGTGTGGTGGTTCGCTGTAGAAGGCTAATTCAGACCGCAGTCCATGAAATTTGTGTTGGTGTGCTATTCCCTCGAGGTCTCAAGAGATTAGATTCACGTACTAGGGTACTGCATTCTGTAAGCTCAATTCTAGTTTAAGTGTGGTATCTGAAGGCCATGAAAAGAGTTCTGGGACCCGTCCTGCCTGCAAGTAAATGTGTCCTGACCACATTCTGTCAATGTACCACTGGGGGAGAGAGTAGAATTCTGCATGGCCCCAGTAGCAGAGTTACTAGCCACAGGCACCTGCCTTACTGCTATGAACTTCAGCCTAGCAGAGCATATTAGCAGCACCTTCCTTGCTGAACGTTGTGTTTATGTGCTTTGCAGCATTTGGGACTGTAAAATGCTCCTTTCTCTGTGACTGTTTGTAAGGAGGTGTGGCTTGTTTCACTTCTGAGGCTGGGAAGGAATTTTCTGATCTTTCAGCAGAGTAAACCAAATCCTTATTTTTATGGCTTCCATTTTCTCTTATGTTTTTGCAGCTCTTTTAAAAACTTTCTCAGTGTTACTAATATTCATATGTATTCTGAGAATCTTCCCAAATCATATTTTACCTTCACAGAATCACAGAATGATATGGGGCTGGAAGGGGCCTCTGGAGATCGTCTAGTCCAACCCCTATGCCAGAGCAGGTCCCACAGGAACGTGTCCAGGCAGGTTTTGAATGTCTCCAAAGAAGGAGACTCTGTCACTTCTCTGGGCAGCCTATTCCAGGGCTCTGCCACCCTCACAGCAAAGAAGTTCCTCCTCGTGTTTAGGTGGAACTTCTTATGTACAAGTTTGTGCCCATTTTCTCTTGTCCAGGCCTTCTTGGTTTGGTTTGGATTTGTCTTTGAGATATTTCTTCTACACAAGTTACTTGTCAGTCTGTTAAATGTTCATGTCTTAAACGTTCACGTTAAATACTTGCTTCCACAGTGGGCTGTGATTTCTGCTTCTTTCCTCCCAAGAAGCTGGAATACGCTTTTCGTGCCATTTGTGTGTAAAGTGTGAGTGGTAGCCTGACATTGCTACAAAGCCTGTTAGAGTGCCTCTTCCCTCTTAGGTAACAGTGGGGATCTGAACCAGCATCTGCACTTGACAAACTGCCTGGCTTCTGTACCCTGAATGTTCTCCTCTTAAGCCTGTGCTAGTGTTCCCGTCGTGGACGCAGATGTTGGGCCGGGGTGGCCTTCTTAAGTAGCCTTTCTTTTGAGCAGCATGTTGTTTAGACTGTAGAAGGCATTGTAGAAACATTTCTTTTTCACTAATTCCACATACTGTATGGCTGACTCATATCTAATGATTCTTATATACGGGTTATACTCCTATAATCATTCCAGTCCAGATTGAGCATTCAGGACTGTTATTTATGCCATTGTGTCTGTGAATTTACATCCAGGATTATACTCTTCAGCTATTTTGGTTCTAAACTGATATATCAATAGCAATAGAAAATGTGTTCCTAATTGCATCAAAAACTGGAAAATCTGCAAAATAGTTATAATAAACTGAGTCTTGTACATTAAGCACATCATGTATTTTGCTGTTGACAGCAAGGGGGGAATCTGAGCCAGTTCCAGGTGCTTTGGAAAGTAACTGGACACCAGCTTCTGCGGGAACAGGGTTGTCTCATAGGAAGACTTTTCTAATAATTTGTAGAGGATTGGGGATTTATGTCTGCAGAATATCATTGCAAGTTAGCCTGTGTACAGATTAAAGAGTCATCATATCAGTTTTTTCAGGTATCTAGCTAATGTTAAGGTTTTCAAACTTAATCCTATTGCGTCCCAAATAATTCAAACCATTTTCAGATCACCATTTGGATAATATTTTTTTTATTGCAGCACCTAATAATGAGATGTATGAAGACACTATTTTCTGCATTAGTGTAACAATATCTCATTATATGTGTATGTTGGAAATCCTGAGAAGTTCCTTTTAGGAATGAAAACCTTTAACTAATGGTGGACTACTTAATTATTAATAGTCTTATAACCCAGGAACCTAACCTGACTCAATGGATGCAGACCAACTTGGCATAACATTTTGTGTCTTTAGGGGTCTATAGCGACAGAAAATATCCGTAGTCACAGTCCCCTTCTTTTGTTTAAGAACACATTTGGCTTTGTTTGTACTCAAGCTTTTGATTCCAGAGGATTTTTTATGAAGACAAAATAGAGAATATAGTGTAAGTCTGTTTTTTATTAATCAGCAGAAAAAAAACTTGGAACAAAGGGTCACTTCTGACCATTTCTAAGTAACTGAAAGGGATTTATTTGCTCAAATAAATTCTTAAATTAAATCTGCCTGTGTTATCTTTTTGTGAATATATTCACTGTTCCAGATACACAGAGCCATTGTTAACACTGGTAGGACTGCAGAGCACATCCTACAGTAAATGGCAGTAGTCTCATAAATGAAGGCAAAATAAAAGAAAATGTGGCTGCCTATTAAAATACTGGTTCTAATTAACATAATCTTACAAACTCCACTTAATTGCATATCTAATGGTTCAAAAACAGCCATGGAGAGCTAGTGCTTTGTTCATTGTACCAGACAGTGTGCTGTACGTAGAATGCTTTCAGAAAGGCAGGCATTCATAATAATGCATCTTATGTACAGTGTTACACAGACATAAATTTTAACCTCTGTTAAAGCAGCAGTAGTTGTGAGTCACCAAATCTCCCTCTGAATAGTTTTTTTTATATCACTTTTATTGTTTGTTTGTTTTGTTTAAAGAATATTTCTAAAAGGTGTGTTTTTCTATTCAGAGAATAACCAGTGAATTAGCGAGTGTCTAATGATAAAACTTCTAAATATTATATGTGAATCAGTCATTTTCTGGACAAATATGTTGTTTGCCTAACATTGTAATCAGTCTAAAGCATAACCAGTTATTTTTGTATTCAAATATCATACCAGATACTAATAACCAAGTACCAAAATTAGTCATGCAATTGGGCAGTTAGACTTCCATGTGAAACTGTGTGTGCACGGTTCAAAAAAACCCTTTGTAAAGGGAAAACAAAGCATTTTCTGGCTTTTGGAAATGTTTTAAACTATCAACATACTTGTGATATGTTAAATCGTCCAGACTAATGTAGTGTAATTTACCAATATTACTTTGCATATACCATCTATTGGTATTTCAGCAAGGTTTGGGTAAGACAAACCCTCAGGTCATTTTGGAGGTTATTCTTTTAAGAGAAAATGCTTTACTAATGTTAAATGCACTTGAATTTCTGATGTATTGTTCTTTGAGAAAAATTCACAGTCACTCCTTATACCAGGGAAGCTCTACAGAGAGACTTAGATAGGTTGGATCGTTGGGCTAACATTAATGGTATGAGTTTCAACAAGGGCAAGTGCCAGGTTCTGCACTTGGGCCACAATA
>JAOXJM010000004.1:34750802-34769148 GCA_026413425.1 Tringa solitaria | reverse complement strand
GTCCTTCTGGAACTGGGGAGCCCAGAACTGGACCCAGTGCTCCAGATGGGGTCTCTCCAGGGCAGAGCAAAGGGGCAGGATGACCTTCCTCTACCTGCTGGTCACATTCTTCCTGATGCCTCCCAAGATGCCATTGGCCTCCTTGGCCACAAGGGCCCATTGCTGCCTCATGGTCATCTTGTCCAACCAGGACTCCCAGGTCTATTTATGTTATAGGTCTTTACATTATAAAGCTATTCTGCTTAATGGTAATCTTCTGGATGCTGGAGAGATTGCTCCATCAACAAGCTTTCTTCATACAACACAGACTGACTACAGAAACTTCTGTTAGTAAAATATAAGTGTGTGGCTTCCCTGCTGAAAGTCTATTGTGTATTTGAAAATTTTCCCTGTTGCCCTACCAAGGACATCAGAAATCGCTGCTTTCTATCTGGAAAGTAAACAATGCATAGCATGTGAGCAAAGATAAAAACGAGCAAGCACGTTAAAAGGCATTTGGACGTGCTGGGTCTTAGGTAGCTGTAACCAGATGGTAACAGCAACGTGGGGCTGGGTGGACTTTAGGAGATCCATTTGGCTCTCTCTGTGCTGAGACATGGGACATTGACCTAAGCTCTTCCCAAGAGGTATTTGTCTTTAAATGGATTCATTCTTTAAAGCTTAGGGTGAGAAAAATTTAGAAGTACACTTGGAAAACCAGTTCCACTCTGTAGCTGCACATATGTTCTGAAAGGTTTCCTAATGCTGATCGAAACTATCTTCGCTGTAAATGAAGTTAGCTTCTCTCTCTGTCAGAGGAAGCTGAGAACAGCTGATCACTGTCCATTTTATATGGTATTTGGAGACGTGATTTGTGCTCCTTCCCTTAATCACAGTCATTGAAGTTTGCATTCATTTACTGCTCTTTGCGAACCTCTT
Organism: Tringa solitaria; assembly: GCA_026413425.1. Lineage (NCBI taxonomy): Eukaryota > Metazoa > Chordata > Aves > Charadriiformes > Scolopacidae > Tringa > Tringa solitaria. The sequence goes on along the minus strand of JAOXJM010000004.1, from coordinate 34,768,230 downwards.
AGTATCTTTTACTTTCTCCAATTCGTATTTATCTTCTGAAATTCTAGTGCCATGATCTAGAAATAATTTTTCAGCTGGGGCCTTACATGTCACAAGCACCAGGAACAGTGACCTCACCAGTCACGCTCTCACTTTTTGAATGAGCTGTGCTTTTTTTTCGCAAAGGCGTTGCTTTACTGACTCATTCTCTGTTTGTGCCCTGCTGTAGTCCTTTACGCTTCTTGGCAGTGTTGCTGAAAGCGGTTATTCTGTATGGACTTGTGAATGGAGTTTGTCTTTATAACTTTCATCAGTGCATGAAAGTCTCTTTGAGTTGTTAAATTGATTATGAAAATCCCTTCAATTCTGTTTCCAGAAGTATTTTAACACCTGTCGCCTGCACAGTTTCAAAGTGCTCTTTCCAGTCATGGGATGGAGCTAACTACTAACATCCAAGACTGAGAAATTGCGGTCTTAGTGGGTGACTCAGTGAAAGTGTTTGTCCCCAAAAGCAAGCAGACCGTCAGAAAGAATTACTAGGAATGGACAGAGATCTAGTAGAGAAGGTCATTGTATAATGGTATAAATCACAGCCAGTATCTGTGGTGAATATCCTGTGCAGTTCTGGCCCATTCTTTTCCAGTGATATGTAGTAGCACTGAAAAAGATGCAGAAAAGGAATATAAGCATGACTGAAAGTATGGAACGGCTTATGTATGAGAAACTATTGAACAGACTAGAACTCCTGAAGACAGCCAAGTAAAGAGGAATATAATAACATGTAAAATTATCAGTAGCATGCCATGTTGCCATGCAGGTATGAGCTGACTGATGGCAAGCTTAAAACAGACAAAAGGAGGTCATGCTTCAATGTTTCATTAACCTCTAGTACTCTGTGATGTAGGGTACTGCAGATGGTTAAATAGGGTTTTAACTGCAAGTTAAATAGGGATTTATGAAATGAATGAGAAAACAATTCACCCACAACTATTAAATACAAAGTCACTACCTTTGGTTCAGAAAAGTGCAGTTGCAAATCTCTGTAATCTCAATTTTAGGGAAATACCACTGTTTGCCTGGATTTTGCATTTCTCCTCAGGCATTCACTATGGCCCCTTGTTAGATACAAGGTATGGGTTCAGTGGACCTTTTTTTTGTCATCTATTGTGGCTGTTTGTGCGCGCTAAGCTTGGGCCTGTGCGAGCGATGGACAGAGGCTCACTTCAGTGTGCCTTACAGCCAGAGCTCCTCAGTGGCAAGCAAAGGTACAGGGTCTGACTTGTCCTGGAGAGAAATTCCTTTGTAGAAATACTTATTTTTTAGAAATTGTTGTACATAACAACAAAATACAGGTTTTGGCCCAGCATTAGGTATAGTGTATGGTGCCCTTGCTTTCTGGAGGGCGGTGGGTTCCCATAGTACCCGTGTAACAGCATAACCTACATCTCCCACTCCCTGGCATTGCTGTCACATATCACTCCTGCAGAGTTTTACCTTTCCCGATATCCTCTGTGATAAAATGTATTTGCTTTAGGAGCTTGGTAAGGTGGACCCAAACACCTCAGATGAAGGGCAAATAGAATTTTGTTACCTGCTATGTTTATTGTACTGGTCTGTATGTATTTTGATAAGGTTTTTCTGATATAGTCCAAGAACAAAGTTAATAAGTAAATTCTGCTTTTGAGAAGTTGCTGAATTCTTTTCGAATTCATTTCTCTACATCCTATCTCTAATTGAAGAGAATAAGTATTTTTTCTATGGGTAAGGAAAGCTTGAACTGGCAACACCCTTTAATACCAGGTACATTCACAAGAGGAGATCCTTAAGAAAGCAGTGAGAAGACACTCTGAAACAGTAATTTATATTGCATCATTGACATTTGAATGAAGGAGTAATTTTCATTGCACAAAATTTGATTCAGTAAATCTCCATAATTACTGAACTTAAAAAAATCCCATGGAGCTGAATAGCTAGCTTCAAAAGGAAAAATCCAGATCTTGGTCTGTTGAATGAAGCACTGCTCTTTCTCTTCATACAGTAGCTTGAAACTTGAAAATTTAAATTCTGCCATAAGTTTCTGTTAGTTTTTCCCAAGTGAAATCATATGCATTGAAGTCCACATTTGAGCCATAGGTTGGTGGGTTAGTATTTGGCAGTTTCTTAATATAGTTTGCTTTTGTGTGGCGTGACTCAATTGGAACTATGCTAAGCAGGATAGCCACGTGGAAAAATGCATCACGTTTGATGACAACTGTCTGTAAGGTCTGGCCAGATGTTACTGCCTGTTTCTAGGGGGAACCTGGCTTGACCTTCTCGTCATTCTGAGGTTCATGTAGAGCAACGGCCATGTTCAGGGATGTATCCATAACCAACATTAACTAACCCTGCTCTGCCTGCCGCACTGGGATGTGGTGGGTGCTGGGGAGCTAGAGGAGATGTGTGGAACGTGCTCTCCCGCCTGCTCGCGGCCGTGCCGTGTCTCCGCTCTGGAGAGGCCGGTGCAGGTACCCGGCCCCTGCGGGTGCTGGAGAGCAAGGTCAGCACCCGCCTTCTGCTGTCTCTGGCTGTGCTCTGTCATCGGACAAACCCGGTGCAAAAAGGGAAAACCTGCAACTCTAGGTCTGTAAAGTGCTGTAACCAAAGCGGTGGGAAGTCTGTAAATATAGCAAGTGCATTCGTGACTCCAAGCTGTTCTTCTAGAGAAAAATCAGAAGGACTTAGTATGCAGGTTCCCTCACTTGCTGCCAGCCACACACACTCAGAGTGGGACTCGGAGACATAATCATTGTCAAGTGAGAATGAGCATTCTGCATAGGTGTAATGCTAGGATGTACATTAAAGGTAATTTATTGTGTGGTAAATGTGAGGCCCTCAAAGTACTTAAGCTGGAAGAAAAAAGCTTTGATCTCATCTACAAAAACTAGATAATTGTGTCAGTGAATTACTGATGTCGCCTGCATGAAATGATTTTAACTGGACTGATTAAATAGGAATACATGGAAGATGTTCTTCAGACTGCTGTTAACACCCCCTCTCTATAGATTTTATTTTGAATAAGGACATATTTTTATGCTGTTTTATTTTAAATGCAGGTGAACCGAGGAAATTTGACCCAAAGTTCAGAGGACCTATTCATAACAGGTAAATACCTTAACTCATTCTATTTAACAATTTTGGTTTTGCAGTGAACCGGAGATTTCTATTAAAAAAAAATGTGAATTTGATTCTGCAATTCTTTTAAATCTGGAAGAGAGTCCTTACCACCCTTGAGGATGTATGATCGCTGGGGAATTTTCAACTGTGTGCTTGTAAGTTCTTTCAATTTGAATGCCAGTGCTGTATGCCTCGTGTTGTCTAGTGCCAGCTCTCTTACCTTGTGCTGATGTAGGCAGGACCGTTTGGGGTGTCGTTAAGTCCTGGGGTGCCCTGGCCAGGCGCTGCGGTCTGTCTTGTTCCCACGCAGCACGGGACGGGAGCCCCAGGACACACCATCCCTCACTTTGCAGCTGGCTTTCCTGCTCCTGTAGTCCCCTCATGCAGGGATTTATTTCATTCTCTCTGGAGCACGGCCACGTGTGTGCACGGCCACGTGTGTGCACAGCTACATGCACGCCGTCAGAGACACGGCCAGTGCCGGAGTGGCTCAGCCCTGAGACCCTCACTCCAGGGAACGGCTTTTGCGTGTGTGAAGAGTGCCTCTGGAGAGAGTGGGACTGCCTGTGGCCTTGCAGGGCTGGATCCAAAACACTGCAGTTTAACGGTGTTGAGAGCAATTTGTCACCGTGTCTCTCGCTCGGGTGCACGAGGAGCAGTGAAACGGCTCTGCCTGCAGGACTTCTGTTTACTGTTGCTGCGTGGTACAGCTGGTGTCTGGTTTTGCCCTGTGGCTTACTGTACCCTCTGCGCGGTTGCTGTGAGAGCTCCTGCGGTTCCAGGTTTATCCACGTGCTGTTCTCACCGCACGTTCCACAGCAGCCTCTTAAAACCACAACCGGATGAATACAGCGCAACACGGCTGTACCACGTGTGTCCAGTGCATTTCACCCTGCTTCAGTGAGATGGTATTCTTGGAAACAATAGAAAAAAGATAAGTTCTCTAAGCATTAAGGGTCTGGCTTCATTGTGCAGCAGACCCTAAGGCGGCGCTGGCTGCATTGGTGTTCACAGAGCACTTCGCAATGGGGTGCGCCTGGGTTTAGATTCAACCTGCCTTGGTTGGTCACCGGCACCCGGTGACTTGCCGGCCCCTTTGGGGTCATCGGCGCAGCACCCTGCAGTACCCTGCGGATGTGCCCTTGAAGTAGTTTAAGATTACTATTAAGTTTTTTTAAAGACAATGAATGAACTGGGTTTTTTTAATACCTTTTTCCAAGTACTAAGATAAATAATTAAGAATCACAGTCTTTCAAGCAAATAAAGACTCTCTAGTTCCTGTGAACAAAATGCCTTCTCAGAGATATTCCAAAGAGTTCAACAGGAGGAAAATAGGCATCTTCCCTGAATTTCTTTCTGACTTTGGGGCTTTCTACTCTTCTGTAGGAGAAGAGATACTAGGAATCTGAACACATACATCTTTGTGCGAAGGAGTGCTCGCAATGCACGCGAGGGTGGGGCAGAGCTGGTTGTACGCCTTGCCGTAACGGGCATCATTTGTGCACAGCGAGGGTGGAAAACACTCTCTTTGCTTTCCGCTGATAAAATAATTTGTGCTGCTCTTAGTTTTATTGTCAGTTTTCATTGATCAGGGAAAGTTTGGCTTCATTTTTTGGAAAATAGAGAGGTTTCTCAGGAGATAGGCTGCAAATTGTACATATCTGCATTGAGCTGGAAAAAGTCACATCGCATTTTTGGAAGTGCTGTAGAGCAGAAATGATGTTTTGAAGTTGTTGAGCACCAAGCTATTCCTCAAACCACTAAAAGCCTGAAAAACTGAGAAACAGAAAGCCAAGTCTTAATAATGGTGTATTAATGTCTATTAAAAGAACGGTTTATTCTCACGGTTTTTGTCAGATGGATCCTTTGCAAGTAGATTCAGTTATCTCAACTTTTTTTTTCAATAAAACTGTTGCCAGTGTTGGACAAGGGTGGGTAAAAAGAGTGTTCAGCAGGGCAATGTGTACAGTGCTCTGCTAGTACTGTCCTTCCCGAGGGGAAGTGTAGAGTTTGATATGTTTCATGCAAATGTCTCTTCACTGAAGAGGACTAAGCCGCAGTGGCTGTTGATTGACTCCGAGGCAACCAGCTCCTGAAAATCCAGAATGATGCTATCAACATTGTATCTTTTATTGGTATGACTACATTGTCAGGGTTATTCCAGATGTAAGTGTAACATAGAGAATGTGTTCTAAACTAGCACTTGCTGTCCTTTGTGAGAAGAATAAATTAGAGAACCACAAGTTATTTATCAATTTTATCTTTCTCAGCAGAAAATTTATGATAGAGAAGAACACTGCAGCCTTCTGGTACTCAAACACGCAGATTGTTCTCGTCTATAGAAGATGTATTTCTTCTTTTCCTTTCTGAAAGCTAATAATTTTAGATATAAATGGAAATGTTTGTTTAGGGAGTTGATCCTAATTTGAGAAGTATCTTTATGATGCTGCCAGTGGGACTTTGTACGCACTGTGTATAGGAATGAATTTAAGTGGTGGTTTAGGGATGTTATTAAGTGTTCATCTGTGTACATTACTACCAGAAAATACTTGTAAGGTTTTATATATTGTATCTACCAAGAGAATATACTTTGGGGCTGAAGCAGTAGCTCTGCAACTTCTCAGCTCAAAATGATGTAGCGGGAGTTTTGGTAGAGGAGAAGAGAAACTCCTGGTGTTCCCAGTGAGCTGAGCTGGAGATGCCTACCTTCCTCACGCCAGAGATGATGAGCAGTTTATCTGAGTTCATACCAGCCAAAATCTAGCACGTCGTATTTTCAGTCTAAGCTATCTCTGATTCCTCAAAGGCAGAAATTTCCTACAACTCATCTTTCCCTGCCGCCACAAGTTCACCCCGGGAGCGGAGTAAGTCGGGCACCTCTCAGTTTCCCAATGTACCAACCCTTGTCTGGTGTCACAGCCCTGAAGCTGTCTGGCTGTCTGTCCATCTCTCCCATTGGTGCTGAAATGGTCTCTCGCTGGGCTTCAGGCAGGTTTGTCACGCAAGAGGGCAGCTCTGTTGGAGGGTCTCGATATTTCATGCCAATGCCAGATGAAGGAGGGATGTTGTGGGGAAGGCTTGTGAAGTTAAAGGTTCATAAGGAATTTAGATAGAATGTGTTATGCTTCTTTAAGAATAAAAAACGCATTTCCTCCACCAACTTCATCATAAGGTATCTGTGGATAAATCAGTCAGGTGCCTTCATTCAGGTGGGAAAACAAGATTCTCCTTTCTCTTAATGCAGTTATACTACTTCGGGTATAAAATGAACTGTCTTCCTCCATTTAGATTTTCTCTAAGTTCCAGTAAGGGAATGTATCCAATCAGTATGATCATAGCATATTTTTCTAAACTGCTTTGGCAAAATCAAATTATTAAATCACACTTCTGACTTGTCTCCAATTTTGTGGAATTTGTCTTGACTTTTTCCCTTGCCCCTTGTCATTTTTCTGCCTCCTCTATGTAGTTTTTTGGTTTTTTCTCATATTTCTCTTGCTGGTTAGAAACATTGTAGATTTTTTTTCTTGTTATGTTTTAAAAACTCCTGACACCTCCTGGACTATCTTTAACCGTTCAACATCCTTCTAGAAATTCAGTGTTCTTGTTAAGACAAAGATTGAATTTTCCTCTGTGATTAGAAAATTTAGTTAATGGGTTCTCATGCAAATTGAATATCAGTAAATTTCCATAACCATTTAGCTATCCTTTTTAAGAGTTTGAAAAAACCTAATAGAAATACCTGACCTTAGCTAGCAATACAAACTTCACACAAATATAAATGTGTTACTCATAGATATCTGCATGGCAGATCATACTGCGCTTGATACTGAAATAATGAATGTTCTTTCTAAATTAAATAGCCTGCTAAAGATGTTACTTAGACTATACTAAGAGCCTACCATAGATAAATGTTGGTAGAATATAAAATTATTTTTCTTGCTACTGGTTGTTTTGTTGGTCCATCTATGTTTTGTTACATGTTGTTGTCTGTATTATCTTCATGTGCCATGCACTTGCTAAGATGAGTGGGGAAGCCTACCTTTTCCTTTGAGTTCTTGTTCCGTGCTTCTGGTTTGGGGCACACAGTGCCTACAGATGTTGCTCATGTGCAGACATCGAAGTTCGAGTTTCCCAGAACTAAACAGTCCATGCAGGTCAGTGCAGAGCAGCTGTACTTGTTAAGAAAATGCAGAATTTAAGTTGATGGAAAACAGCTTGTGGTGAAAATTTGTATACATATCTTTTTCTGTGCAGTTTTGGCCTCCACAGTAGAAGCAGCAATTCATGGGGGATTTTGAAAGAAACTTTTTCTGCAAACATTTGGCTTATGGGCTCCCTGCAGATTTATTCAGCTGTGCAGGATTTTGTCCTCAGTGCCACGTGCTGATAGAAATACCCACTTGGACAGCAGATCTTGTCTCTCAGTTCAGCCCCAGTGAAGAAAGGGGTCCTCAGAGCTATTTGCGGCGTTGTATGGCATATATATTGTATAACATCACCCTGGCACAGCATAACGTGGGGAAATCTCAAGACACAAGCTGTTGGTCAAGCAGGGAGGAGGAGCTGGGAAGTGAGGACACTAGTGGTCACCTTAATGTGTCAGCAGAGCTGGAAGTGGTGACCTGAAACTCACACTGTGAACGTCTCGAGCCTCGTTTTTCTCTCTGGTTGCACCGTTTGTAGGTGTCAATACACTACTAGTGCTGTTTAACTAATAAACGTTGTAGTTTATTGCTGGTGCAGCATCTTCAGTGAAATTGCACTTGTGACAGATTGGGTGTGAAACTGCCAAACAGAGAGAGGTTCTTGTCAGTCATTAACGATTAAGTGCATGAACTGGTGGTGAATAAATGGCTTTTATGCTCTAATACTCTGTGCAGATGGTTTTATCCTTGCATTCTTTATTTGCTAGGCTGCCGTTGCATTACATGGACTGCCACATGTAACACGGCAGGAGAAGCCAAGAAGGCAGGATGTTTCTGAGAGAGGGTGGGAAGCAAATCAGGCTCCATAAATTAAGCTAAATGACAGCAGTAAGCAGTAAAATGTGATGTGGGAGCCTGAACTGTGCACTTAACCAAATGAAGGTCCTTTATTACGTCACCTGAAAATGATGAATCTGATGGTTTTATTAGCAGCTTATCTCTATGGAAACTCCTGTGTTCAAATACATAGATGCACGGTGTTTTGGTTCAGATTATGGAATTTGGTTACCTAAAAAGTACTAAAACACATAAAAGTTTCCAGTACTATTAGCAAAAGCCTTTTTAATGTTTTTTCATCTATACCATAAGAAATGTAAAGGGCTTTTTCTCATTCATCTTTGAACATTTACACATAATTATTATATAAAAGTATGATAGCACTATGTGTAAGAAAGATTAAAGCGCCCATATGACAAGCAGCATTCTCAGTTCCTGTTCTCATAATCGTATTTCCATTAATCCATCTTCTTTAGGATTCATTTTGACAGTTCAGTCTCCTGGGTGGTTTTGTTCATTAGCCTGAAACATGCTGGAAAAGTAGATTTGCCATAACAGATCTCCTTATTTTGAAAAAATTCATATCAAATCTATTTTCAGTTAGAGCATGGATGGATCATTTCTGATTAGGTTTCAGTAATAAGCATGAGCTCCCAATATCTCCTGTTTATGAAGAGGCAGTTCCTATTGTTCTGGTTTTGCAGCTTTGGAAAATCCTGGAATCTTCGCAGTATAACCTTGTATCTTTACAGACTTATTCTGATTTATTAATTTCTGATACTTTACAATTTTTTTCCTCTCCTTTTTCCTGCTCCATATTATGAGGTAATAATATGATCTCACTGAAAGTGAGCTACTTGAGCTAACGATGTTAAATGGAGCCAGGGTTTCATCCGTAGTATACAGTAAAATAAGCAATTATTTTGTAGGAACAACAATTAGTCTTTATGAACTGTTCCAAAGTTTTCTGAAGCCACCCAAAAGGGGATTTGTCTACTGCTTATATATTTTTTAAATATTTATATAACAGCAGTACTTGGCAACAGTGAGTTTTACTAGGTACTGTGCAGAAGTATGTGTATTATAAAGAACAGAAAATCCTGAATTCTGGTAAAGAGTTTGTGAGTACTTGCTCGTGGTGGCTCTGCAAAACTTTAAAAGGAAGCTTTAGCACAACTGGGTGTAACCTTTAATTGCATTTGGGTATCATGAAATGAGACCAGTGATAATTGGACTGGAAGAGGTTTTTGAGTCTATAGGAGATGTAATTAAAGTATTTATGGTGCCATATTTCTCCTGAGACATCTTGAATTAAATATTGTACCTCTTAAAACTGGCTCTGATGGGGTGAGAGCCAAGCTTGAGCAGTGTCAGAACTGCTTCTGAACGGAGGCTGGGAAAATGAGCAGCGTTATTTCAGCATCACTTCTTCTGCTTTAAGCAGTTGTCCTTTCTTAGATTACTGTCATATTCACCTTGAATCCTGTACCACCTTGGCCTCACTAAAAATTGATTTCAGTGAGATGTTAAAACCGTGTTCCTCTAGAGAAGTGTACAGGATTTTTCATTCTTTTTCCACACCTAGAAAAACTTTGCAAGTTCTCCAATTGTTCAAAGGATCTGCCCTCTTTATCTCTTTTATGCTAAAGAATAATGGTTCTCTCTAAGAGGAAACATAGTTTGGAAAACAGAAAGGATAGTAGATGCTAAAAATGACTGTGTGTCAGTTGGATTTGGATTCTAAGATTTCTTTTACTGGTGAGATGGAGCTTGCATGCACTCGGCTCCTTGCACGGGTGGGCAAGCAGAGGTGGCTATAGCTCGCTTCATGGAAGTCCTTTACTTTATTGGGAAGCCAGCGTTGGCTTTCCTGCGGTGGTGGTTGCTCACTCCAGTGTCACAGAAACGTGGCAGAGGATGGGGTCGGTCAGATCAGCAGTAGTTTGGTCCTTTGGTCCTTCAGCTGGGGACAGCCCAGTGCAGGTCTCAATGCTCTGCCACAGGAACCCTCCCAGATGGGGCCATCACCTTCATACAGCCCCTTCTTCTCCAAAAGTTTGCCAGACAGGCAGGGCATGGCAAAGGACAACAGCGACTGAAATCCCTCAGATAAGGAGGCCCTGGGCAGCACACCCTTTTGCAAGTAATTCACTCCTGTGTTAGTTAAATCCTGACTGTAACTATTTTGCTTCCACTTGTGAATTGGCTTGTGAAGGAGAGACCTGCTTGCCCCAGCCGGAGCTTCAGGGCTAGTGCTCCCCATGAGGTACTGACCTTCAGCTCGCCTGGGAGTGTCACACTTCATGGTGATGACAGTCCTGGAATGGCTCTGGTCAGGGTCAGGCACTGGAGAAAAATGAGAGTAGTGGTCTGCATCTCCACTCCTCTGCCTGCGCGAACTTAACGTGCAGACCAGTAAGTAGAAGACAATAATTTAATTGCATACTCTATTTCCTCACTGGCTCAGTTTTCACACTGGAGAGTGCTGTTCTTTGATTGCTTGTCTGTAAAAGAAGGTATGGGTGTCCACAATATGTTGGGTGTTTTTTTTCTTTTCCGTAAAGCATATTCTGGTTGCATTAAATGAGGTCAAGCAGCTGAGCCAGAATTTTGTGTGCAGAAATCAGGGGTAGTTGCATATAGGCTTCTCTTTTTTTCATTTCACACTGCTATTCTTCCATTCATAAGCTATTTATAATACAAGTAAGTTGTGCTGAATCTTTCTTTCTCACACCGTTTGCAATATTTGACACCAGTGTTAGGGACACGCTGAGGCAGATGTCCTCTGGTAGCTTGTACCATAAGTGATCTCATGGATTCAAAGTTGTAAGGTATTACTTGTTTTAAGAATATTTAGATCTTTTCCTCAATGTGTTTTCATTGCTGTCTACAAGGCAAAAGGCACATTTATTTGCTGGTCTTGCTGTGAAAGCAAGGCCTTACACCTCAAATGTGATTTTGTGAGCAAGGCTTCTACTAAGAGCAGATGCAGACATCTTATTCCGATGTTAAAATACCCTGTGACACTCAGCATTTTCAAAGGGTCATATTAGAGACCTTATTTTTAAAAAGAGGTTTTTTCTGTCCCCAGGCACTGTACAGACACTGTTTGCTGTGTGATCTTCATAGTCGTCATTCTGGGTTACATTGCGTTAGGAGTTGTGGGTAAGTAAGTGCAGGTATAGTAGTACTTTCATACCCGGGGAGCCAACTTTGTGAATGTTAGAATTTTTAACTGGGATGTTGCTTTTGCTTATATCTATGTAAGGTTTTCCAATCAGTAAGTAATCCTTGCCTAGAAGCAAATAATGAATTAACATTCAGTGTCTATTGTAGTTAGGAAGGTGTTCAAAGCCATGTGTTTACTGATGAAAAACTCAAAATTAAGTGTGTTCAAGTAAAAATGACACAGTTTTATAATTTTGCCATCATAAAGAAACTGTGGTGGAAAAATTCACTTTCATTTGTCACTAATCTGACAGGAGAAGTTAGAGATAAACGTTTTGATTTTAAGAGACTTTTTGTTCTGTAAAATATTACTGAAAGAACTTATGTGAGCACTAAAAAGGAGAAGTAAGAAAAGTTACATCATTTATTGTGGGATCCAGAGTTGTTTGCACATCAAAATACTCATTAGTAATAGCCATTTTATTTTTTTTTGTGTGAGAAAATTGCATGAATGCCTGTGTGCAAATGGACAAATGGTGCTGTAGAAGTGTGCTTACTGTGTATTTGCATGTCTGTCTGAGCTCTGTCAATTTGCTTGTAAAAGATCCTCTTGGCCCTGCTGTTCGTTTTCTTCCTAACTCTGTAATACCATTTTCTGTTCTGTACAGAGAAGAGGACACGTTCCTGTGCAACCTGCTCTGGGTGGACCTGCTTTGGCAGGGGGGTTGGACTATAGATGATCTCCGGAGGTCCCTTCTAACCCCAAATCGTTCTGTGTGATTCTGTGATCTCCATCCTTGGGGATATTCAGAAGCTGCCTGGCGGTGGTGGTCCTGGACAGCCTGCTGTAGGTGACCCTGCCTGAGCAGGGGTTTTGAGCGAGGTGACCTCTGGAGGTCCCTTCCAACCCCAGCTGTTCTGTGACATGAAAGGGTGACTGTGAGCAGGACTCCTTTAACCTGGGTGATTCCGATAACTGTCTGAGAGAATACTCTGTCCTCCCACCAAATTGTATGGGAGCAAAACATCCCCCACGCCGCAGTGCTGAGCTGCTTCCTCTCACCTGCCTGAGGCAGCTGAGCACTGAGCGCATTCTGAAAAGTTTGTTCTCTTTCTCAAGCACTGGGAATTCTCTGTGTATATTTTTTTTCTTTCCCTTATTCACCTGCACTTACTGCCCCGTCATGGGCCTTTGTGTCTTCAGGAAGATGGAGAAGTGAGGAAGCAAGTGGTATATGCCAGCAAGTGAGAGAGGCATGAGGACCTTTGCAAGGAGGTGTGAAGCCCGCACTAGGTAGCAAACACCAGGGTAACAGATGGCTGATGGTGCTTGCAGGTGGAAGAAATTATTTCTTTTCAAAACTTTTTTTTCTTATTTTTCTCTTGTCTAATCTCTTTGAGCCTCTATTTCCCAAAAATGAAGGGTAACTTGAGATCTATGAATGCAAGAAAAGTGAGCAGAGCAAAAGGTGAATTCAGAAGCTGTTCAAGCTCTACTTGATTTTATGCCGCACTTCTAGATATTACAGCAGCAATGGGATTCTCACTGGGATTGGATCAGGGAAGCGGATCCCTGACTATACTCCGTGGCATGATCGTACAGTCAGCTTCAGACTGACTTGAAATGCAATCTTTTGACAATTTTTTTACAAGGTCAGTGTCTGTGATTGTGATGCTTAAGTTAACATCGGTGGCATCTGTGTGGAGACAAGTCCGGGATCTTTTTGTTTTGCAGCCACTACAGGATTGTCTGTATGCAAAGTTGTGCCTGTCCCCTCTCGTCACAGTTCTGGCTGCTGGTGGGATCCTGCTGAGAGTGGGATCCTTTGCTATGGAGTGAAGCATCTTCTTGCCCTCCTGGCTGAACTGAATTGTTCCCACTTTGCTTAATTCCTAACTGACACCAAAGTTGGTTTGACTTGTGAAACTATTTGGAGCAGAAGTAGTCACTCGACTGGCAGTTATAGGAGACTGGAGAGGCGGTTACCAGAATACACGTGCGATACGTGTCTCTGCTTACTAAGCCAGCTCTGGAACAGACTGAAGAAAAGGAGGTAAATCATTAGTCCTAAGAAGGAACAGTAGCTGCTGGGCTGTGCACAGCTGTTGCAGAGCTGCCGTGCCTCCCTCTTGATGCTGTGAGTTTGCCATGTCCGAGGGACATCCCTCTCCTGTCAGTGCTTCCCTGATTGACTGGTTCTTCATGGATGTTCTGCTCTCTCCATCTGTCACTGCTCAAATACAAAGCCAGAGCTGAAGAAGCTGGACTCAGAGCAGAGGAACGTTTGTTGGTTTTTTGAGCGTACAAATGCCCTGGTGACTGGAGAGGGTTCCTGTGCCAACGGGCAGTGCTCTGAGGTGCTGCTGCCTGGACAAGGGACAGGGGAGCACTGGCAGTTTCTAGCTGTATGGAACTCTTGTGCTGCCAGATCTTGGCTCTCTTTCCTCACCATATAAATCTCCTTAATTTTTTGGCTAGAACTTTGTCAGCTTTGTATGTGTGGATTCCAAAGGACTCCGCATGCTAGATGTTGCAAAAGTAGAGAGCGTCAGAAGAGGACTGGCCAGTTCCTCGTTTCTTCATGTCTGTGATCTCAGACAATGCAGTTACTGTGATGTGAGACAGTGAATTAGTCATATTCCCTGCTCTGCACATGCAGCGCTTTCCTGCTGGACACAAGGCATCTGCAAACCTCATGAAAAATTGGTTAGAACTAGAACCTGTTCCTGGAACCAGATGCCAAATTTGTAGCCAGTGACTTTTTCTACCTTTCTTGCAGAGAAGATTTGAATTTTCAGTCTGGAAACATTTATTTCAGCTCTAAATCCAGATCCATGTGGTCCCTGCTTTTCATCTTTCCTCGCACTGTGCTTCAGCTATTCTTTTTACTCAGTTTACTTAGTTTGTTTCTAAGTAAAAGATGAGATCAGCTTTGGTGCAGTTCCAGGGGCCAGCCTTCTATAAAATACATGAGAGCCAAAGAAGTTCACATTGAGAGAAAACAGATCATAAATCATGGAATTGTAGAATGGTTAAAGTTGGAAGGAACCTTAAAGGTCATCGAGTTTGAAAACCCCCTCAGTCCTTAGTCATGAATTATGCCTTATGGCTTGTTATGGGGGGGGAGAGGGCGGAAATGTAGATTTCCACAATTTCTTGAAAATGTGTGAACACTGCTCTGGATCCCTGTTTGATTTGGCTTGAGAAGTAAGCAATAAATGCAGGTTCCTTGCACAACTGCTGTGATGGAAGATGTGAGTCAAATTTTGCCCTCAGTATTGTAGGTATATCTCACATAGGTTTCAGCTGTGCCTGTGCCTGTGTAAGAGTGGGGTAGGATTGTTTTATGTTTCAGGGGGGCTGAAACGTAGTCTGAGTAAAAGGTAATCAATTCTTCTTGAAAGATGAAACCAAACCATTTTTGATACTGGCCTTTGTTAGTTCTGCTTCAGTGATGGCTGCTGTTGAGTGACTCCTGAATAGAAATAGTTACTCAATGATTTATTTTTGTTATCATTCTTTTATCTTTACAGATTAACTAATTGCGCTAATTTAACATTCTGTGTAGTTTTCCTTCCCATCAAACTGACTTAACTCTTCATGTTTATTTCAGAGACACTGGTCTTACCCAGGCAATACTTTACAAATGTTTAGCATCCTAATTTAAGATTATTTTAATTCAGAAAAATGCACATAAAGGAAAATGCAAATAAGTTTTCTTGAAAAAGAGCCCCACGTTCCAAAGGGCAGGTTAATTCAAAGTAGTAACTCCTGTGGTATTGCTCCAAGGGGTGCTTACAGAATACCAGTGTTATCAGCATGGATTTGCAAATTCTGTGTCATGTGTTCTATTACTTGTTTCAATACATTAGTAAATTGCTTGTGTTAAAAAGCCCCGAGAACAATTTGGCAGGTTGGTTTCTCCGTACATTAAATCATTACAAATATACCTTTAAGGGAAGCAAGATAATGATATGAAAGGCTGCCTTTCAAAAATACACAGTAGAGGCAATGAGACAGACAGTGTGAACAGATTTGCCGTTCATTTTTAAGTATCACAGGATGCTGTTGTTCTAATCACGTTTTCTTAACAAGGAACTTTCCAGCCTTTACAACCACCGACGTAGCCCATAGAACACAGAAAGAAAGGTGTGCATCTGATAAATGTTTAGTGACAGACATTAGCTATTTTTGATACTGTCCATGTGTGTTGGCTCCACATCCATAAAAGGACTGACACAACTGCACGCCTCCTGAAAATGCCATACTGGTGTCATAGGCCATCACATTGCTGTGCCAAGGGCTGTCAACTGTGTAATATGGTTCAGCTGTTCTTTAATTTTCCTTTTTAGCCCAGATGTTTGTGCCAGCACTCAGACTGCAGCCGTATGAGCACCAGAGCATACTGGAATAAAAATTTCATGTGACTGGATTCCTTTTCGTTTAGTGCTTGATAGTGAGTCACCGATAGTGCAGTGCAACATGGAAACCTGGTGCTGCTCTGTCAGGCTGGCTCTTACAATAACCTTCTTCACTCAGAGAGAACTGTTGAATTAGGTATTTATTCTTCATTGACTAGGTCAGAAAAATGGTGTATTTATCACATGGATTCTTTGACTGTCACTGCTCTAATTTTGCAAAGAAGGGGACAGAGGATTAGGTTTATTAATAAATGTACATGTTGTAAGTAAGACCCAATTATTTTTGTTTCACTTTGGAATTTAGCTGAGAGGCATCTTCCTACATCCACCCAGCAGCTAATCCCAGTGATGGAATTGCACAAAGTGTGCTAAATCTATTTTTTCAAAGCAGATTCTTTTTAATTGTTTTATTAAAAACATGACTGAAGCCTTGGGCACACGGAACAACTACTGCCAAGCAGGGGTAGTTTTAGACAATTCATTAATGGCAAAGAAGGTACAATCTGAACAGAAACTCTATTCAGAAGTGAGCAGTGTGTTCCATTGTTTATACTCTGCTAATGTCTGCTAATAATTGAGAAGCACACTGCAAAAGATAAGTGGTTAAATTTGAGACCAAGGTTTAATACAAACCCAGTGAAACCAAGGGAGCCTTTTGAAATATTTCAGCAGACTTTGTATTTGAAGTGAAAGGAATGTGAGGAGAATATGCTACTCTGCCCGTTGGATGAGCTGAGTTTTGCCCTTGTGGGCTGTGTTTGTCCATGCAAACAGGCTGAAGGAATCCAGCCGGGGTCACAGGGACCCTTCGTAGGGAGAGATCCTGAATGAGACTGAGAGAGCAAAAAAAACCAACCCAACCAATGTCATGTTGCAGTGTTTGTCTCCTTTCTCCCAATTTTGTCTGAGGAGTGAAAAATAATTCCAGGTTTAATATGCTGTGCTGTTTAGGAAAGGGATGGCAACAGCAACTACTTCCACATTATCTATACAAGGCAGGTCTAAGTCTTGCTGCAGATTTCTCATCAGTGGTTTGAATCTGGCATGGTGGGGCTTATCTCTACTGCTTCCTGGTTTGCTGGTCTTAAAGAAAAAATTTACTCAAATGCAAAAAAAAATAGTCCCTTTAATAATGTACTGAACTAATTTTGGGGCTGAGAAGACACCAATGTATGGGAGTCATTAACATCACACAAATACGGCCCCAGAGGTCGTTAGGTCTGTACTGGAGCTTGATCCATTTGGGACCAGGCTTTTGTGTGTATGAAAAACAAGGTCATATTAAATTAGAAAGAAAAACGCCCTCTTGTTAGAGTGATGGTGGAAGAAAGTGTACATGGCATAACCTACAGACTCATTGCAGATGCCAGAGAGCCCTCTGCTGCCATGTGCGCGGGTGAGTTACCAACTGACCGTGGGTGTTCTGAGGGAGCTGATGCCTCCCAGATGTTCTTGTTAAGTAACGCGACTGAACTAAGTGGGACCTAACAAATCAAAAAAGTAAATGGGGTTTAACAGTGGTGAAGCAGTCTAGCTTTCTCTGAGCATCAGAACACCAGAGTTAATCTGAAATATGTTCAGAAAGTGTTTGAAACCAAGCAGCCGGTTCATTTACAAACTCTGACACAGGAAAACTAACACAGGCTAAAATGAAATAGCAGATTCATTTTCACAGAATCACAGAATGATATGGGGTTGGAAGGGACCTCTGGAGATCATGTAGT
>JAOXJM010000004.1:34731458-34750702 GCA_026413425.1 Tringa solitaria | reverse complement strand
ACCAGGACTCCCAGGTCTTTCTCCTCAGAGCTGCTCTCCAGCAGGTCACCCCCAATCTGTCCTGGTGCAGGGGGTTATTCCTCCCCAGGTGCAGGACCTTACACTTGCCCTTGTAACTTTGTAATCTCAGTAACCTAAAGCCATTCCAGGTAAAAGGTGGCATTACAGATTTTCTGTAACTGTTTGCGAGTCACTGAAGATGCCATGCATCTGTCCCAAACATGTCAGTACGTTGTCAGTCTGCTGCTCGGAGATCTTATGTGGGTTCTGTCTCTCTGTGTCTATCATTATTGTTAAGTGTTTTTATTCTTACCAAAGTGACCTTGAGGAAAATGACAGTTTCACAAATGACTAAATATAGTGTCACAAAGTTGAGAGAAAATGGGGTAATTACAGAGAAGCAAGTTCAAGGTGGTTTGCATAGATCAAAGCCTATAATGTATGCGAAGTGGGCTCCTGACGTTTGGTGCGTACTGCATGAGGGGAAAAGTTGAGACTAAAATCTTTGTAATACCTGTAATCGTTTCCACAAAATGCAAGCACAAAAAAATGTTTGGGAGAAGATCAATCGTCTTTTCTAACGGTTCTCTAGCAGCCTGACACCTTTTCAGGGAGTCATCTCAGGGTAGTGGTATGGAATTATATTCTAGCTTTATATCTTACTTTCAGGTGGTACTTAAAAATAAATCAAATTTCCATTATTCAGAGTCAAATCAGCAGTTAGTAGTCAGAAGAGTTCAAAGGCTGGTCCTTTGGCTAGTCATGGAGGAAGCTTGGTCAGGTCTGTACACAACAGCTTAGAAATAATGATAACAGTAGTGGGAGCTGGTGTGTGCTTAATCCTCAAAGAGAAATAATGGTGCAGGTGAAAATGACTTGGAGAAGAAATCCTGCTTAGAAGTGGAGAAAGGAAGGTTAAAAATTCAATACAAACCTCTCTTCCCACTCAGTGCTATGGTTCATGCTGGCATTTAATACATAAGTTGCCAGGTGTGGCCCTAAAAACCGAAAAATGGGGCAGTTGCCAAGTGAGAGGTCGAAATGTTTTCATTTACAAAATGAGGGTTTGTTTCCATTCTTAGTGCAAACGGAGTCCATTAGATTCAGTCGCGCCCTGTGTATTTCTGTCACACGCCCAGGTAGTCTCATTAATTTCAATGCTAGTGTGGTTGTCTGAGTGCTCTTTGTCTACATAGTTAGCTCCTCTTCTTTCCCCTTTTAATAACTGTTATTTTTAAAGTCCATTACATCATATTTTGGATAGAAGCCAGATATAGATGCCCTGAAGGTAAAAGTGAACTGGCTTGTTCTCTTACTGATTCATCCGTATCTTAGTTCTGTTTAGTTTGGTTTATATTTTAGTTTTTCATTAGGAAATTTACAAATCAGTACTCTTCAGTGGTGATCAACAAAGATTGAAACGGTCCATTAAGGGCGATACATTTTCATGCTGGCCTGTTTCAACTACCAATTATGTACACTTGACTAAAATGTTAAAAGAGATGTGTATATTTGCAGCTTGGGTGCACGGCGACCCCAGGAAAGTGATTTATCCAACTGACAGCTATGGGCAGTTCTGTGGTCAGAAAGACACCGTCAATGAGTGAGTACTAAATCTATTCACAGACCTTTATTACTCATGCACTGTGAATAAGATGTGAGGTTTCAAATCTCTTTGTCTGCTTGGGGTTCCTGTGGGAAGTTAAATAGACAGTGATGCTCTTAATGTGTCCACTCCAAATAAAGCTAAGAAATAGATGAGTTGCTCAGTGCAAATCTAGACCCAAATTATTACTATAATGCAGTTGTTTTCATAATTCAGAGAGTATTTTTGGTAAAGTATCAATATAACTTAAAGATTGCATCACTAATTGCATAGAAAGTGACTGCCAAAGTTTGGATAGTTAATAGCCTATTGAGTGATTCTTCTGTCCACCTTGGGATAAGAGTATTCCTAAAGCATTGAAGTCTGGCCCTCAGTTTTTCTCAACATGCACCAAATAACAGAAAAGACCATAAGGAAAAACTTGGGGTTTTTCTGGTGTTATATCCAGTGCCAGTAGAGATGAGGTGCTTCTTTCTTCCCCTGTTTAGTTTTCTGGGAAAAAACCTGAGGAAACCCCTGCCCCAAGGGAAGTTCATAATGGGAGGAGCAGGAGACAGGGAGTGGAGCAGAGGCAGAGCCAGGACTTTGTATCCTCTCGAGGCTTTTCACAGAGGAAACAGACTGGATAGTGTAAGAAGATCTGTTCCGCCCTCCAACTAAGATTCCTCACAGCAGTTGTTGGAGAGTCCAACTTCCCAAAGATGAAAAAAAAGGAGAAAAAAAGGAGAAAAAGCTGTAGCATCGTGCGTGTTCCCCTCACTGCACCCCTCCCTCCTCGCCCCCCGGTTTGTCCTGGGTCCCCTCTATGGTCTGTAGGAAGCAGTGGGAGTCTCAGACATCACAAACTGTGTGGTGTGTAGCCAGATGCTTCTCTCTGATCCTCATCACCACTCCCATTCCCTCTTTCTCTTTGTTACTCAAGTCTTCCCTTTAGTTATTTTTTGCAGTGTAGTTTCCAGCTTGTTTTCACAGATGTCCCTCCATATATATGATTGCCGGAGAATAATACAGCCACTGAGGTTGCTACATTGAGGAGTTTCTTATAAAAATATAAGCCAAAAGACACATAATACAACTTACTGGAGAAGCAAGAGCATTTCTGGCAGTAGGTCAGGAGGCCCCTCTAGTCCCTAGGAGTGGAGGTGTGGGATGTGCTTGTTGAGCCTTCACTGATACCGTCGTCAGATGTTTCAGACACCCTGAAAGTAGGCAGTGGAAAAGGCCAGCCCAGGACTGCGGTTTTCCAAAGTCCTCAGCAGCTTAGCCTGAGACTTGTTCCTTGGAAAGTGATCACAGCCTCCGTGTTTTGAATCTTGTGCATGGCACAAGCATTCCCAGCCATCTCACTGAGGGGCAGAAAAGAGAAGCTAAAACCCAAGCCAACGCTCACAGCTTATGCAAACCAATGAATTCCATGCAGTCAAATTAATTCTACCTTGAGTTGTCACAAGAGTCTCAGGCCTCTTTGTGACTCCCTGTAATCTCTAAACTTGTTTTGCCTTCTACAGACCACATTGTCATCACAGAATATAATACAATTTCATTCTAGAGAATACAGAGCTAGTTCTCGGTGGCTGTTTTCTTGTGTTATGTATATGTTTAAACTTTTTTTTTCTGCTGTCAATATCAGCAAGTGGGCTAAGACAAGGAGAAAAAAAAATTTATTACTGTCCTTGAGCAGCTTACAGATTATAAATACTGTCAAGAAACTATTGAACAATGACGTTTCAGTCCAAAATTTTATTCTATTGATTTGAAGAAATAACAACTGATGATAATGAATTGTATTTGCCAGGATGCATGTTTTGTTAAACAGTGCACAGGAGAACATACCTCAGTGAAAACAATTTAACCTTGTAAAATGTCAGGCAGCTGAGCTAATGCCAGTTTCAAAGGCAGCTTGGGTGTGCTGTGATGCTATATCGTGGCTTTGAAGGCACAGGCATATTCAGCAGTAGGTGAGACCACGTGCTGGTGGAAGGTGAGAGGATGTGTTCTGACCGGAGGAGACAGTGGGGAGATGTGGGAGCAGGACTGGTGCCAAGTCAGCAGATGGCAGAGGGACAGCCTGGTTTGCCCAGGCACATGTTGGTGTTAATGCTGTCCTGCTCCCTCTGCGCTCATCGCCGCGGTGGGTCAGACACCAGGTGTTGTCTTCTCTTGCACATCACGGGCCATAGTGGGACAAGTGCACCGTTATTTCTTGTGGGGACGCTGTCTGTCCTGGCATGGCTTCCTGGCTTTGAAGTCTCCTGTAAAAAGGGCAGGACTACTGCCACACCATCTTCATTGGAGCTGTCTGACAATCTTCTGACATAGGAAAGATTAATGGCATATTATTCTGTCTTCAAAACCCAGATGTTTTAATACAAAGATCTTGGGGTAATCAGTTTTCAACAAATCCAAACTGAGGTGAAAGGTACCTGAAGGTCCCGAGTTCCAGAAGCTGTCAGGTGTCTGGGGTGCAGAGTCCTCACACTGTCCCTTCTTTACATAAAAGGAGTTTATCAGCGTTATTAGCAGATGCTGTTATCATTCTGCTTCCTGGAGTACTGCTTTCACTTTCCAACCATGAAAAGCTTTTGGTTGATTTTGGTGCCACCTTCTGATCAACAGAAAATAGGCAGCTTTTGCGGTGCAGCATTTGCTGATGGTAATTTTGCGTGCTGTACCTACACAGAATGTTCAGTGTAAGCAAAGGGGCCAGTGTTTTTGCAGGATATTTTACAGGCCTCACTTCATAGAGGCAGGACTACAGATTCCTGTAACAGCGCCTGGGGTTGTTTCAGCCTAAAACCTTGCTGTGGGGAAAACTTCTCACATACTTCTGGTTTCACAGATGTCTTGGCACAGAATGTTCAGGGCTGCTTGGGATTTGTTTTTTTTGTCTTGTGTTTACACTATGACTGTTCACAGTAATAGAATTTAAATCTTGACGGATACTATAAATTTTTGAATGGTAGGGTGTAAATGCACCCATATTTATAACATTAATTATCTTATGTTCACTTCCATAGGAACAAGACCATTTTGTTTTACTTTAACATTCTGAAATGTGCCAGCCCCGTAGTGTTAATAAACCTACAGTGCCCTACAACACAGGTGAGTGAAATACAGTGATGAAATATTGTCCCTGCCTCTTAGTCATGGTGCTTAAGAACTAGACGTGGATTTGTTTGGATTTTAAAATTGCTGTTTGTATCCTTCAAAATAAAATATGTTTCTTTTATAGATAAAATGCGTAGTGCATGGTCTCTGTAGCCTGTAATGGTCAGAAAAAATAAGTGGAAATGCACGTGTTGCATATTTTGGATAAGAGTTGACAAAATACGGTCTGTTTAGTTGAATACAGCAATTTGTTACCGATGAATTCATCACAGACGGCTATCCAGTAGTAATCAGTGCATGCAGAAAATAATTTTGATTGATGTCTAGGGTTTTCCAAACTAGACATGTTCAAGAAAATGTGTATATCCTCACTGACAGAAGTGTTTGGGCCTGGTGAGATCCTGTGGCACTTTCAAAAGTGAAGATCTTGAAAGCCTGTTCTTGCCTTATGCCACAATTTATACTCCCTCAGTTGTGCTGCGACTTCTCGTGAGATTGTGAAATAAACCCAGCCACTGAACTTGTATGGGTTAAAATTATCCTCCTCGTCTTTTTTGCATGAGACCTGGTTTGTTGAGCAATTTCTCAGCCAGTTATGTCAGTTCATCTTAGGAGGCAACAACTTATGGCGTGGGGCAGGTCAGAGGAATGGGGTGCAGGACTGCTGTCATCCAGGTTTGCTGCCAAAGTAATTGTGCTCTGTAATTAAGCTGCTGGTGACGGAGGATGGTCTCAGCCATATTGACAACATTCAGTGAAGTCCAGTATTAATATGAATGAGGGTTGTTATATGGTAACCAATTTATTGATTACAAATGTGTCAGGACAGAATCTTAATTGTGTATTTATTTAATTGTCATTGTAAAATGTTTCCCATTCCAGCTTGCCCTTACTCCTGATCCCTGTCCTTGATAGATGTTTCTGGCCTGTCAGTTAGTGTGACTGTATGGACTATTTGACAGAGCTGAAGACATGGAAATCTCTGACAAGGAAGAGCAAGAACCCCCTTAACACTGAACCGTTGCTGTCAGAATGGAAACTCTTTCTATCAGCAGCAGATTTGCTTCAGGAACCCCCATCTGTCCATACACAGACACCAGCACTGTTACCCTGCAGTCTTTAGACTCTGTTTTGGGAGGAATTCAGCCTGCTTAGAAATACTGAGGTCATTGTGTGGGATTTGGTCAAGGTGCTCATGAGTCAAGTAAGGTGAAATACTTGTTGAAGGAGAGGTGGGGGAACAGAACAGCTATTTTGTTTATTTCCAGATATACATCTCCAAAACTGAGAATGTTCTTGGATGCTGTTTGCTACTACAGGTGGTTAATTCTCTAGTCTTTTGTGACAACCTTTGTTTGATAATTCCTCCTTTGAACTGCAGACACGGTCTTTCATTCCTGTCCCATTTGTGTGAAATAGCAGGAGAAAAAAACCGCCAAGAACTGGCATGGGAAGAGCTTTGGTTCTTAAGTAAGACTGTGGAATTGCAAATTGTTATTAAAGTTCACTGCATCCATGGACAGCACGTTTCACTGTCTGTTTCATAGATGGGAAACTGAGGTTATAGTGAAGTGTGTACTTGTCGGTCGCCTGCTGTTCCAGCAAGGACAAAACTCTCCTTTCTCTGTTCCTGGGGCTGTGGGTAGTCCATAGGACTGGAGTACTCATCTAGAAAGTCCCTCTTGAAGCTTCTGCCCTGGCCTTAGTTACCTTTGGGTGACTTACACCTGACCTGACTTGAACAATTTCTGTGGAGATGTATTTGCCTGAAGAGATTAGGTAGAAGGGTGGGACAATTTTAAAATATTTAAAATTAAGTATTAAAATTTTAAAAATAGATTTCTCCTTATAAATGTAATAGAAATAAGGTATGTGTATCCTGTGATGGCAGCTACTGCACCACCTTGCTTGTGTGCACTGCTGCTGGTGGAAGTAGAGAAGGACCCAACAGACTTTTTTCCTGGTGTTCAAAAAAATAATTTTTTTTTCCAACAGACTGAAAGCTCTGCATATCTACCAGAAGGCTTAGAACCTAAGAAGACACAGGGAGTGTCTTGTTATGCCAGATAAGAGGAGAGACTTTGAAAGTGTATTCATCAGAGATTTTTTTTGAATATTCATTAGGGAATCGAAAGGAAAACATATGTCCCATTCTAAATTCTGCAGTGAACTTTACTGAAGGCAATTCCATAAAACAATGCTCTTTTATAGGTGGCCTTTTTCTTGCTTTTTAATTGCACTGACTTTCTTATCCTTCTCTACCCTCAGTACCCTTTACTATTTTTTTTTCTCTTCTTGCAGCTTTGTGTCTCAAAGTGCCCAGACAGGTTTGCAACCTACATTGATGTTCAGGCTTCCTACAGATATAAACCAGATCAGTGGAATTACTTCAGGCAGTTCTGCAAACCTGGTTTTAACAATCCTCGCAAGGTGCGTATGTATCAGTACTTTTTTTTTTTTTTCAAGCAATATGTAATATGCATGATTTTACTGATCTACATCAAAGCTTTGAATTATTCTGATTTCACCATATAAGGAGTTGTCCCATATATATGGTTTGACAGTGATTTAATCAGGGGTGAAAGTCTTGTATGCACACCAACCCCCACACTCTTTAAATGATTACTTTTTGCTTAAAAGAATATTTGCAGCTCCCCATGCAGTCGCAGTATGGTGGCAAGCCCTGTCCTTTAGTACTGAGGTGCTCCACAGCAGCACAGCAGAGTAACTCAAACCAGGTCTTAAGGCTCCTGAATCACCTATAGCTACTTAGTAATTTAGCTAGGAAAATCAATCTATCCTTCATGTAGCTGATTTTACACTCAAATATACAGTGTTATTTCTCCCATCTTTAAAACACCTTGCAATTCAGCTATTTTAATTGTGTTAAATTCTTACTCTTCCTTAAGAGAGAAGGTGAAAGGCAGCCTTCCCCTTCAAGGAACAGTTGTCCAGTCACTTCTGGCTTAGATACTGATCCTAATGAACAAGTCTTTTCTTTTTTGTCAGTGGAAAAGGAAAGAAGAATAGTATTTGCGCAAATCTCAATGACAGTTTGGATTCTCACTTACATCATGAGTGTATCTTGCAGCTCCACCAGTCAAGTTCAGGCATGGAGGCTACAACTTCCAGTTTGGGGCATTTTCTCAGACTGGGTGAGAAACAAAAACCACACAGTTATTCTACTATGTATTCAGCATTCCTATTTTTCCCCTTTTTAGTCTGTTGCTCAAGTTCTACGTGATGAAGATTGTCCTTCGATGATCATTCCAAGCAGGCCTTGTGAGTGGTTCTACTTCTTACACACATCTTAGCAGATTATAAGCGTTCACATTAAAGCACAACTCCAGCCTGAAAAGTGTTTTGTGGTAAGGTCACTAGGAGCTGTCTGTTACCTGACAGTGATGTCCATTCAATTTTAAACAGTTTGAAAGTGTAAAGATTTGTTATTATTTTTCCTAACTGCCATCTGTGAACGTTCAGCATGTGATTGAGTCAAGCTGAGCTCTTTCTTGCTCTTCAATCATCACTGATAACAAAAGGTTTACAGCTGAAATTGTGCCTCCCAAAACATGGGAGTGAGCAGCCCCGTTGGTGTCAAGGAGACGCCAGGATGGTAGGGAGGATCCTGTGGCCAGATGTTCCTGTGGCTGACCTTCAGGTGGTGCCTGAGCCCAGTTACAACCCAGCTGGCATTCCAGTTGCAGCGCTGGCTGTACAGGGCGCACAGAGGAATTTAGGGGCCAAAAAGTGTTTCTGTCACTATGGTCAGCTGGTATTTCAGAGCAGATAACCACAGGTCTCAGAGCTGATCTCAGCTGCAGAAGTCTAATGTCAAGAGTGTCTGTCACTTACCCAGAAGCTCATGCAAATCAGAAATTGCAGTTTAGTTTTCCATGCTTTAAAATAGACGTAATGTAAACCAGGGATGGGTTATCAAAAAAGAGAAAATATGGATTAAATTTTAAAAAAAATTTAAGAATTTGTATGAAAAACTGATGTACTGACCCAAAAGACAGAAAATAATTTACAAAGAAGGTATTATCTTCTTTTACAATACAACAAGGGGTAAAGATTAAAGAGGGTGAAAAAGACCTGTTACTTGATTATTTCCTCTGAATAATTGGGGGGATAAGTGTTCTAGACTGAATATTGAACCAGTAATTGTTGGAACTTGGTAAGGAAAGCACAGAATTGTTATATAAAGTTAAGGTACAGCAGTGTCAGAGGACTGACGTGCTCTTCCTTTTGGCATGAAAAATGGGACCTTTTGCAGCAAAGAGCAGGGCAGCAAAAATGAGTATGTAAATAGCTCTCCTTTTTTCTCTCTTTTATAATCTCATCCTCCATCTGTCTAACCAATAGTTTCTGTCTTTTTTCCATTGCTTCCTCTCCAAGAAAATCTGGTGATAGTGGCTGATGCTGCAGCTCATCTGGCATATGAGGAACTGGCACCTGCTGTTGTGTCTTGTTTTGGGTGCTAATACCATTCATGACTAGTCATGTTGAGTCTGTCCCTGGGGGTGGGTTTGATTATTAGCATGAAATGGCATATTTGAGGAGCTGAAACTGCCCAGGTACTGACAGAGAGTAAATTTGGCATTTGTTACAAATTCTTAAACTGCTACAGATGCTGCTGTTGTTATTTGGTAGCACCTAGAATCTCCAGGTGGAAGCTATGATCCCACCATCCCTGAGCTTGGACACAAAGCCCCAGAGTATAAAAATCATGATCTTGAATATAAAGGCTCTTCCAAGACTTGTCAAAGTCAACATAGCATTAGATAATCAGGTGAAAAACAATTGACTGTCAGTATGAAGTGATTTAAATATGTTACAAAAAACAAGTGATGAAAGTGGAGCTTGACATGAAATGTAACATGCATGTTTTGTTTTGATATTTTGAATAGTTCTTAAGAGATGCTTCCCAGACTTCTCCACGAAGAATGGTGTGCTAACCGTGGCAAATCAGACTACGTTCAGAGATGGAAGAGGGAAAACAAGAAATGTAACTGATCTCAGGGAAGCTGCAAAGTATGTGTCACTCCAGTGCTCATTTGTTGGATTCTGAGATTATGAAATAATTTAGGAACTGAAAAAATAATCGTAATCTGTTGTAGCAAATGGCCGAGGGTATGCAGGCAGGACTTGCTGGTAAATGGTCTCTCTGTCCCTGGACACTTGCAAAGTTCCAGTAAGGAAAAACCATCACTGTGGTATGCAGAAATGAGCAAGGAGCCAGATGTTTTGGTCTGATTGTCTCAGAATGAATATCAGTTTTTAAAGCATTCTTGTTGTTCCTTGCAAAAATTAGTATTGAAAAAAGGTAAAGGAGGTTCGAAATGAAATCCTCATTCTGCAGGACTCAGGGGAGCCAGCAATGGCCTTAGCTGTTCCTTCCTGTGATGGACTTTCCACTAACGTGGACTGTCCTAGTACTTGGGGCGTCTCGCCTTGTCAGAGAGCTCCTGGTTTTAGCGCGTGTCTAAAGGTCAAAAAGCCACGTACTGGGCTTTGGTGCATGACAGCACCTCCCTTGCAGATGGACAGCAAGCTTCTCCAAGCCTGGTCATCAACCAGGATGAGAGAGAACTGCTGCAATAGCCTCACTTTTCCAGCTGCTGCCGGTCCTCAGCCTGTCTGGAGCACGGCGTGCCTTTTCTTACCTCCCAATCCAGGGCCACCACATTCCAGCATTTTACCACACTGATGACACCTGCATCTTATCAGGTTCCCTTCTTCTGGTATCTACAGCTACGTTGTCTGTTCTTTGATAAGAATATCCCTCATTTCTTCTTGGGAAAATATTAACATGGGCAAGCACTTTATAGGACAGGAAAACAGTTCTGTAAAGCCAACCTTTTGCTTCACTGAGCTGTTTTCTCCTTCTGTTACTAGCAGTTCTAAAGTCACAACTGTTTGGCTCTTGGTACATTGCAGATCTTAATAGCATACACCTTTCTTGTGACATCAAAAGCAATTATATCTGGTGATAGTACTCATAAAGCTTTCTTAAAAAGCTTTTGCAGGAGCTATGTAGACATTTGTACACAGGTTTTTTTCTTTGGCGTAACTGTGATTGATGTTAGCTTGGTGACAGAACTGGGGCTGTAGGATGGTAATATATCACTAGCAAAGATATTTCAAATTCTTTCACTGAGCCTATTTGTTGTTTAAATATTTCTACCCAAATCAACCTTTTCTTTGGTTTGTCTTTTCTCAGTGGCATCAATAGTGTCCTGGATGCAAGATCAGTTGGAGTGAAAATTTTTGAAGACTATGCCATTTCTTGGTATTGGATTTTAATGTAAGATTTTCATGGATATTTTAATTTTTTCCAAATTCACTTTGGAGCGTGCAGGGAATTAAGAAATAGGTCTTGTATTTGCTTGTACCAATCCTACTTTTAAACTCAAGGAGCAAATGTAATTTCCTTTCCTCACATGATAATCATGATTTTATGGTTCTGTAGGTGAGGTGAGGATAGCACAGCATACATGCAGGGAGTGTCACTTCTTCTGGAGTAGCTTTTTTATGTCCTACCACGCAGAAAAACAGGAGATGCTGTCTTCTGTTGCAGGACCCATCTGTCTGGTAATTCCAAAACTGAAAAATCATAATTAAGAGACTTCCAAACCAAGTGCAGTTGCTAAGTGTCATTAGTGTATATATATAAAACTCATAATATCTAAATTTGTACTAGCAATATGTAGTTAAATCCATTCTAAAACATAAATCAAATATAAATCTATAAATCCAATGCAGCAGGCAAAGCAACATCAAGAGCAAAGAGTATTGAACAATATTAACTTTATCTTGCAATTGATACTCACTAATCACCAATTAGTAAAAATGTAGCACTGTAGCAAAAGAAGTAGCTATTTTGCTGAAGCAAGCATGTAAGTATATGTGCGTTCTTAGCCCATTAATACTGTTTTTGGTGGACTGGGGTGTTGATCAATTTAAACAGGAGCAGAAGTCTTTGCCAGGTGAGAGCCTATAACATGCACATATTAAGAATACATCAATAAATACATAAAATTTAGGTCATAAACTTAATATGGAGAATTAGTTCAGAAACACAAGCTGTCAGCTTTTAAGGGTGTTCAGTCACTGGTGGGAGGACAGCATTCTTACAGTCTGATACTGTGCTCACAATAGCCAGTGGCAAGAAACTCACCAGTATTCAGCAAGCTCAGTTCTCTCTAGATCTCTTTCTGAAAGCAGGCTTATGGTGCAGATTCTTTCAAATCACTGAACAGATAGGCTGGAGAGAGAATTGACCATTTTTTGAACAGAAATTCTGAATACTGAAGCCAGTTTCCACATTTCAGATACGAGATTTCTTTAAGGAATTGTTGCTACTTTTAAAGTAATTGGACAGAATTTTCTTCAGATTTTTCAACAAATGATAGCATACCTCAAATGATTTCTGGACAAACATATTTAAGTGCTAGAGTCTGGGTGATGACAATGAAGGCCCGATAGTGAGAGGAAGATGGATTAAAAATTAAATATGGGGTTGCTCTGATCTTTTTAGCACGACCCCAGAGAACTGCTGCTTTCAAGCCTCAGTTGAAGGGACCCAGTCTGTTGAGGACAGTTGTTACAAGGTACTCAGTTTTGGTGTTACTAGGACTAGGATAACTTTAGATAAAGGTAACTGATTGGTAACTAACATGTTAGCATGTTAGAGTGATAAGCTCCAAAACTATAACTTCTTTTTGAGGAATACATTCTGAATTTCAAACAAGCCATTCAGAAAGGGAAAATACATCATACTAGGAAATCTTTAAAGGGCTAGAACTTAAGACCAGTTTACAAAGGTTTAACTAAATAAGCTGATGTTCTTTTTCTTGTCCTTCTGCCCATCTGGCTTAGTTTACCCAAAACATCTGGTTTTGGTTGTTCATGGTCAGGCTGACCCATTTTTTATCTTTGGTAACTGGCTAAATAAGCTGGGAATGTTCAGAAGAGAAGTTACTGAACACAGGCAAGAAGAGGTTTTAAATTTTTTTAAGGCTGTACTAATACAAAATTGAGAAATTAAATGTTCTGTAAAGCATCTGAGTGGGATGTTTGTTCGATGGCTTTATTATTCACATTACTTTATTCACATTGCTTTAGAAAGCCTTGCTGACTACAAAGGCCTTTTGCAGTCATTTTTTCCTTTCTGACTTGCTTGCTGGGAGTGAAAACACTGGTAACGGGAGACTGGATAAAGAGGAGACACTCTGTAGATGTCTTTACTAGGGACCCCATTAAGAGCTCTCAACAGTTCCTTTTTTTGCATCACAGTGCCCTGATCATTTCCTCTTCTGATGGGTAGAAAGAGTCACTGGTTTTCCTCCTAAATTTTATTCCTTCTTCCTAGGAAAGATCCTAGAATGTTACTTTACTAACATTGTTTCTTTGCAAGTAGGGATTTTTGATGGAGGACACAGAACAGCAGCCTCCCTGCATACAGGCATTCTTCCAGTTTGACTTTCTGGCCTGCAGACTGGACCATGGGCTGGAAGAGGCAGTGAGTTGTTCGGCTGCTGCAAATGATCACGAAGGCATTGCACGGGTCCCCTTGAGCCCGAGAACCCAGTGTATGCAAACACTTCTGCCCCTGCACTGCGAGATCATCATATATAAGCTGTTTGTTTGTAAGAGCAGATAATAGCCATGAGGATCTATTTCATGGGGAAGATTCTGAACTACATTTTTACAAATGACTCTCTTATGTGAGATGAAGTGACCCTCATTTGGAGTAATAGGCATGTGAGAAAGTGAAGATTTTCACACTTATTTTCCCTGTGTTTCTGTTTCTTGTCTTTCTAGTGGGCTGTTCATTGCAATGATTGTGAGTCTGCTCTTCCTTGTGTTATTGAGGTTCACGGCTGGGGTTCTCTTCTGGATTTTCATCTTTGGTGTGATTGGAATTATAGGTTACGGTAGGTGTAATCTTCCAGCCTCTGGGGCTATTTTTCCTTATTGCTTAAGTTTGGGCAAGGAAAATCAGTAATTACATCAATTAAATGGTACAGCTGGGGGAATTAATGCCTAGTTTTAGACACGGTTAAATGAGAAGGACATAAATGGCAGCAAAATTTAGTAAGAATCTATCTGTGCTGATACTTAGCCCCAGATGTAGTAAGCTGAATTACCTACCCGTCGTATACTTAGTCTGTATTCACTTGTACTGGTAGTTCTTCTCTGTATATGTGATGTTAAAGTTGATTACTCTCACAGTAATGCATTTTCGGTTTTTCCTTACCTGACACACTGGGGACACAACTCTTGGCTTGTAAACGTCTTTTTAAAAAGAAACCTATCTTGGCACTCTTCAGAAATGCTGGTGATTATTGTTTGTTTTTTAAAAGGCATCTGGCATTGTTACTGGGAGTACGATCATCTTAAAGGAATACCTGGATCTGATCTCACTGTTTACGATATTGGATTCCAGACAGACTTCAGAGTTTACCTGCAACTGAGGCAAACGTGGTTAGCATTTAGTAAGTACCCGTTAAACTTGCTATCTGCTAATGGATACTCAGGAGAACCATCACTGTCTTGCTACAGTTTCTTTTTACTGCAGAACTAGATTTTGAACTGAGAGAAACAGAACTCAGACTGAAGCAGAGTCTTTAAACCAGCTCTGGGTCATGATTCAAACACTGCTCATGAGTAAGGGAGAAAATGTTCTGGGACGTGGTGCGCTCAGCTTTCTGAGCACCATGCTGAGATACAAGTTTGTATGGTTCCGGCAGCACAGCTGGAAAGTGAAAATAATTTGTCCAAAACTGTCCTATCTTAGCCTGTTTTTTAACTCAAATGAGGTGAAAGGAGCTCATGCCAGGTCAATACTCAAACAAACCTATTGATTTAAGTACACCTAAATGTTAGAATAATATATTAATCAGAAAAATGCACTCTTCTTGAAAAAGTTGAGTCTTTACCACCTTTTTATTTATTTTATTGTCTCTAAATACTACAGATTAACAGTATTAGGGTATAAACACACAGAAATCTTGTTTATGCAAAGCAGAATTTGTTAAGGGTGAACTGTATCCAAGGCCAAATACTACAGTCACATTTAAGTAAATTATTGTCTTTGTCTGAGAATGGTATGTTCCATCTTTCTTCTAAAATTATAAATGCTAATGTCAGGGTCCTATACATTCTGACTAACTCTGCATGTAGAACTTCCCTGCACTGCAATCTATGAAATGCGATTGAAGACTGGCAAGTGCAGTGACAGAAAGAGAGAACTGCTCTAGCAGGGAATTTTATGGAGTTCATGAACAATAGTGTAAAATACAGGGGAAAAAAACAATTTACAGACGCAGCATATTGGTTCATTTCTTGATAAATCTAATTGGTTTTATTGGTTTGTTTTCAGTGATACTACTTTGTATCGTTGAGGTCATAATTATACTGATGCTGATCTTCCTGAGGAATCGGATCCGGATTGCTATTGCACTGTTGAAGGAAGGTAGTAGGTATGTTTGTCTGATTTGAATATATTTTGAATTTTATTACATGATCTCTAGGGTACCTGCTTCTTGAGCTTCATCTTGCACTGCCAAGGGGAGAAAGTTGGGGATTGAGGTACAACACTGGATTTTTGAGCCAAACAGGTAGTAAAAGGAGTGACAGTTCTCTGCTAATGAGGCTGTGCTTATAAGAGCTTCCTCTTTTGCAGTCAGACATTTCTTCTCTCACAGATCCCTGCCTGAAGAGGACATACACGGTTAGTGGTACATGTACCCTCAGTGCAAGGAGGTGCATCGGCAGAAATGCCAAGTGTGGTGCACTGTCACCAGGAGCTGGTGGGAGCTGCCAGCTTGGCTCTGCCATGGCCTTGTCTCAGGAGTGGCGTACTAGTGGTGGAGGACTGGTGGTGTTTGGGCTGTGGCTTTTGTTGAGGAAAGACTGGATTCTTTTAGCTCAAATCAAACTTTTGTGTGGTCATCCGTAAATCTGCAGAGAGAAAGGGAGACATCCATGACCAGACATAGCGATGAGGTGCAGTCCAAGAGAGTTTCTTCAGCTCTGAGTAAAGAAGAAAGCAGAGCAGGATGTGAGAGTTGAAGGCCCAGGAGACCTCTTCATTTTGCGTTTGCTGAAATCTGAATAGACTTGTTCACAGTGTTTCCTGTTTTACACAGTGCTAAGAGTTCTTGTTTTAAAAAATGCAAATATAACAAAGGAGAAATGGACTTAAGACACCAGGCCCTTGGATTTCATTGTAAATAGGCCAAGGTCTCACCAGCCTAGAAAGTAGAGCTCTGTTAGAGCACATGGAGTTAGCTCTGACTTCATCTGTATGCACGTGCTTGTAGTTTTCTGCCATCTCTGTTGACATTGTGGTTCTCAGGAATCAGGATTTGGGATTTTTGTAATGAATTAAGAAATACTGAAGTTCTGCATTCAGCCAGGTACCTGTTTCCTGTGTTATGCTACTGTGCAATTAGAGCATTGCAATTAATTTTGGCAGCACTAAATTATACTCTTTAATTCCTGTTCATTAAAATCCAGGAACACTTTTAACACCCTGCAACACTTCTGTTTGCAGCCTTGACAGGTAGAAGGATTTCAGAAAGTTCATAAACTTCCTGCTGAGAAGTAATAACATTCTGTAGTTTTTCAGAAGCCTGGAAAGGACACTCAAGGCTGATGTTTTTACTGTCATGCATAATGCGTGAGGTGAAACGCTATGTTATTACTGTAAACCTAACAGAATTCAGGAAGATGAAAGCTAAGCTGCTGATGACTGGCTATCAAATTGCATTTTTCAATATCTTTTACTGCTCTTTCAAAAATATTACAATTATAATGCTAATAATTGACTTGAAATCCATAGTTAGAAACAAATAACAGTTGTTGCTCAGTTTGTTGGAGTGTCTGTGGTCTTTGTGTTAACTAAGGCCCACCAGTACCTGCTGAGCAACAAGTGCAACAAGTCATAGGAGAAATACTATTAGAAATAATAACAGAGAAAAAGGCGTGTGATAAGCTTTACATGGTCACTGGAAAGAAAATTCCCATCCGGAGGAGCTCGCCCCTGGCACCACTGAAGTCGGTTTCCCGGAGGGGCTGGGCCAGCTCACCATCCTACAGAGCAGTCCTGGCACACTCGAGCTCCTGCTCACTAGTTGCATTCCAGCCACAGGAAGTGTTAGTAGAATGTCAGCCTCTAAAACATCAGCCTTGGCGTTGTTAAAAGGAGCTCTCTAAGCTGTCGGCAGTGAAAGGGCATTACTCCTTCTGCCTGCCAGCAGCAAAGGTGAGCACTGCTTCTTTATGGCACGTGCAAGAGGAGTTAGCGCACCCTGGCATTACAAAGAAAAGCCGAATGGAATATCCCTGCCCCAGAATAGTTACTACCTAAAGCAGGAAAGGGGCTGGGAACAGGGTCCTCAAATACAAATTGGCAAGAGGTGATTTCAGGTGAGCAGGAGCTGAAGGAAGGGCTTAAGAGCTGAGCAGAATGGGATGAGGAAATAAAAGGTGATGTCTGCAGCAGTCAGCAAGATGTGATTGAAATGGGTTTGTGACCTGGAAAGAGCTGGATCTCTGAAGCAGTAATGGAGAAGGAGAAAGTAGAAGACAGGCTTGAACATGGTGAATTGATAAAGTTGACCGTAGTGCTGCCAATAAAAGTGGAGTGGTAGGATGAGAAAGTGAAGACATGAAGACATTTGAGGAAAGAACCTACAGTATTCTGAGATCCCAGCACTAGATTGTGCTACCACTATCAACAAGTAGCTCAAAGAGGATGATGCTAGAAGAGGACTGGTAAAAAGCTTGTTGCTGAAATTGCTGTAGCTTACTGATATATTTTGTTTCTTTCATAGGGCTATTGGCTATATAATGTCTACATTGTTCTACCCAATCGTCACCTTCATACTCATTGCCATTTGTATTTCCTACTGGGCTGTGACAGCTGTGTATCCTTCTGTCCCTGTGTGACTCTGGGGGAACAGTCTTCTCTCTGTGAGAACAGATAATTCTCTGCTGTTTCACCTGAATCAAACCAGCATTAAGAGGACTGTTGCGTTGCTCAGGACATGCCGCTCTGAGGCACGCTTCCTCGCTGCACGTGTGCATGGCATGTACAAACCAGACAGTGAGTTTAATTTCTTTAAAAGAAACTGCCCTAAAATTCACACCAAGGCAGGGGGATCATACAAGGCCTTGAGTACTAAATAAGGTTGACTTTAAGGGGTGAAAAGGGTACTCAGCAAAGAGTGGATATGGTCTCTAATGTGTCACATGCTCTGTAGGCCTGGTGTGAATGGGGGTGGGTGGGCTCGCTCCAGGTGTGTTTAGTTCAGAAAATATAGGAAAGGTGTGAGAGAACATACAGTGCCCCGAGTCCTCGCTAAATGGCATAGCAGCCACCACTCTCTGTTCCTGGAACAGCAAGGGTTTGGCAAGGGATCAAGAAGAGGAAAACTGTTTTTTGAAAACAAATTGTTCTTTCACATGCAAAGAGGGTCAGTAATTGCTGTTTAGGACAATGTTATTTTAACTTTATGCTCTGTGTCTACTTCCACCAAAATATGATCAGTCAAAGAACTACTGCACCATCTGCCCCGTCGAAGGTGGATGTACAGGAGAGACTGAGTCCGCTTTCAAGGTTATTCCCTTTGCACATTCTGATCAGGGGTTATTACAGCTCCGGGGTGGAGTTTGCCTCTGTTCTCTAAGTAACGAGGGCATTTGGTCTCCTCTGTCTACCCTTCATATACACGTCTGCGTAGCAAGAGCAGTTTTCCTGCTATCTGCAGCAGTTCTTTAGAGCTGATGGTTACGCCACTGCTCAAAGCCTACAGTTCTGTGATTCCTCCTTAAAATATTTCATCCAGTTTTCTGGCTACATCAGGAGAACCTGTGTATAAAGTAATGGCTAATCAAACACTGTGCAAGTATGCAAACCTGACTTGTGACCCAGAGGTAAGTGTAACTATTTACCTATAGTGACAGCTATACTAATTGCATTTTATTAATCACTATTAAATGAAACGCTAGTAGAAAATGTGCATATTTTAAGTAATGATTCCTTATGTTAAATCTGAAAATAGTACATAGAGTTCAGATAATACTGCCTTGTTCAAAGCAGTTTACGGACATAAACTATTTTTTCTGCTAAACTGTCTTGTGAGGCAGGTAAATAATAAGTGTTCTAAGTTACAGGGTGAGAAAAGAAGACATAGAAATACAGGTTTATTCAGAAAGGTGTTCTTGAATTCATGAGGATTCTATTTCATGGTCCTCAAAAGGAGATGGAAGACTTTGAAAGCTGTGCCTCACATTTGCCCAAGAACCAGATGTGTTTTGAAGCAGAGGCTTTAGGTTCTTTTGGCACAGCAATGACCTTTAGGAAGCTCCAAAAATATTTGCCTTTTGTTTGATTTTGTCTTCAGTCAAATATTTTGACTTGACTCTGGGGTTAAATTTAAGTATTCTTTTTAAACTAGAAATACTTATCACATGTTATATTAGGGTTATTTTCAGGTGTTTCAATTTCACTGTACTG
>JAOXJM010000004.1:34714025-34724512 GCA_026413425.1 Tringa solitaria | reverse complement strand
GAGGTGTCCCTGCCCAGGGCAGGGGGGTTGGAACTTGATGATCTTTAGGGTCCCTCCCAACCCAAAACTATTCTATGACTTTCAGAAAGTCATGCTGGCAATATTCCCTTATGGTTTTTCTGAATTGTCACAGCAGTTTCAAACATTATTTTACAAATAACTGTATTTTTTATTCTGTATATTTTAGATTACTAATGAATTATATTTTGATCAAAACTTGAAAATTAGTACCAAGAACAGATCTAAAGTATTTTGTCATTACTGCAGAATCACTTTCAAACTGGAGTAGCAAATTTGGTTTGAAACATTCCCTGAAATGTAAGCCATGAAATACTGAAGTTAATTAATATCTTGGTCCTCTTTAAGAATAAATTCTTTGGGTAATTTCTGTCGTAGATGCATTGATCTGTTTTAAACCTATTACTGTGTTTATCACTAGCACTGCAATTTCTCCTTTCATTCTGAAATAGTTACATATTTCTTCAAGCTATAAAATTTAAAGCAGCAGGATTTTTTTCACTCTTCATTTAATTTTAGAAAAGATCCGCCTTTGATCTTTGCTATCACATGTCGTTGTCTTGTTTATCATTATATATTAGTTTTGCTATTAAATCCAGTGGAATGATGAAACAAAACAATTCATTAAACTCTTTATGGGCCCATGAATATCTTTATGGTAATTGATTAATTTACATATCTTTTCTGTCAGAATACAAATCCAGCGGATAATTAGTATTGAGGAATTAATTGTTTACAAGCTCTTACTGAAACCAACCTTGGGTCTGTTTGTTTTGTCTCATCCATTCTGTTGGGAAACCAGAGTCAGCGTAGGGATAACCGATCTCCTGTGCTTCTTGCAGGTGTCCTTGCATTCTTTTTCTTCACACAGAGAATTCCCATCTTTGCGCAGGAAGCCCCAGCCTTGAATTACTACTGGGTACCGCTGTTGGTAAGGCAACCACCAAATCTCCTGAGCGCCGAGGGCAGCTTGAGGTGCTCAGACTGCTCAGGGCATGGTCTGGTCACCCTCCTGTCATCCTCTTGGTGGCATGCCGTCCCCTGCAGGGAGGATGGCAGTACTCTGCATCCTGCAGGCACAAGGGGCACTGCAGTGACTCCACACCTTCAGAAGAAGTAGGTGGTTCAATGTGGCTTTTAATGGAGGGGACTTGAGATGCATCCCCTTCTCTTTTTGTAATCCCCCTAAACTCCAGATGAATGGTTCTTTAGAATGAGTTCAGAGTATTCTTGGCATATATTGTCTTTGGGAGTTGACGTGACTCCAGTTTGGCAGCTGGAAAACTAATAGTGGCTACTGCATGTTAGGATAGTGTCCCAAACCTGTGATCCCTTTCCACGGCAGTGCCAACCTTTGGTAGAGCTACAGAGTTGCCATTAAATGCTCCCAACCTTGCTTACCAGACTGGGCTTCTCGCTTGTGTTAATGCTGCCATATTGGTGCCAAACTAAATTTGGGGGTTTATTGTGGCGGTGTTTGGTTTGTTTTGTAGACGGTCATTATTGGCTCCTACCTGGTTGCACATGGGTTCTTCAGCGTCTATGCAATGTGTGTCGACACACTTTTCCTCTGCTTTTGTAAGTACTACGTTTTTTTTCACTAATACCTTCAAGTCACAGGAGGAGGAGTAGAAAACCACCCTATCTGTTCCAGAATTCTGGTGACGTGCTAGCAGACTGTGTGAAAAACAAACTGCTGCTGCTTTTCGGACTGGCTCCTTGATGCATTCTTGAGCGCAGAAGTGTTTTAGTGTTCAAATTTAATTAGTTTAGGTAATGGAAGGTAGCTTTATGGCTCATGAGGATATCTGGCTTTTGTTTTTCAGATTAACAGTTTGTAAAGAGCCCTGTAGAGCAATCAATCGCTCAAACCTCCTG
Organism: Tringa solitaria; assembly: GCA_026413425.1. Lineage (NCBI taxonomy): Eukaryota > Metazoa > Chordata > Aves > Charadriiformes > Scolopacidae > Tringa > Tringa solitaria. The sequence goes on along the minus strand of JAOXJM010000004.1, from coordinate 34,722,616 downwards.
TTAATAACAAAGTTATTCTTTGGTATATAGGTGGTCCTTTGTTTTCAGCTCAGTAGCCCTGAACAAACTATTATGGCGAATTACCTTCAAATTTGTGTAAAATCCCATTTAAAGAACTATCTGTCCCTTGAACCCCTCAGTGGCAGGCCATCACGGGCACTCTCAAAGGGGTTGCTGTTCAATGTGCCCCAGTCAGAGAAGAGTGGAATCACAACAGAATCTGTTGGTCTCAAATTAGGACATGATTATAAGAAGATGATGTACTTATTACAAAATGCATTCTGTTAGATTCACTGAATTAAAAAATAAAGATACAATTTTTGTATAATAAAAGTTATTCTGGTAGATCCAAGTAGAAGTTACATGACAGGGATTTTCTAGCAGCTGGTGAATTATTTGGTAATAATAAGGGAATACTGAAATAGTCATAGGCTTGATGATAAATGTGGCAATACTGATTCTCCTCCTCTTACAATAGCATAAATTCTTTCCTTTAAACACTCACCTTTTTAACCCTGCTTACCTAGGAACTGAGGTTAGCGGTGATTCTTGAAATACTGGGTTGACAAAGAATCACAGGAACAAAATTGGTCAGAAAACTGAAAATGGATGTCTAGTTGAGAGCTGTGTCCTATTTATCTCACGTTATGGACTTTGGTTCTAAACAAAGATGATCACAGACAGACATAGCACTAAAAACACTCCAAGAAATAAGCTAGACCATAAATAAATAAGTAGATACTGTTATTTAGAATGAAATGGAAATTGATCAAACTCGTAACATGTAGGAAGTTGGTGCACTCAAAAATTAAGAGATGTTCTTTTTGATTTATTCTAAAACCACGTGGAATATACTGCCCTGGAGATCTGTGAAGATTTGCTTCCTCCAACCTCTTTGGCCATTCCTTACATGGAGTGCTCTCGGTTTGGCTTTGCAGAGCAGCTCCGCCTCGGCAGGGTTTGGGCTGCAATGACCGCGCTTCTCGGTACCCCCCCCCAGCTTCCCCATCAGTGTGAAATATTCATGGGACTGTGACTGCTCCAGGGTACAAACACTGGGCTGAACCCAGACCCGTGATTTAGTCATGACCCTCTGTAAGAAAAAAAAGTGATACGTCTGCCTCGTTATTTTAAATTCATCTTCTGTTTTGCTTTCCGTGCTTCCTTTCAGTAACGGGCAGCAGGAGATCATATAGAATATTGTGTGCTTGTGGCATCAAGTTTTCAAAAGATCTTTATCTGAGGTAGTGAAAAATGGTCCAGTTTTAAAAAGTGCTTAAATTCACAGCTCTCTTTGGGACACATTTTTTAGCAAGAAGTATTCAAAATGCCAGGTTTTGGTAGAGGCGTGAGCGTTTCTGAAAATTTCCACCTGTATTGCCAAACCAGAGAACTGGAGAATAAAAAGGATATATTGCTGTCGTTTAAAAATGGCTAAATGTTTGTGTCTCTGCTTTGTGTAGAACCTCTTCTGGTTTAGGGAAATAGAAATTTTATAATGTCCTTCATCAACTTAACAATGCAGCTAAATTGCCTTGATTGAGATTTGTTTTTTAATGTTGGGTCTTTTGCTCTCTCTCCTTTCTTCAATTCTCTGCGTGTCTGCACTGCTGTTTGCTCTTTTGGCTGCTTTTGCTGTAAATTCAGGTGAAGACCTGGAAAGAAATGATGGATCTACAGCAAAACCCTACTTCATGTCAGCTAGCCTTCACCGAATTCTAGGGAAGAAGGAACTAAGCCCTAAGAAGGCAGTGGGATAACACACTAAACCTCAACATCAAAACAGTGTCACTTTTAAGCAAAACATGTATAAAGTAGGCAAAAGTAAAAAACTGTAAATGATGCTTCTGGTTAATGGGTGATTCTTTTTTCATTTTGCTTATATCTAAAAAAAATGAGCAACATTGGTAACATTTAACTAGTTTAAATGCTTAAACTAACAGCTGTGAAAACAAGGCCACGTTTTAGTTTATAGAGTGCCTATGAAAAGGAAAATGTAAATTTGAAGTTTTTTTAAGCCTATAATGATGTTTTAATAACTTTTATAACACAAGTTGCTGCCTTAGATGACAGCAGTTTTGATAATGTTTCTTTTTATAAGTGTATATTTGTAAAAGAAATTCAGGCGATTTTTTTGAAAGCACTAACATATAACCTAATTAGCCATAAAAAAGATAGTTTGAGACTCTCTAGTTAACCAGGAGATGGTACTAAATTTGTAAATATGGTGCTATGATTGTATTTTTTGTACAAGCTGGTTCACAGCTGTTTAAACTGTGATTATACATGCATTAATGATTCCCTACGCTGAAAAATGTAGTGATATTTTAATCACATCCACAACTGCATCTTTTAAGAAATGGTGGTACCTGCAGGTCCCAAAGAAGGTGGTCATAGAAGACAATGGTTGATTCCGCTTAAAGTGACGTTTTCTGTGAGTTGTGCTTAAAAGATGATGTAACTGAAAGAAGGTCCCACTGCACTTGAAGTGATTTGTGGCTCACACAAATGAGGTTTCATCTGGTACAAGATGGTGAATGTATTGTTTTTAGCTGATGTCTAAGCAAGATGCACTTGTGTTAATATCCCCCTGTCTCTAATGAGTCTCTGATTGTGTTCTACATTACGAGGAAGTTGAGCTTCATTGAAAGGAAAACCAAATGCAGTCTTTTTTTCCTTGGAAAAAAGTCTTGGCCGTACATGTGCACAAGGGATGCCTCTCCGAGCTCGGAAGGGCTTCTTAGCGAGCCATGGCGGTGGCCATGTGGGTCTGGGGGCCAGCTCTGCTCCTTCTGCGGGTCTCCAGGCTCCCAGTGGCTCACACAGAAAGGTGTTAAGACATTGATCATGATATAGGATTTAGGTACTGAAAGATGCTCCTAACAATTTAGTTTGCTTTTTGATTACTGAATTTGCCTGGTCATTAGTACAAAGTCTATTGGTAGAAACCACATTAACCTTCTGTTTGGTTTTGCTCCCGATAGCAGCGCTGTTGCTGAGGTTAGGAGCAGCTCTGCTCATGGGGAAGCTCTTAGCCAGAGTACTTCTCACGTCTGGTCTGCCGTGAGCCGAGCCAAAAAAGGTTTTAATTTATTATTCTCGTGGATGCCCAAGGACCCAGCCTTATTGAGGGCTGCCCCTGGTGTTCGTGGGTTCCACCACACGGAGGGAGGTGTTCCGTGACTGCCCGCTTCCCGGGAGCAGCACGTGCCATCCCTCTGCCAGGCTGCTGCAGGAGCTCGGTGCCTGGAAATAGCCTCCTGGCCCCAGGAGTCTGTAGGTGTCACAAAGAGAAAGGTAAATTATTTTCAGGGTGATTTGAATGCAAGTCTCTGAGGAAAATTTACTGGCGAAGCACATCCCAAGGTGATTTTGCTCTCTAACTTGTGGCTCCAGTTTGTGGCAATTGTGCTGCAGAGGCCACGGGTCTGGGGTGACCTGGATGCCCAGGGGGTTACCACCCTCACGCTTGCCATTGTGGGCATGGTGGGATCTCGAAGCCCTGGGAGCTGAGGTGGAGGTGACAGGACACTGCGACCCAGCTGGCCCTGCAGCCCCTTCCCTGAGGCAGAAAGGAGCGGTTCAGTTTAGGACCCAAGTAATGTAAAATAAGGGCGCAGTTTGATGGACCCCTCTTGAGATACCCCAGAGGAAACCTGACTTTCAGAAAGGGCTGAGAAACCCACCTTCAGAAGAATTCAGGCTGATGAAGTATTTCATTGGTGTCATCCTTCTCTTCTCATTATGGGCACGGCATTGAAGATACAGCCCCCTCGTTGCTCTAATCTCTTCTGAGAGGTACGTCAGTAACTTTTGGGGGTTTGTGTCACCGTTCTGCGATCAAAAAAGCTGCTGGTCCGATTACAGTCCCTGTGCTAAAGCTTTTTTTTTTCTTTCTTTTTAATACTACTGTGTGATTATTTGCAGCTAAAGAGACTGCATTAAGTAATCTATATTTGTACTGGTCTTGAGTGTCTTTCTGGGAGCTCAACTGAAAAAGCGTATTTCTGAATACAGCGTGCTTTTTTTATCATATGAATGTAACCATAGAGTTTACTAGGAATAACACATACTAGAAATAGTATACAGTTATTTGATTAGAAGACTTTTGTAACAAACCTATGCATTTACTAAAGGCATTTCTAAAAGTGAAAGTTTTAAATTGTATTATTATTTATATACAGTAAATATATATATGTGTAAATTTGCTCCACTCACTATTTTGTGAAATTATTTAGGATGTAAGTGATCATCATTTATGAGAAGAAAATTTAAAAGCCATTTTCTTAATGACATAATTACGAGAACTGTGAAAATATGAAGCAATACCATGTAGATTTTGTAATCAATAAATTGAACAAATAAATCAAAATTATTTAATATTAAAATTGGCCTTTCAAAAAGAAATTGCTATTAATGAATTAAGTAGAAATTAATGCAAGTATTTACTTGGGAAAGAATCACTTTAAATATTTTAGGACTAACTTGCTGCAACAGATCCTGATTCCTCCTGCAGGCCGGAGTCTGCAGACTTGCACCAGAGTAGCAGCGTTTATGGATTTGGACGTTTACTTTGTTGCTTGGTTTAGTATAAAATTTAAAATTCCATTCTTGCTGTGGAGATGGGGGCACGCAGCTGACACGCCGTATGCGCTTTGCTGCGGAGCCCGGGGGGCTGGGGGGAGACTCCCACCCCTTCCCGCGGCGCAGCCCGGGACAGGCGGGCCGAGGGGCCGGGGGCTGTTCGGGGGGCGGTGAGGGGGTGCTGGAGCCGAAGGTGGGCCGGGCAGGGGGGCTCTGCGGAGAGACCCTTCTCCTGACAGAAGGAGCTCCGTAGAGGATCCCCAACACAGGGGATGTAGGACCCCAGGAACAGCAGAAAACACCCGCTGTCACAATGCGTCACCTTTGGTTTGTTCTGCTTGGATGCACGGTGTGTCCCTGCGGCATCTTAATGGATGGCTTTCATTTACATGTTTTAGACCAAAGTTTTAATGTCGAGCCTTCAAATTTTGTAAAAAAACAAACAAAACAAAAAAAAAAGAAAAGAAAAGAAAAAAAAGAGTGACCCCAGAAACACAGAAACAAAACAAAGAAAAGAAAAAAGGTGGGATAATTTCTTATGCTGAGGGTTGGGTTTTTTCCCAAGTATTATTCAGCAACTGATGGATGCTGAATAGTCTTTTAAACACTGGGATTTAAAAGTGTGAAGTATTTTACTGTTGTGTGTTCTGCTGTAGAACAGGAAAAAAGGTTTTGGCGGACACAATGTTAAGCTGATGCTGGGACAGTCAGTAAGTGTTCTTCTAAAAGACGGTTTGTCAGAGAAGCGATTACGAAGAATAAACTGACTGTTGCCAGAAATGTAGAATGTCTCCCTTTGACCCGCTGCTCTGCCTGACAAAGTGCCTTACTGGCTGCCAGCGTACCTGGCTTATGCTTTGAAGTTGTTCACACCATGTAGAGTATAAAACAGAAAAGGCTAGATAGGAAAAGCTACACTCTTTTTATTTCAAATCAGCTAATGTAAAATGAATTGTATGTCGGGTGTGTTTGACCCGCGTAACGCAGCGCACACCATTTCCATGTTGTCAGATGCTGAAAGTGGCCCGTGTGCTCCGGGGGAAAATGTGATGATTGTGGTGTTGCAAATAATTAAATGAAAGCAATGCAAGACTGTTCCATTTTAAGCACTAGATTTTTTTTATGGCTTTAAGTTATGGCGTAGTGAAGTTCTGCGTACGGCCTGTTCTGCTTTCAGTGACAATGATCGAACTTACTGTACCTGTGTAACTGAGGGAAAACGGGGCTCTTGCTACTTAAAACAGAAGGAAAAAGGCTAGCAAATAACATGGTATATTACTGTAATGCATCTGTTTGCATGTCCATAAGCATAAAGTTCATTCTTCATTTTAAGACTGATAATTTGCTATTCTGTAAGTGTTTTATACATTATTCTAAATTTTTAAACTTTTGATACAGGCAATGATTTTCGAGGTAATATGTAATTTGTACTGCGCTGTAATCAAATTAGAAAGATAACTGGTTCTTCATGTTTAAGTAACCCTAGTGCTACTAATATTAAAATTGTCTGTTACCCTATGCTACAAAAAGTCCACACGTATTTGTCCCAAATAATGAGTTCTAAAATCACAAAAAAGGCTCTTAAACGTTTAGGAAATGGAAGGGAGGTTACTGTTTCATTGATGTGATTATTAAGGTTATATTATTGTCTTGCCAAAACCAAATTAACATGAGCACGACTGTTTGAGCTCTAAAACCTGTTTGCTTCTGCTATGCAGAAATAGGAACATATTGTTTAAATATCTTTGATAACTAAAGTGTTTAATATTTAATTTTGTTGTTACTTCACTGTTTTGCAGCTCTCGGGGATTGTTCTAATAAAGATTTCGATACCAAAGCGGGTGCGTGTGTCTGTGCCGAGAGGCGGCTGCGGCCGGGATCCCCCCCCCACGGGGCAGTAGAAGGTGGGCTGTTACAAATAATAAACATAATCATAAGCATAATTAAATGTAATAACAACACATGGGGGTTTTGACTGAATCTGTTGTGAGATCTTCTTATACCCAACGAGGTGTATTTTAAACCAGCCAAATTCACACCTTGGAATTCAGTAGAAATCTGGGTTTGGTTTTAGGAGACTCACTGGAAGTCGTGTTTTTCCTCCTGTCTTTGTGGGAGGTCACGAAGCGCTCGCTGCGCACCCTGGGCTGACTCGGCTTCCCTGCGGAATGCTGGCACCCTGGCTGGGGCAGGAGTGGGCCAGGGTCGCAGTCCGGCCAGTGGCCCATGCGGTGAGTCGGCGGCTGCGGCCGCCTGCGGTATGTCTTAATGGCTGACGGGGGGAAAAAACCACTAGAACAGCTAAAACCAGCGCAAAAGCTTTTCAGAGGCACGGGTGGGTTTCAGCAGAGGCAGCTCTGGACCAGCCCCGTGGGGGCAGGACAAGGGGGAGTTTGGGCTGGAGGTCGATAGCGAAGGTGTCGTGTGCTGTGAGCTGTTCCAGGTGCGGGGAGCCTTCTTTGGGGGTGCTTCTGGCATTCAGTGGTGGCTGCAATGAAATCTCCATATAAAGCCTGTGAGTTAGCCCAAAAAGCTGCGACGCCGACGGTTGTGGGCACGGGTGTCATGCTGGGCAGGGTGGCCGCAGCGGGGAGGAGACAGCGTCTGGGACTGCCTGAGTGGGGGCTGCAGGGCCGGAGGGTGGGATCCAGTGGCCGAGCAGCAAATCCTTGCGCTTGAGCTCACGGGGCAGGCAGAAGCTTTAAATTCAGACTTGCGGCGCGTATTATTTGAGGAAAATGGTCAGGGTATTAGGCTTGCACCCCAGGACACTAGCTCTTGGGGAGCGTTAAATGCCATTTGCGTTGGTGGGTTTGTGTTGCTCCGTCAGCCAGGTCGTGGCTCAGCAGCACCTGCACAGCCCTGCCCCCAACCCCCCCGCCTCTGCCTTGGGACCGGGTGACAACGTAAAGGTGGGACAGGGCGGGTGCAGGGGGGAGAATGGCTCAGCCAGGGCGCTGTACGTGTGGGACATTTCAGCCCAAAGAAGAGTGGAGGGTGAGCTGTGAAAGGGGCCGTCAGGGGGACGGGGGGGTCCCCGCTGGGCCGACCAGGGCCGCGTGGCACAGGCAGAGGCACGAGCCTGGTGGAGAGCTGAGACACCACTGATTTACCGTAAATCCTCATGAAATCATACGTTTGTTTTTTAACATTTGATCAGATGCAAATTTGGCAGAGGAAGCCCGTGTGCTCTCTGTTCCGTAAAGCGGGGCGGTGGGGCGCAATTCCGAGCACGGCAATAACCAGCAGCAGCAGTGGCAGAGCCCTGCGTGCGTTAAAGGACAACGTCATTGTGTGAATTCAGGTGATGGCCTAGAGCCCTGCAGGACCTACAATAGTGTGCCCGGATGCTGGAAGACAACATTTGTAATATAGAAGTTATTGTAAGGGGCTTTTGGAGCATGGAGGACCTTTACTATGTGTCTCATATGTACATAGTTATTTTAATTAAATCTGGATTATATTTTTTTAAACTACATCGGTATCTCCTGTTAACACACATGGTCTGTTGGAACTGACTGCAGCTATTATACTGTCCTCCTCCAGAAAATTTCAGGCTTACTAACAAAATCGCTTTCTTGCCTCCTTTCAAATGTGTTTTCAGACTGATGTGTTTTATATCTCACATGGTTTTCTTGCCTTTCCTATTACATTTAAATCTAGCGCTGGCCGCACGCCATAGAAACTTTAATCCACATCCAGATGCGTTCATGACCTCTCCCGAGCCTCCTCTGGCGTGCCAGCAGCCTCGGCCCGCTCTTTTCCAGGGCTCCCGCTTCCTCGGCAGCGCCGGCCGTGTCCGCTCGCCCCCGGGGAACCGCAGCCCCCCGCAGCAGCGGCCCCGCCACCGGCTCACTCGGTGTGTGCGGCCGGGGGGGGGGTCCTCTGGGGCAGCCCCTCCTGGGGAGGGCTCCTCCGGCCCCGGTGCCTCTGCCCGGGAGGGAGCGGCGGCCCCGGCCCCCCTCCCCGGCCCCCCCGCTCCCAGCCGCGCCGGGACGGGACCGGAC
>JAOXJM010000004.1:34694765-34713925 GCA_026413425.1 Tringa solitaria | reverse complement strand
GCTCCCAGCCGCGCCGGGACGGGACCGGACGGGACGGGGCGGGCGGCGGCGCCGCGCTCGGTGCCGCTGGAGGAGAAGGTGGTCAGGTCAGGGCCCGGGGCAACCCCACAGCCCCCGCTCGGAAGCACGGGATGGAGACGTTTGGGTCTTGTCCCGCCGTGTCCCCGCAGCCGGGCCGTGCTGCCGGTGCGTTTCCCGCTGCGAAGGGGCACGTGCTCCTTGGGGCCTCCGCACATCTGCAGGCGGGCTGGCGAGGGAGAGGACAGGAGGGGTTGGTTTATACGGAGCTCCGTAACTTAGTTTCTGTTTGCCAGCACTTTCAACACGTCTGACCAACTCAATTTCCTGCCTTGAGCCAACTTCCATTTCATCGGGTCCCACCTTCTGGTTTCTGCCGCTTTGGCTGGGCTCTGCGGGCGCGCTGGTTGCGGTGCAGCCTGAAAGAGCACAAGCTTGGAAAGGAATCGGAGCAATCTCAGGAGAAGGTCGCGTGCTTGATTTGCTCCAAATGATGATGTTGAAAGGGCTAGTTTCTTGTTTGCTTTTTTTTTTTTTTTTAAGTTTATGCAGTTCCAGTTTTTTACAGAAATACTAAGTACTTAAGTACCATCACCCTCTTGGTTTGATTAAGCTCACAAGTGGGCTGTTTTGTGAGAACACTAACAAAGGTCCAAACCAGTTTAACAAATCATAGTCTAACACTCAGCTGTAGTGGTCCTTGGTCACTGGTGCTTTAAAAAGTACACATTATCTTTGTGAGTTCAGTATTAGCGGCTCTTCGTGTCCGGGGGTGGCAGCTCTTTCTGAGCTCATCTCATGGCAAGAAAGTTGTAACTGCAGGTCCGAGCATCCCCTGTGGAGCACGTCAGAGCATTTCAGCCCATCACCAAGAAGCCGCTACAAATTCCCACAGAGGCACTGGAGATCACAATGCATACAGAAAGGTAAGGTTTCTGTGAATTTTGGTCTTAAAAGCCGTATTTTGGTTAAGTGCCTGTATCCATGTTATAGCAATGCGAGTATTCCTGCTGGCTATTTCTGAAAATAGTAAAAAAGGTGTCTGTTATTTGCTGAATGCAGAAACAACTTACAGTTTACATCCTAGTTAAGTGATCTTTTTATGCTTGGCTTTCTCAGATGTCCTGCTAACTCACATTAAAAAAAATATCAAATATTTTCTTGTGTGACTTTTTTAATGGAGTAGCTGTCTTTCAAATACAATAGTTTAATTTTAAAATGAGAAAAATGCGTAAGTTTTTTATATACTGGTATGCTGTTACTTGTTCTAGATCTACCATATTTTGGTAATAAACTTTGTAGGAGGTTTGGAGCAGGAGACAGCTTTTTCCTGTGAGGTCAACTTGGGAAACAATATTGGTGTGGTTTGTGATGGCAGCTGTTAGATCATTCCTGGGGGAGGAGGGGGGATTGGCTCCTGTGGAGATGTGGGAGGGATTTAAAAAAAAAAAAAAGCACAACTGAGAAGCCCCGACAAGTCATCGAGGTCCAAAAGAGCTGATAGAGAGTCATGTGTGCGCCCAAGAGGGAAAGGCTCTGTATGAGAGGGGTGGGGGGAAGGCCGGGGGGAGTTGTGTGCAGAGAGGAATGTGCAGTTTGTGGGCAGAGAGGGAAGTTGTGAAGCCTTTTCCCAGGACTCCTGTCGGTTTGTTGTACGCTCATCTGCGTGGAGGAAAAAGAAGTTAGAGGGAGCCGAAAAGATGAGTGCTGGGAGGGCGACAACTGATGGATGGAGAGTGAGACGTGTGACCCTGGTTTTGGCCACTCGGGTGCCAAACGCAGCCGCTGGGCCCGGTCCTGAAGCTGCCCCCTCCTGCCCTGCACTGCAGGGAGCTGCTCAGACCAGAGGGGGAAACGCTTACTTCCTTACTCTTATTCTGAACTTAAGGGCTTCACAGCTATAGGTAACATATGAAGTGAGTACATGTTAAAGCACAAGACTAGTGAAAAGCACGCACACACACATATATAAAATTATGATGGTTTTAAAGCATTTGTCTAAAGAATAAACTGGTCCGATCTGTGCCTTGATTTTTTTCCCCTGTTCCGTACCCCTTTGCCAACACCGCCTGGTACGGTCCCTTCTGAGGATGTAAATACCCTCTTACATCACGTATGTGCTTGGCTAGCGTTTTGTCATCTGAATAGTTGCATTAATAGTTGTCCCACATGAGAACACTCTATATCGACATGAAAGTGCTCACAGTGGGAGCGGAGCTGGGCCAGAGCAGGCAGCACGTCCTAATGAAGCAAAATCTTTGTCCTTGTTCTTTTGGGCACGTCAGCTGCAGGCAGGTGCTGCCGAAAGCCATGCCCAGAAGTTGCTTTTTTGCTCACAGAGCACTCACCAAAACCGCCTGCATATCGTCATTGACATAAAATGAGAGAAACACTGATCGGGGTCAGGAAAAGGTGCATCTTTATAGCTCAGTTTTTAAACTACATTTTGTGTTGGTTTGAGGGGGTTTTGTGTTAGTTATTTTGTGTTTGTGTTTCTTCCCTCACTGAAGAAGTATTGTTTCCTTGTTGGTTTTTGTTCTAGCTTGAGCTATTTATCAAACTTTACTCTCAAAAGTTTCTCTGTACAGATTTTTCATGGCTGGCTTTGCTGAGTTCAAAATGGTAGGCCAGAACAGTGGCTGACAAAGCCAGGGTGAGCTGATTTCAGACTGGTCTGTAGTACTGCCAGACAGAGCCTAGAGATGTTTTTTTCTCCTAGCCCTGATTCTATGCCTGAAATAAGCTGTGATTCTCACGCTGGAAGTACCTTTAATATTAATACACTGACTGTGGTTGTCCTCATCAAATTGATTTACCCGTTTTTTACCAAGGAGGGAGGGATCAAGGTACCGGGTTGCACCAAGCAGCCTGGGGAGAAGCGAGACCTCAGAAGACTTTTGTTGTGTCACCTCATTTGATGACAGGGTCAGGAGATGGCACTGATTAACATCACTGTCGGATTTGCCGTGTCAGGGGAGCACGTTACGATACACTGCATAGACTTAAACTACTAGGAAGAAACCCACAAAACTAATAGACTATTTATCCCTCAAATCCAAGACATTCTGAATAGACAAAGAATGGATTATTATTTTGTTGTTGTTCTAGGGCAAGTTTCCAGTTGAAACCTCCTGCCCTTTCCCAGCCTCGCTGTGCCAGGGAAGCTGCATGGCCGGGCTGGACTCCCGGGCAGTTTAACAAACGTGGTCCCCTTGATGCATCTGTCGGGAAGATCATCTCTGCCATTTCTGGATGCTGTCCTTACACACAGAGCCCTATTTGTAAAATGCACAGCAACTCCATGGAGATCACTGCAGCAGCCTAGAACCAAAGACCCAAGCCCTGAGCTCCTAAGCCTGAGTGGCAGAGGAGCGTTACTCCCGTTGGGAACACACTGCCTGGCGTCCTGGGCTTCCCTGCTTCTGCAGCAAGGAAGCCCTCAAGTGCAGGACAGAATTAAGGGAAGTTTCAGAAGGTAGAGCCAACAGTTCTCTCAAAGATGTCACGTGTCGTCTGAATCTCCCCGCTAATCGAGCAAAAATACAGACTTAGAATAAAACGGGTCCAGGTGAGGAGGAACCGTGAGGGCACCAGCGTCCTCACCGGCCTAGGGAACAAGGGGAACCGACCTGCTGCATCTGTCAACATAATCGTCCTTCGTTTTGCCTTACACTTAATGCTGACTGTGTAGAAAAAGATGAATCTTTTTATTCTTAGATACACTAAGGCATTAACTATGGAACAACAATACTAAATAGCATTTTCATCCAGGAAAGTTTGCATTTTTAGCTCTGAAAAAGCTGGGATTTGTATGTTCTATAATTGCCTCCTATTTCAGGCTACCATAATAATTTTCCAGCACTAAAAGGGCTGAATGCTGCAGAAGAGCAATGCAATACAAAATTAGCGGCCTTTTAGCTGTACTGTCACTGAGGAAAATCTGCTGTTGCTCTCCAGGCTTTATCCGAGAGGGTCTGTTCGTTGCCAGTGGAGCCGTGAGTGTCCCCAGGCGCTGGCTGGTGGCACAACGGGTCACCAGGAGACAGAGCCACCAGGCTGGGAGGTCTCCTGGGTGTTCCAGCAGGTGAGAGCCAGCCCCGGGCAGCCCGGCAGCAGCAGGAGCTCGGGGCACGTGTACCACAGCCAGCCCATATAGTGAAAACCTAACGGGTAATTTAGGCAAAGGTACTAAAAAAGCCAAAGTACCGAAGAACGTCTTTCCAGAGAATCTCTTTCTCTTCCAGAAACAGAGGGCGAGCACCGCAGCGCTTCCTGCGCCTCGGAATAAGCGGGGATCAGACTCTGCTGGTCCTGGATCAGAAAACAGAAGCCACTTTGTCATGTGCCATGTAAAGTATTTTGTTCGTAGCTTAACTTGGATTATATTCAAGGTTTCACCACCTATAGACACACTATGTCAAAACAGAAGATGGTCTAAATCAAAGATTTGCTTAACTTTCAAACTGACAAAACAAAAAAAAAAGCACTAGTTGTATTTAAATGTTTTAAATACTTTTTCATGCATGCAGTGCATGAAATAAAATACTTTACATGAAAAAAATACTTTTTCATGATGCAGTCTCTGCCCTTAGCACCAGGAATATAGAAAGAGGGGGTTCAAAACAAATTGTAAATATGCAGCTCTTACAGACCATTGCTATTATGATCAACCACGTGGTATAGTTTGTTAATAGAAATGTTGGCTGAAACTGATGAGTTTTAGGGATGAGGAAATATACTTATTTCAGCTGTTTGCTTGTGAATACTTATTTTGTTCCTCTCAAGGGTTGCTGGAGAAGGTGAAGGTGAAGGAGAGCGCACCATAGCAGAGGATGCAGTTCTAACAGGTAGGTTTTCTGTACCCCAGGAAGATTTTACACATTGAAAAAATTTCTCTGCTAAGAGGTTGGGTTTTTATTCTTTTTTTTTTTTTTCTTTCTTCCCTGGCATCCATTTCATAGCTCAGATTTAAAGCCATTTAATTCTGAGAGTTTGAATTTGTCTAAATCAGGATCAAATGAGTAATATAGAATCACCACCCTTAAAGAGAATGAGAAGTGTTGTTGATGGGCCAGCTGAGGATAGTGACGGATGCCAGGACGGAGAATGAATGCAGATAAGAATTAAGATTTATTTTCCTCCTGGAGACTACTTATAATGCATAATTTCTTGAAACTACAATACCGAAAACATTTGTTAGGGAGTTGTTTTAGCATATGTGGAAGAACCAAGACTGACTCAGTAAGTCTTTAGTTTATACGGTGTATCAGTCTACAATAACGTTCCCCCCAGGAGAGAAAAGCGCTATCGCACAGTTCTATTGCAGTTATTACTGCCAGACCTGTTGGAAAAATCTGTAAGCAATTTTAACGTGGTGGTCTTATAACAAATATAGACCTCTGGAGTTTGAGATTGTATTGCTCTAAGTGACATAATCCCAAACATACCTGCTTTTTCCAACGTCGGTGGATGATGCAGGCACGGGCCGGGTTCCCGCAGTGTTCCCGGATCTGCCAGCCCCCGGGAACAGCGTTCCCTTCCTGAGACCAGGCTCTGGGCTCTGCATTTCTTAATGGGATGAGCATAGGCGACAGCCTTACCTCTAACTGAAAATGCATCCTCTTGTGCCTCAAAGGAAAAACTATTCTGCTGGCGAGCAGGAGAGCAGCCCGAGGCAGCAGCAGGTCGGTGTCCCCCGGGGTGTGTTGGGGCAGCTGAAAGCAGCGCGGGGGATACCCACCTCAGCGCCCTGGTCTCTCCTTTCTGCCCAAGAACGAGTGAAATAGAGAGTTAACAGATTGGTGTATTTCAGGAACTAGTCATTTTATTTTAAGAGGAAATAGGAGCGTTAGAATGTGCAAACATACACTTCGGTGTCAAGCAATTTATTAACAACTTGGAGGCAGTCTGTGTTTTTCTTATTAATCTTGTACTCTCTCTCTCCGTCTCCAGATGTCACTGTTCTGGAGGCTCGTCCACAGGTAAATAAGCCGTGGATTTTCAGAAATTAATTAAACCAGTTCAGGGTTTTTTCCTGCTCTTCGTTTAAACAAATGATAAGTTGTTTTCATTTTTTGAAGAAGCTTGGCTATCATGCTGTTAGTGACTTGTATGACGAGTCTAGTGGCTTAATTTTTAATCCTGGAATGAGCAGGAGTTAAAAGTTAACTAGCAACAGCAGTAACACATAGAATTAAACTGACAGAAGTTTATTTTCTTTAATTTTTGACAACACAAAAGAGGCAGTACTGTGGAGCTCAGAACTAGGTAATTCAAACTGATTTTGAAAACTTTGGTAAGAAAGAAGCGGGGTGAAATTCAGTGTGGTAAAATAGAAGCTGCTTATCGGGGTTGAAGTAACTTCTGGAGAACGGTGAGCAGGAGACAAGGTAACAGCAAGCCACAAAGGGAATGTGGGGGGCAGCGTTACTCCAACTAACTGGATTTCTTTGGCAGGGAGGAGACTGGGGGGTGTGGAGGGTGTGGGGGGGGCATGTTTGTGATTTTTTTAAGAAAATGATGTTTCCAGTGGAGTCTGTAAACATTTCTACTATTGGAGACATTTAAGACCAGATTAGTCAAACATCTCCACTAGTAATAGCTAAGGCATTTCATTGTGCCTTCGGGTGAAAAGCAGACTCGAGAATGCCCGAGTACTTTTCATGTTTATTTTATATGAACATAAACCCCTATTTCCAGTGAATAGCTGGAATTTCAAAACATCTAGATTCGAGTATTTCATTTAATTGCAGAGCTCTACGTATTTCTAAAAGATCTCAATAATACTGTAGCAATAGAGTATTTCTTTACTCTGCAAACTGAGATACTAGCAACTTCTAATAATAAACACACATCCTCAAGAGATTCTCTCAAGTTTGCTCCAAGGGGACACTTTTCATGTAGACTTCTCCCTCCTCCTACAGCAGGTTGAAAGAATAGATTCTAAGTTTTATTTTGCAGTGTAGTTACTTGTTCCACCACATGATAACGTGTGCCAGCCCCAAACGGCACTGGTTAGAGAGGTCAGGGAAGGAATGGACGTCCAGACCCCGTC
The DNA here is from genome assembly GCA_026413425.1 of Tringa solitaria. Taxonomy (NCBI): domain Eukaryota; kingdom Metazoa; phylum Chordata; class Aves; order Charadriiformes; family Scolopacidae; genus Tringa; species Tringa solitaria. Next base: position 34,706,853 of record JAOXJM010000004.1, on the reverse strand, counting down.
CTCTCACAGTACTCACTTTTTTAGTGATATTTCTTCCTTTGAGAACCTCTTGATGCTAAATACGGTTTGCATCATGAGTTCCATTTTGGGTTTCTTCAGATATGTTGCACTGAAATTATGAGCAAGTGCCCTACGATCGTCCCAGCTCGCAGGCCAAAGACGCTGGGATCAGAGGGAATGTGTCACCAACAGCTCTCAGAGGGAATGTGTCACCAACAGCTCTCAGCCAAAGCACCTGCACAGCAGAGCGCTTCCTTGTTCTCTGCTCCAGGCGGGTCACTTTTAAGTGAGAGATTAAGAGCAAGTTATTTCATATGCTGATTTCATGCCACATTTCAATTTTAAATGGAACCTGTGCAGTCTCAAAGGTGCTGACTCCGCACAGGACCTGCTCCTGCTGTAGCTGTTGCTGCTTCCTCTTCCTCTGAAGGGACCCCTGAATTCCTCAGCACAGCGACATCCCAGTTACTACACTTTTAGAGCAAGGAGCAATAAGGATGGCCCCAGGGTCAGAAGAGCTCAAAGTCACAGCCACAAGCCAGCACATAACCAGGAGAAGACGAGAAGCCATCAAACTCGGAAGCCCGGCTCCGGCAGGAACTGAACTGCCCTCCTTTCCCCGGAGCCTCCTCAGCCCCCACCGGCCACAGCCCGGGGCCAGCCTTCTCCCAGGGAAGGGCCAAACCTCCAGGTCCTCTCCTGCAGCCTCTTCTTTTCATCTCTACGTTCTCCCAGCTGTGCTTATCTGTGCAGCCACTGGCAGTAGCAAAGGGTGAATTCTCCTACTTCCCGCTTTCACAGGGAAATGGGAAAATCGCTCCCTGTTTTCTTTAGTCCTGCACTGACTTTGGAACCGAACAGAAGGGGGTGTTTGGTAAATAAGCTTAGACCCACTTTGTTTCGGGCAACCTGAACCTGCTTAGTCCTTCAAATTAGAGTAATTACTTTCTCTTGAAAGGGACTTGATGTAAGTCAAGTTGCATTTTAAAACAAGGCAACTGAATAGTATATTAAATTGCGAAGTTATGTTAAAAGCTAAATGAGCATTATTTAGCATTTAAGTGGTAAAACTTCAGCAGTAAGGTTGTCCTACTTGCATATCAGACTCAACAAGCAAACAAAAACCAGTTTGCCTGCTGCTATGCATGCAGTTTTGTATCCTGCAGATATACGGAGCCAACTGAGGTACTGAAAATCACACACTGAATTCAGTATTCCACCTGGAGTGTTCCACTAGCACATTACGTGTGTGAGAATAAAATGTAAAGTCAGCCAACTTCCACAACACCCCATGCCTTTCAAGTGTTTTGTGGGGGGAAAAAAAAAATGCATGGGGGATAATATTAGCTCAGACAAACCTCTGTGCGAGTGCAGATAGATTGGTTTTGCTACCAATGACATCTGTGAGTAGCATTTGAAACAGTGCCAACATTTAATTTATGGAACTTAAACAATTCAGAGCTTGCCATTAAGGTTATGCTCTCAAAAGCCATTATCTTCCCATGGCAGCAGGGAGAATCCTGTATTTTCCACATTGAAATGCGAACCAGGACAGTTAAGAAATTTCATACAGACAAAAAAAACCCAAAACAAAACCCAAACATAGACACAGGCACTCCTTCACAAGTATGATTTCCGGCTGATGCAAGTAAAGTTTAGGTGTGCAGATGGCATCTACCTGTCTAAGTCCTTGAAGGAAACGAGTCTGTGAAGACAACGAGCAGTCGAACTGACAGCACGCACTAGCCTTTGTCCATCAAATCAGTGTGTCAAATCACGCTCTGCAATTAAATCTCAGCACAGTTTAAAAAATAGTACACTTTTCTGCATTTGACTGAATCCCAGTCTCTGTTCATAGGCAGTTCGATACAGGTCAGTTAAAATACTGAACTATATTTTACTCTAAAAATGGAGACTAAGTATCGGTTACCATCCTGCTTAAAATCACAAGATAAAACCACTGAAAAAAACAGAAGCTGAAGTAGTAAAAATTCAGTGTTCCAGCGGATGTGAATTTAGGTTGACTTAAATCACAGTTAAAAACAAAACCAACACACACCTATCCAATACATCTACCATTTCCCTCACCCTAAAGATGAGCACCCTCAGGAGCAGCGCTGGTTTGTGTATACTAACTTTAAAGAAGCACCTATTTGAGCTGTTTCAAGACCCATCTAAGCCCATTAAAGGATTCTGAAAAGCAACCGAGAGAGCTAAGAACTCCTGGAAGGATTTGGTGTAGCCCAGCTAGGTGTACCAGGGACCTCCTCTGAAAATTGAAGATTCAGGTTAAGCCCTTGTCAAACAATCGCAGTTCAGCCATAAAACACAGCAACATTTTTGCTTGGCATGCTACAGCAGAAACTTTATTCAGTTCATTTTGAAAATATTTGCAACCAAAATTTATTTTTTGTAAACTCACAGAAATAAGCTTTAACATATAGGCTGTATACAACTCAAATACAGGTAATACTTTTAGCAATAACTTACAGATACAAACTAATGATAAACTACAATTTCACAAAGAATTGTAAACATTTTGCACAATTGTCAGTCCTTTCTTTTAGGCAAAGTGCTCTTTTGATGACAAATAAATTAACACACACATAACTAGAGTGGACTACTTCCAGACAATACAAAAAGGTGTTTAATAAGGCTTGTAAACAATGTAATAGTTATTTATGCAGAATCCATAAAAGTGTCTCGCAGGCTAAATATACTTACATACCTGGGCAGCAAAAATGATCTTGAAAATGCTTTAGATGTTAAATAAAAAGTTAACATTAATATCTTTCCAATGGTATTTTTCATACACAATAAATGACTTAAGATTACATCCTTAATTAGCTTATGTCCCTGACAAAGGAATTAGGTGTGACTTATTGGCAGTTGTGTCATTGAATGGGGTAGCAAAGGCTGGAGTCCAAGAGCTGTAGGTGAATGGGCTACAAAAACAGAAATATTTACTGGTCAACATCATCAGAGGTAGAAAAAGATGAAGAACTAGTAAATCCCACTGGGTAACAACAGTCCCCCCGTCCCCAGCCATCGCAGCACGCTCTGCTTTCCCCATCCCAGCAGTCGCCCCCCTCCGCCCACAGCCCACCTCCCACCACCAGGCTGGGGAAAAATAAGCTCAGGCTGCATATGGTTCAGAGCCTAGTTCTCCCCAAACCTTCACAGTCTCTCCGAATCACAGACACCAGCCAAAGCTGTTGACTTGCTGGGTCACAAGACAAAGACATAATTTTGCCCCCCAGGCTCCCCTCACTATGTGTTAGTGGGGGACCCTTCTGTTTCCACTGAGGTGCTGGACTGAGCACCCCTATGGTCCTGGGGCAAGTTGGGGAGCAGGTGGTAAACAGTTCTCATTAAAACTACATATTATTAAAAAACACGCCATGGATGTTCAAAAAAATGTTTGATTTCTTATTACTAGTATTCACGGTCTGGAGGAAGCCCAGAAAAGCGGTCTTTGTATCCAGATCTTCAGCTATGCTCTTCCTGCCTGAAGAGGCACCCTTCTTAGCGAGGTGCAGAGAGCAAGGACAGCATTCAGACAGTCTATGAAGAATACTAGAAATCAGAAATCCATCAAGTGTCTTTAATCAGCACTTGGTAAGCTGTTCTTGCTAGGGTCACTAGCCATTTCACTTGGGCGCGCGAGGCCGTTACACCTACCATCCATATAGCTGTGCAGAGCAGTTAGCATGGTCCCGTCCTGGGGTACGTAGGCAGAGTATGCCATTTCCTCTAGCATGGGTGGAGACAGCCTGGAGGGCTGCACTGCTGTGACGGGAGCAGAAGATGAATGATTAGGACTAACATGCTTCTTATGGCGTGCTCTGCAATTTTGAAACCACACCTGAAAAGGGGAAAAAGTTTACATCGTGTTAATAGATTGCATTCTGTTTAAACAGTAGCACAATAAAAACCTCAGCTTTCTAACTTCAGCTGAATTCAGTTAGTTAATTGAGCCTTTAACAGTCCTAACGAAGAAGCATTTGTCCTAAACCTACACAGTGCCTCCAACGAGCGTGGCCGAGCCAGGAGAGCTCCTGCAGCCACCAGCAGCCCAGACGGTTGAGGGGCTGCTGCCCCCGGCCACCGAAGGGGACACGGCGTCGCCTGCCTCCGCACCGCTGACAGACGGACGGGGATTCCACAGGACACCCCTTCCCCTTCTCACACGGAGAACTGCCCAGGCTCCCACTTTATCAAGACTTCATTGCAGCTGCGAGATACCTCACTTCTACAGAAACACTCTGCAATCTTCCTGGCTAGAGTCAGCTACAGGGACAGCAAACTTATTTGTATAAATGCATAGATATATATTATTAAAAATTCATATTTATGTAGAAAAAGCACATGCATATAGTGTTTGCAGAGGGTTATCTTCAAGTAAAGACTGTAAGTTTGTGTTTCTCTCAGTTTTGGATGGCACGGGTATATATTTTAACTCTCTAGAGCGGATCACCAGACATTTACTTACGCTGAACCCGTCATGCCACAGACCACTTTCACGAAGAGCACAGGTCTTAAGAACAAGCTATTGAAGGCAGAGATTTATATTTAGAAGAGCTTAGTGCCAATTCCTATTCTATTTAGGCTGAGAGGTTTCTTCCTGATTGATCTTCCAACACGAAGTGCAGGAGGAATACAGTAAGTTTTCCAAGTTAACGTGTTTGTTCTAGACCTATTCCTGACTAAGGATGTTGTCTGAACTTTTAATGTAACTGCCAGATTAGATCTTTTTCCATCTCGGAATAGCTACACAGAGAGAGCTGTCGTGAAGCATTTCCAGTGGCCGAGTACCAGCCCCCACTGTTCCCGTAACTTCACACCGTTACCTGTATAACACGCCTGCTCAAGCCTGTTCTTTCCGCCAGTTTCTGAAGTGTTTGTGCATCTGGATTGTTGTCCTGAGCAAACTGTGCTTGCATAACCTGAGAAGGCGAGGTAAGAGATGGCAGAGTTTGTGTGCGCAGCCCTGCGAGCAGCAGCAGAGACCCCCCTCAGCCACCGACCCATTCCTGGACTCTCTTTAGGACACTGCTATAGTCGATAGACCCCAGACAGTCCCCAGCACGCTGAGGGGGAAAAAACAGTCCCCCAAAGCCAAAATACAAGCCCCTTATATGCTTAACTGAACCCAGACGTTCACCAGAAATTAAAGAAGTTAATCTCCTGGGCAGCAGTGCAGAACAGAGGAGGTGCTCTGTTGTGACTGTGCTACAAGGACTGTGGGACAAGATTCCCTGGCACAGCAACTCCCACACACTGGACAAAGACAACGTCCGCAGCAGCAGACACAGTGCATGGAACTTTGATCCGCCTCGACCCGTCAGTCGCCACCTGCATCGTGCGTTCCCCGGGGCGGCCGGACCCCCGCAGGGAGGCTGCGGGCAACGGGGAAGCCCTTCCCACCCCCTCCGCCTGTAAATGACCCGAGGAACAGACACTCCACCTTGGCCGACCCGCACTACGTAATTGTTTGGTTACACTCATCTTTTTACAGAAAATCGAAGGCAAGTCATTAGGACATTAATCACTTTTTTTTTTTCCTGAGGAAGGAGGAGAGGTCAGCTTGGCCTGTGTCCTGAACAGTCTCAGGGCCTGCAGGAATTTCCCTTATTTAAGGAAGTAAGGCTTTATTTCTGCAGAGTATCCTCAGAAACTTAGTAAACTGTAGTCTGTCGCTTCTGGATTTTGTCCCCTGATGGACTGCAAATTTTGCCTGGCTTCATCTTTGGAGATTCAGACTACTTCTCCCCACATTCAGAAACGCTGGAACTATGTACTTTCCTACTGTTTCATACAAAGACATCAAAAAGCGAGGACGTGCTTTCGTACGAGTTCTCCACGAGGGGTGTCACTACGTGCTGTCACTGACAGTCACTTATCCCTCGGGAGCTTCTCTTTTGGGAAGCAAAGTCCCACACCAGCATCGAGGAGGGCTGCAGAGTCAGATGCACCGAGCAGGGAGCAAGTGTTAAATAATGAGAGGCCTTAAGGTCCCAAACACCTGATGAAGTTGGTTACAATCTATTTAAAACAGAAAAAGAGAGGAAACATGGAAGTTCCACTGACAGCAAACGGGCAGAAACCCCGAATCCAGCTCCTGCCCTGATGGCTGGGTCTTGCTCCCCTCCAGCTACTGCTGGAAAAGAAAGTTTCCTTTCGCAGAAGGTCACGCCTGGTGTCCAGAGCCCTTGTCAGGTTATTCCCAACTTGCCTGTTTTGTATTAACACCACATTCTATCTCCAGTTACGGCTGAAATAGCAAACCAAGCTCTGAACAGCCACATGCCATGTTGTATAACACTGCTTAAATGCCTCACCTGTGCTATTATACCTCAACTTCAGCTTTTCTCAACTGCATGAACAAGAGGAGGACAGGCCAACAAAACAGATCGCCGGCTGAGGCAGCAGAAAAGGAGTGGTGTAGTGGCCACATGTGACCAGAAATTCAAAGTCTTGTAAACTAAAAGCAGGGATGCATGGCTGGGATTAGGTAAAAAAGCTGCAGCTTCCTTCCCCCTACAGACTGAACTCTAAAATCCCATCTCACCACTGCCCCCATCATGGGCAGCTGGCCCTGGTCACGGTGATTCTCCCTAGGAAGTTAATTTAAGGGAAGTGGTGATCCAGAGGGTGGAATAACTCATATTTGAGGCAGTCTGGAGCCACCTCTTGCCAAGGTGGCAACACGACAGGAAGGCTTGAAAGCAGAGCAGATGCCGGCCCCTCCAGGAGGGGGCTCGATTTGGTACTCCCTGGCTGCCACTGCCCTTAGCCCTGACCATGGAAAGGAATATAACGAGTGGTTGAGCTAGTACGAAGGGATATTGGGAGGAAATAGTTCAGTAACACATGTTCAAGAAAAAAACTGGACAGTATGAGAACTGCTGCCAAGTACTTCAAATGCACTTTCCCTGCATTTCACTCCACCTAGCTCTAGGAGAAAAAGCATGTTTTTTCCCTTAGATACGCAGCATTAAATATGGAGGCTAGGTCCTGAAATACAACACCGAGACTATACTGACTTTAGTACATTTTTAACAAGCAAAGCTCAAAGACACTTGGAGGAAATCGGCACTTGAAGCATTCTGGAAGGGCTGGGAGAAGGGGAAGAAGAGAAGGAAGGAAAGCAAAGAAGAGTCCCTGTTGATAGTCTCTCTTCCTGGTGTACAGAATTACAGCCAAGACCATAACATACGATCTAAAACACAAGAATTGAGGAGAACAGTTTTAGGAGGAAAGAGGGCAATCAAGAAACAAATGTGCAACTATTCCCCATCTTCTCCAAACCAAACCAAAACGGGACACAGCCACTGACGTGAGTGGACCTGTGTTCATGTGAATATAAGCAAGAACCCATGTTTTGGAACACAACTTTTGCAGCCCTTATCGTGCACTACAGCAACATTCAAATTTCCACCCTGTTCATGTCTTGAAGTCATGTACAGTGCCCATCTTCATACAACTCTTCTCATTACATAGTTCTAGAAATATTTTGTCTTTATTATGTGTAGTGATGTAAATGCCTGATAAAATAGATTTCATCGAGCAATCAAAATAGAACAACCTTTTTATTTCCACTCTGCAGAATTACTAGCTGCCCCCAGGGAAATAAAAAGCTTGAAGAGTAACTATTTCATATTAAACTGCTGAAGCTAACAAACAATTCCAGAAACATGCTGTGTCTTGATAGTTTATGAAATACTTTAAAGCATGCAAGCTTTTTCTTTCCCTCCATATGCATCCGATTTCCTATCGGTTCAGCACCTACATCCAGCATAAACCTGAACCACGCAAGTTTTCAGCTCTGCCTCTACCTGGAGTTGGTCTGCCGTGAAGCTGGTCCGAGCTCTTTTTGCTGGTTTTGGATGATTAACATCTTGTTCTGTTAGTAATGCTCCTTCCACACTAATCCCATTACCTGAAGCATTAAAAAGAAAACAACACTGTCTGCTAAACATTCAAAATGGTGTTATTCGTAAGTCAGACTGTCCTCCAACAATAACCAACAGTGATTCAGCCAGCTGAATTTCAACTTTAAGAAGTCCGTATTCTGTTCAAAGTTAAATTGATCTGGCACCATTACTCATTACACCCCAAACTACTCCCTTGCAAGTGAGGGGAAGAACAGATCCAGCGTGGTATTTTATCAGCTAGATACACTCTTGCTTTCTTTTTCCCTAGGACAGAAAACAAGTTGTACAAACTTAGGGAAAAAAAAAAAGAATTAGAACATCCAATAATTTGCACATTATTTTAATTCAAGAACCTGTGCTTCCAGCCTTAGTAAAGCTAGGTAATTACCTCTTAATAAGGAAGATGGAGTAAAACCCAACAATTTAATTAAAACTAAACCACAAACATAGATCTTCACAAAAGCAGCGTGTTACCATTTTCAACTTCTCTTTTCAGATTGTCCAACATGCAGTCGTAATGCACTCTACAGAGGACCTTCTCCTCAACCAGGGCGAACTCCTCTCCGGTGGAGAGCTGCCGTTTGCAGGAGAAGCAGGCGAAGCAGGCCAGGTGGTAGACGTTGCCCTTTGCCCGCCGGACCCAGTCGGTGGAGTGGATGTGCCGCCCGCAGCGGGAGCAGCGCGTCCCGTACCGCCTGCAACGACAGCGGCAACCGCAGGGTGAGGGGCGGCCACCGCAGCAGGGACAGCGCGGTGGGGTGCTCGGTGCAAGCAAAAATAATAGTCAGCAAGTTTGTACCCGATGGCTTCGGCAAGACCGAACACCACAAGTGAGCATCTTCATAAGGCAAAGGGTAACTCTGAAACGTCTGAACTGCTACACGAATTCACAGCTCTTCCTCTTTCCTTTTACAAAGATAATTACTCTTTGTAAAGCTGTGAGCAGGAGACAGAAACAGCTGTGTTCAAGATTCTCCCAATTATTCAAATATATTTCACATTACTGTAGTGGTAGTCTTAGTTATTATATTTAGCTACATCACCCTTCACTAATCATTCAGTTCCCTTCAGCAGAAGAAGGGGGAAAACCTGTATCTTCCTAGTTGTTTCTTTAATTACCATCACGTTATGACTTTAAAAGAAATTCAAATATCTGCAAGTATTTACTTTACTACGGGAGAATATTTCTCTTTGAAGAGGAAACTAACCACCAAGATATGTAGATAAGAATTTGTCCTGAAAATCTTTGCAGGCTCATAAACTCTTTTTTTGAAGTCCCACAAAACCTTTGTTTTTCCAGTCCATAGTATTCAGTCTGCCTCCTCCCTCTCACTCTCAGAACTGGCTGGACATAATCTACCCACCGCACAGGTGCGAACCCCACAAATACTTTGGTCTGGGGAAGTACTAGCAATCGCACCCAAATTTTTTGCTGCTTTCTGGACTGAAGATTTATCATCACGAGTACTTTCAATGCCAGTACAAACAAGTAATATTCTTCCTTACGGGATTAGACCTTAATCTCAAAGAATGCTTCAGGTTCTAAATCAAAGTCGTCCCAGAAAGGTACAACTGCTGAAAGCTTCTTTTAAAGATCGCAGGATTTATTCTGGGTTGGTTCCGTAGTCCCCCGTGGCACCGGTGGGGTGCTAGCCCAAACCAGTGCCACCTCGACTGCCCCTCGCCCTTGGGTAGCGCTGAGGAGGGCACCATCCCCCAGACACACAGGGCAGCTCTACAGCCTCGCTGCGGCACCCACTGCGACCCACCTACACCAGTGACTGTACGACGGCAGCAGCTGCGCACGGGGGGGCACGGGGGGGCCCAGCAGCCGTTACCCTGCACAGACCTGGGGCTTCCCAAGTCCCTCTGCAAGAAACCTCTTGAGTTTAACTACCGAAAATAAACCCAGCAAATAGGACCCAAAGAGCCTAAAATCGCATTTTGGTTGTGGCTGAGGCATAACGCGTTATCTAATAAAACGATACTACGGTACGATATACCTGAAATAATCGAGTTTGCAGAAGATATCTTTATCTTTGATGTAACAGCTGGTGTGCCTGCCTAGCGAGGTTCTGCAGACGCTGCAGGAGAGACAGCGCACGTGCCAGCAGAGGTCGTTTACCTGCAAGCACACAACAGACAAACACCCCTCAACGTTCGTGCTACATTACATTTCCTATTTACAAAAACTATTTTTCCCATCCGTACAGACAAGGCCAGAAGTTACAGGTACCGTGACTCGCAGAAAATTTATCTTCAAGGCAAAACATTTTTCCTGTAGAACTGCATGCATATTAAGGGTTAATTAATTTGATTGAGGTCTTCAGAATAAGCTTTCATGGGTTTGTAATTAAAAGCACCAGAAGAGGAAGCGAGAGATTCAAGTTCCACGTAGATATTTTGTGCCCAGCTCTGTTCTCACAGCGTTGGAGTCACAGAGCAAGTTCTGGCCCCACATGACCTGGGGAGGCAGCTACTTACATACTTTTTATTTCCAAGTCTGTAAAAAGTCCTGCCTAGCAAAGAACAAACTTTGCAAAGCGATTTGAGATTTTAAAATGCAAGTATTGAGGGGGAGAGAAAAAAAAACTATGAACAACATCTTCATTTGCCAGGTTTCTGTTAAAGCAAAGTTAGCACATACGTGAGAGTTTCAAAACATCAGCAATTGTTTTAATAGCAAATTCAACAATTCTTTAACGTGTAATATCTATAGTGAAACCAGACATAGTCATGGAAAGCAGCAGAAATCAGCAGTTTTGAACACTCACATATAATTTTGGGGCAAATAAATTGAGTGCAATTATTTTAATTTCTTCATTCCTATAAAGAGAAGTCTGTCACGCAGACATTGCGCATCACACATCAGCTAAATAACTGCAATAATTTGAAAACCCAAGACTCCCAGTGACTGCAAAAATTAAGTAATAACCCTCTGGATAATCCCATGCTGCACAGGAGGAATTCTATAAACCAAACAATGACTAAGTTTAGATTTATTTTTTTTTAATTATTATTTTTTTTTTTAATTTTCCGAGCCAGTTTCTCGTCTAATAGCAAACAGCAAACATACATTGCCTGTGGCAACGCAGCAGATCTGAGATAATCCAGGACGTGCCTTTCATCAGAACGCTCCCAGACAAACCACAGAGAAAGCGAAGGCATCGCACCGGCTCCAACCCTCGCCCCGAAATCACCGTTTCAGTCATTCTTTGGGTTATAACGTCGCCCTTCGCAGTGGGCCCAGCGCTCCCCCAAAACGTTACCCCCCCCTCGACCTCCCCCCTGCACCGACGAAATTACACCAGGGCTGTGAACGTGAAGCTGGTGACCAGGGCTGTCACCAAATAGATCCTCCCAAATATTTCCTAAAGGATTTATTTTCCCTGCAGCGAGGCCCCTGGGGCTGGAGGGAACTGCAGCGTGGCCAGCTCCTCAGTGCCAAGGGTTGCCCGGTGGGGGCGAGAGGAGCCCACAGGCAACTAGGCAAAGCAAGAACTGGCAGTGAGCTGAGATTTGATGAAATCTCAGCTCACTGCCAGTTCTTGCCCTGCCTGATGCTTTTCCGCAGAACAGGACATCAGCAGCTTGGACAGTTGTCCCATTTGGTGTCACCCACCTCCGTTCTTACTAATTTACAGGGCTGGATGTGGAAGACACGCTGCTGCTGCTGACGGTGGGCAAGAGATGCCAGCTCACCGGCACAGATTCCCACCTCTTCTCTCTGCCAACGCAGGGAGCAGCGGATTGAAACTTAAGGCTAAACCCTTTAGAGGTTTTTAGCCTTAGGTTTAGCACCATTCCCGTGCCAGGGGATTCATCGTAAAGCTGCCCCCCCCCCCCCCACCACACACCCCTGCACCCACCCTGTTCTAAACGAACACCGACCCCGCATACACCTCCCTCCGACCGCCTCACCCCAGCCGAGATCTAAGCAAACCCCCCACGGTCACACCGGGATGTCTGCGGCGGCGTTACCCGCTTTCGCTTCGCAGAACGTACAACGGCTTTATTTAAGGCTGCATCTAGTGGAATCCGGCGATTTCCCGCACGACCGTCTAATCTCGCTTTTGAAAGGAGAGAGGGCAAAACTCTGATCCAGAATAATTTTGAGGGCTGTAACACAGAAGGAAAATAGCCCCCCCCCC
>JAOXJM010000004.1:34675690-34689906 GCA_026413425.1 Tringa solitaria | reverse complement strand
GCTGCGGGGCCGTGCGGTGCCTCCCTTGCCAGCAGCGGTCTGGCGGGAGAAACGGCTCGGAGGGGACGGACTGACAGCCACTGCGGGACCGAGTTCATCTCCCCGCACGTTCCCCTTTCGTCTCAGCCGTCTCCTTACACGCACTTCTGCCGGTGTCCGGAGACTTTCCGGCTGCGGACCGCGGCGTCCTGCGCTGTGCGGCCTCTGCGGGCCCCGCAACACACGCAGGGACATGAGGCGCTCTCGGGCTCCTTCCCTCCGAGTCTGTGTCCCCGCTGCCCCCCGCCGCCGGTAACAGCTGCAGAGTTTGGACCAGCCCGGAGTTCTTGGTTCTGGGCTCGTTTAACGACAAGTAAACGAACCCGGTCTCTCACCAATTAGTTGTTTTCCAAATCAGTGCCATGCACTTTTCTCGGGGCAGGCTGGCTGGCTCCGCTTTGTGGGTCCAGGATCTTCCAAAGCTGCACATGTGGCTTTTGTTCGTGGCAGTTCCAGCGTGGAGCTCCGTGTTGCTTAACTGGGAATGACCAGATCAGCCAGAGGGAAAGTTTCTATTTCCTAATTGGATTTCTGAGCCAGTGGTTCCCTCACCAACACCCAGAACTTGATGCAATTTGCTTTTTTTGTTTTGTTTTGTTTTTGTCCCCTACAGGGAAAAAAACTGAGGGCTGGAAGGGGGGGGAGGGGGGCAGAGGCCAAGAAGGGAATTAGTGGGATGCAGCCCTGCATCTTTTTAGAGCACTGGCCCTTGCGCTGCAGGAGGAAGTGCGGGGAATAATTTCGGCACCCCAGTGTGTAACTGCAATAATTTTGCTTCATTTACTCAGATCTACTTATTTCACCCCTTGATCCCTGCACTGTGAACTGACTGTCTAGATGAAACCTGTGCGTGTTCGAATTAAGCGTTACATCTATGCGTTCCTCAAATCGCGGCGAACGCTTTATCTGGGAGCTGACTCTTTAAGCGTCTGTGCTAATTGTGCCACGCTGTCATTCAGTTAGGGAGAGCGCTGGGGACAGAGGAAATTAGCCACCAAATTATGTGAAAGAGCGTTTTGCCCGTAACGTACCGGAGGGCAAAACCGAAATGGGAGCCGGGGGTGTCTATAAGCACGTAGCTGCGGAGCTCGCCGCCTGTTCCCGGGTGTACGGGTGTCCCGTTCCCGGAGCGCGGTGACTCGGCGCTGAGGGCCCCGGAAGGTTCCCCCGAGCCATCCAATCTGCCCGCTTAATTCCTTTCACTTTTGTTTATGCGACGAATAAACACTGCTCTGGCAGGAGACCCGGGCCGTCGAGTGGAACCGCGTGTGCGGGGGGGAGGCGGGGGTCGCCGGAGCTCGGGAGATGCTCAGCCCCTTCGGCCGCCGCCGGTGGGGACGGGGACCCTGCGCGGGGGGGTGGGTTAGGGGGGGCACCGCGGAACCCCCCGCCCTGGACGGGCGTCAGTGAAGGCCCCGAGGGGCTGCAGGAGGGCTCCGCCGGGGAAGCCATCTCTGTCCCCCCGGTGGCCGCTCCGCTGGGGCCGGGTCCGCCGAGGTGCGGGGTGCCAGCGGGCGGCTCCCCGCAGTTGGGCCCGCAGGGCACGGCGAGGCCCGGGAGGGAGCAGTCCGGACGCGGGGTGTGGAAACCCCGAACCCTCCCGGATCCCCCCGAGGAGCCCGTTCCGCTGTGTCCCTCTCCTGGTGGGGACGGTCAGCCTGTCCGCGGGGCTGCGCGCACCCTCCGCGCCGTGCGGTCCGCCTGGCACCGGGCAGCCGACCCGCACTGCGTCCCCCCCCTCACCGGGGCTCGCACCGTCCCCCGGTCCCGCACGGCCTCCCGCTCCGCCCCGCATCGGGTTTCGCACTGCCCCCCGATCCCTCAGGCCCCCTAGGGAGCCGCCCGCCCCCGGCGGCATCGCTCCCCCCGGTCTCCCGGGGGCGCGGGCGGGAGGAGCGACCGGGGTTGTGGCCGGGGAAGCGGCGCTGGAGGTGCGGGGGCGGCAGGGAAGCACGCGTGGAGGCTGCGGCGGGAGCGCCCGGCAGCGGGCAACCGGCCCCGGCACTGGGGGCGACCAGGGAAACCCCCAGGAGAAGGGGGTTGGAGCCGGCACCGGAGCGGGGGCGGGCGGCTGACCCCGCAGGGCCCCGCCGCTGGCAGCTGCGGTTCCCGGGCACGGCTCCGCCCGGGGCAGGCGGGGGGGGTTACCCCTTTCCGCGAGTGGAAACTCCCCCCCCCCCCCAGCAGAGGAAATGCTTTTGGGTGAAAAGTTGTATTTGCTGCGGTGGGATCAAACCCCGCCGTCCGGTGCCCGGGGGGAGCAGGGTGCGTGGCGCGGCCCCCAGTCCCCCGCCCGTACAGACGCCACGCACTGGGCGCACCGCAGCCTTCACAGGGGCTTGCCTTTCTTTGCGTGAGGTGCGTTCGGGGGTTCCCGAGCGCCTGCGTGTCGGTGTGTGCGGGCTCGGCCGCAGGCAGGCTCGGGGCACCGCTCGCTTGGCTCGGCGAGGATCGGGAGCCGGGGAGGTGCGGGGCCTCCGGCGCGTTAATCCTCGCGTCTGCCCGAGCGGGAGCCGCCGGTGGGAGCTGTGGCCGACAGGCGGAGGTGCGGGTGACTCGGTTGTGTGCTGCGTGACGTGAGGCTCCTCAGGGCGCGTTGCGGTGGGCGCCTCGCTGCGGACGCGGTGCGGGGACTCCGCGCGTCACGGAGACTCCCGCGGGCGGCGGGGGCCGAAGGGCAGACCGGCTCTGTCTCACCCCGCCAAGCTCCCGCAGCCTGCCCCGCCGGCCGTGCGTGTCGGTAGGGCGCTCGGCACGCGTGTTAAAGCGAGATGTCTGTTAAAACCCGAGCACGTCGGGGCTGCCTCGCTGGAGGGGCTTTATTTAGGAAGCGGGCGCGTCGGGAGGGGAGCTCGTGAGAAAAAGGCGATTGATTCGTAGCGGCTCCGAAAGCCCCGGCGAGGCCCCGGAGAGCGGGGGGGTCGGTGCCCGCGGTGGCGGCTGCCGGGGGTCTGCCCGCGGGGAGGGGTCCGCCCCCGCAATTCCGTGTGTACAAAGTGCTACTGTAATTCTCTGAAATAAAACACGTTTCTTTTGAAAGTGCAGAGGCTGCAGGTGTTCGGTGCGGCGTTTTAAGCAGAAATAAGGAATTTTACTCCTCTTTGCGTTTAGCATTTTTACACTGATATGCCTCCATTAACCCTTGGCTGACACTTACAGAACTAATCCGGGAAATTGTACCTGGGGCCAGAGCGATGCTGCTCTGGAGGAGAATGAAATACCCAAACGTCGGGTCTTTCTGCCCAGACACCTACTTGTGTTGAGCTTAGAGCTTGGAAGCGGCTCAGTACGTCTGGGCAGGGGAAACGTCACCTGAGTTTGACACAACTCCCTCCGTCCACCTGCTTGTTCCCAGCAGTTTCCTGAGACGAACAGGAGAGGACACTGCTCAGGGTTCACAGCGCACCTCCCGTCTGTCGGCACACTGGGGCTCTGGGGAAAAAGTCTTCTCCCGTGGGACCTCGGCTGTAACGGGGGGGATCTGGATCCAGCCCTATTCCTCTGCCGCCCCTGGCTGGTGTGTCTCTGCTTTTGAGGGGCTGCAAGGAAGTGTTTCACTGAGCATACGTGAAAAAAAAAAAAAGAGGAAGAAAAAAGTAGCAGAAGAGACTAATTACTTAAGCGGCACATTACACACTACCTACAATTTACTGGTGGCACATATAGGAGAAGTCTTGTTCACCTCTCTGCTCCCCACAGGGCTGCTTGTCCCCTTTGCGGGGCCCAAGAGCCATCGTACTCTCTCTAGGATACCTTCTGGAGGATGCTCTCGATGCTCTTTGTACTCCACAACAAAAGTCTGGCAGAAGATAATTTTTTTTTTTTTTTTACTAGTGATCTTAATGACAATCTTCTGTTCATTGCTTCAGTTTCGGATTGCAAGAAGGAGAAGAGAGTGACAGAGGGAGTCACTGGAGATTTTAAAGGCAACTGCTTGTTTTAATCTGTGCAAACAAACATTCAAAAATGAGTCAGCTCTGGCTGATTACCTGGAAAAAGCTTTACATAAAGCAGCACTTCACTGTCTAATGTTTTGCTGTTCCTTAGTACCATGTGAAAGTCGGTGCTGGAGCAGGAAGAAGATTATTTATCTAACTCAGAGAGAGAGAGTCTAATGGGATGAAAGGGAACTCAGAATTCAGTGGAGCGCTGAGGTGCCATCCGGGCTGTGCAGACTATAATATCGACGCTGTTCTGCTGCCGTGTTAGAAATACCCAAACGTTCAGATCCCCAGCATCCCGCCGCAGATGGCATCGAGGGCAGGTTTGCACCACGGGGACCCCGATGGTCCCGCGCCCAGCACCGCACAGGCGTCGTCCTGCCCTGCTCCAGCCACTGAAGGGCTCCGGTGCGTGGGGCCAGCGGGGCCGGAGCGGCTGATTTTGGCCAGCGGACAGATGGGTCCCCACGAGTCGCCTGCCTGGTGCCCCCCCCAGCAGTAGCCGTGCTCCCATGGAGCTGTGCTCCTTTTTGCCTCCTACGTGGCTGTAGGCAGAGAGGGAGACTCGGCCCCGCTCGGTCTCGTTTTACTGTTCAGACCCTGCAGTGATTTCTGCTGTGCTTCCGCGTCTGCTTTCCACTGTTATTTTGGGAACCTGCATTCTCTTGAAAGACAAAATCATAGAGAGTTCAGACATGGAAATTACGTTTATCCTGTCCTCACTGCATTCCATTTGGTGTGTCTGCAGTTCACGCCAGTGTTTTGGGGGGATTTTCATACTGGTGGCTGATCATGCCCCGCGTTCTCACGGAGGAACGGGCCAGAGCGTACGATGCTGCTTTATGTCTGAATGTTGGTGTTAAATGGGATAGGCAGGATCCCATAGTGAGTATCTCAGACAGCTAAATCTCTGCAGAGGCAAGAGGAGAACATATGGATTCTATTCAGTGGTAGAAGCTATGAATGTGCTATTCAGCTATAGTACGTACGACCAGATGATATATATGAGAAGAATGGAGTCTGACCAGACAGCTATTACGTCTAAAGACCAAAGGAGGTGTTATAATGAAGGACTCCCTCCCATAATGAGTGAATGGTGAAAGTAGGTTTAGAATGATGATTGGTGCAGCAGATACATGAAATGATCAAATGTGCAGTGCCCATCTAACCACAAATAAGTCTTCTGGAGCAGGCAGAGGGTCTAGCTAGGACTCAGCCCTGCAGGGCGATGGTGACTGCTCCTGGCTGTGATGGCACTTCTTAAATGGATCTGAAACGCTTCACTGAAACGCTTGCAAACTGACAGACAAGGTCCCTTCCTCCCTGCCTGCTGCCCTGCCTGTGGGCAAGAGCTCTCCCTGCAATGTCTCTGTACGTCTGCTGTTGTCGGCTGTCTGAAGAATGTGAGGTTAACCTTGGCTGCATCCCTCTGCATCCCGGTGGAGCAGCACTGGCTCTCGGGTGCTCAGGTATCATGCTGGCTGAAGACCAGCAGCTATGTGGCAGGTCCCCTTTCTTGGACTTGTCACATGCGTGGATGTGGCTGCAGGCTCCAGGAGCAGCCCTGCAGCGTGGGCTCGTGTGCGAGTGCTCAGGGTGAGGGGCTTCTCCAGCCAGGCAGGGGGAGAGGTCTGGGCACCGCTCGGAGAAAAGTGAGGTGAGAGGAGGGACCCGTGATCCGCATCAAGGTGGTGGGAGAGGAGCTGGACTACCCAGCAAACCCTCTGCCGCCTGCTGTTTCTGTTCCGCTTTGTGGCAGGGCTGCGGCTCCCAGGCCAGGACTAGCCCCGTGACTCCCAACAGGCATTGGTGGGACCCGTGTCCCTCAGGGGGCAGGTAGCTACAGTGTCCTCTCTGTGGGCGGAGGTGGGCTAATCTGGAAGACCTGGCAAAAATCAACAGCCCCGTGACCTCTAGTTGTCACGTGCCTGCGATACGGGGTGTGATGGGGAGAACGGTGCCGAGGCGCAGCCGCCTGGTGTCACGTCACCTGCAGCTCGGTGGCCATCCTAACCAGAAATCCTGAGAAACGGTGACAGTCTTCACCTTGCCACGAGTGGGGACCGCGTGCACTGCACCTCTCAGCTATCGCTGAATAAAAGGCTTTGCTTTGTTTTGGTTTTATCTAGATGTGGCAATTCATGATCAGGATTTAAAGCGGGGACTTAAAATGACTTAATTGTATTTTGTGTACTTCTTATTTAACACTGCAAACCAAATAAATAAATCAGAATGGGATTCATTCATTTTAATTTGTTGTTGTTACTAATTATATGATTAAGACCTCAAATACAACAACATTTTTATTTGAGCAGAAAAAAATATGGTTTAAAATAGGTATGTAAGAGAAATAGAGTTTATTCTCAGGATCATTCTGAAGAAATAACGTTACATAAATTGCTGGACCCTGCTTTTTCTGCAGTTCATATGACTCAATAAGTTCTGCTCAGTGCAGGAGGAGCATCCCTTCTCTCTAGCTCTGCTATATTCAGCGTTTGTAGAGACGCTATGGTAACTAGACTGTTTTTACTATAAGTGAAAATTAGAACTGAGTATGTTTTCACCAGTTTGATTTGGCAAATGGGCTTGTTTTTATCCACTGTGTGTAAGCGCCAGTTGCATTTGGCTAATAAGAGTAGTTAACGGGGGGCAGCCGGCTCTGCGAGAGCTTCCTCGTGGTCTCACCAACCACAACAGCTCCCGCTTTGCCACAGGGGCTGAGGCAGGTAACTCCTTCTGTCTCACTTCTAGAGAACAGTTATTCACTGGCAACAGAAAGTTCATCATTTTGAAGATCAGTTGGGGTCGGGTGCTCCCACAAAGCGTGTTCGTTGGGGTTTGTGGTATCTCCAGCAAGGTACACACGAGAAGTGCAGGGAGGCTCCATGCAGCTTGGTCCAGCAGAGAGGAGAGCTCTCACCTTTTCCAGGACCACCCGAAGAACCGTCCTCCCACGCCGAGAGCCCATGGCCGTGTTGGTGCAGGAGCTGTCTGTTGTCTGACCCCCCTCCTGTTGGAGAGGAGAGGCGATGTCCAGGGAAAAGCTCAGGCTCGTGGGTCTGATGCAAAGTGCTTTCCAGACCGCGATCAGGAGCGAAGAAGGAAACAGAATTAGACCAGCTCAGCGAACAGAAGCCATGCTTTAAATATATTCTGGCCCACATACGTATGCTTCCTTCCATTTAAATTCCCAAATCAAAGCAGTTATTTTAGGGAAGCATTGGAAGAGTAATGGATCCAGTTAAGGGGTATAATATCTTCCTCTGCAAATGGGATACCGGGGGGAGCGGTTATTTTAAGGCTGCATGTGTATAGCTCGCCATACTAATAATGCACAGTCCTGGGGACAGGTTAGGTACACAGACAGACACACAGACACACACACACAGACACACACACGTCTAAGCGTGGGCTTCGCAGCCAGCGTTTCTCTGTGGGCTCAGCGCTCTGCCCCGCAAGCCGAGGCCCCGGGTTCCCGCAGCAGCGTCTCTGCGCCTCGCGCAGGGGTTCGGCAACCTGCAGTGTCCATCTGGAAAAAAGCAATTTAGACCTCTGCGCCCCCACGCGAGGCTCACCCTGCTCG
This sequence comes from Tringa solitaria, assembly GCA_026413425.1. NCBI lineage: Eukaryota > Metazoa > Chordata > Aves > Charadriiformes > Scolopacidae > Tringa > Tringa solitaria. The sequence continues at coordinate 34,682,343 of JAOXJM010000004.1, read as the reverse complement.
GGGGGGAGACGATGAATCTACTGACCCCCCCGGTGGGGACAGGCCTGGCCCCGCTGCCACCGGCACAGGACGGTGTCTAAGCTCCCGCGTCCCTGCGCAAACAGGTCGCCGTGGCGGTTCCTGCCGTCCCCGGCACTCGCCTCCTGCCTGGATACTGGGGGGTGGGAGGTTTGCCACAATATCCAGTTCCAGAGTTTTGAGTGGAAAATGTGCCCTAGCAGCCGCGCTGCGTTGCCGCTGGATTTTCGGGGGTGCTGTGAGCCGCCCCGCCGTCCTGCCGGCCAGCCCAGCGCCTGGAGGTGAGGAGCGGGGTGTGAGGTACCGGGGAACACATCTACAGGTGCGCTGATGGTGCAGTGTGTGCACAGACCTGTTTTGCAGAGAAACGAAGCCTGTTGGAGTTGGCTGGGCAGGACTCAGCCTCTGGGATATTCTGAGGCTTTTTGACTGTCCGCAGCCGGCCAGTTTTGAGTTAAACCTTCCCTCCCGCCTTGGAGTCACAGGGATCCCATTTACTGCCTTTTCAGGTAGTTCATGCTCCCCTTAATTTTGTCCTTAATTTCTCAGAAAAGGCCGCCCCGGACAAGCGGTTTGGTTCGTGTCACGTGTTGCTGACTCTTTTGGGTGCAAAAGCTACTGGTGCATTTAGTGATGCCAAGGGCAGGAGTCCTGTGTTTAAAAGCCGAGCTGCAGCGCTGCTGGGGGGCCGGGGGGTGACCCTCACCCTGCGGGGTGCCCGCTGCCTCCCGGCGGAGTGACGCCCACAGCGTCTGCCTGCTCTGGGCACTTCTCAGGTTTCTGCTGGAAACGTGCGTGTGCCCAGGTGAGGTACCCGTTGGTCTGCCCAGGAGTAGTTGTGCTGACATTTCAGACATGCTGAGTGAAAGAGAACAAGCCATAAACACGAGTGAATGCCTCACGGTGCAGCAGGGCAGGTACAGGAGTAGCAATGAAGTTTATGATTTCAGCCTTTTGTTCTGCGGCAGATTTTTTTTTTCCTTCTACATTTTGTGTGATCTCAAATTCTAAAAAAATATATAATAAAAGTGAACAGTCTGATTAAGAAAATCAAAACACTCCATTGAAATGTTGATCTTATATTTCACAGTTTATTGGACATTAAGAAGACTGACATTTCAAAACCTGAAAAAAAATAGGTAGAAATATAATGTGGTGGGGGTTTTTTGTTGTTTGTTTTTTGTTTGTTTGTTTTTTTTTTTAACTGTAAATGCTTCCTCTTCATCTTTATTTTAAAACTAACATCCCTCAGAAGTAACATATTTCCCTCACATTGTTTCACTTTGGACAAGCTTGTGTTTCTGAGGAACATGTGTCCATCAGGAATTTTCTGACTGGTGCAACATCATCATTGTTTTTTGTTTCCAAGTGAGGTCCAGTTTCTCTAATCGGTCAGTTGAATTTTGCCTGTGTCAGGTTGTGTGAATCCGTCTCTGCCTGGGGTGGGATGCCACGGGGTGGAGGAAGGGGTGGGATGCTCTGCTGATGAGGGAGAGGGGCCGTGGCCGGGTGCTGCCCGCGGTAACCACCCGGCTGTCAAAGGGGAGACGTGCACTGAAAAAAATAATCTCATATTTTCAATTTAACTGCCTCTAGAAGGATTAGCAGCTGAATGCCAGTCATCCTAATTTCAGCTGCTGTACCACCAAAATGTTTTCCTATAAAATATCAGGGATCAGGCTGCATTGCTTCTGAAATCCAGGGCGTTTTCTGTCCAGTTGAGTAGGCTGAGCTTTGCTGCCGTGCTGTGGACTCAGATGAGGAGGAACTTGCACATTTTCTCCAAATCTGTGACCAATGTGCCGAAAAGCAGCCGCAGCAGCATCAGCCTAGAAGCCGTCGAGCCCGTGTGGGGACACGGTGGTGTGCGTGGGAGCAGCCGGTGGTCGCGGGGCCGGCAGGGCTGGCAGTGCCCGGGGGGCACAGGCTGCTCCTCCGATGGTGGCGGTGCCCGCTCGGTGACACAAGGGACTTGCTCCATCTGCAGGTGCTCAAGGGAGGGGAGGGCTGGGGGCTAAATCTGCCTGTGCCGCAGGTGCCTCCTGTGGATAACGGGCGTTTGGTTTTGCAAGCGATGCTGCCCTTTGGTGAAGAGCTGTTGAGGACAGTTCCACCGCTGCCCACAGAGCACCTGGAAAGCCTCAGCTTCAAGGCATTGATGGTCTTGATCCGGAGCCAATGGAAATATCTGCACTACATTTAATGGCCTCTGGAACAAGCACTGACGGAAATGTAATATCTTATTTATTGGCTTGCTTCATAGAAGAGCGCCAATGAAGGAAAGTTGTTCAAATGCCTCCAAATTACTGGCTTTTGAGCATCAATATGCCATCTTATTTTGGTTTTTTGGGTTTTTTGGGGGAATTTTTTGGTTGTTTTTTTTTTTGTTTTTTGGCCGGGGGCACTTTTGGGAAGGACAGCTGAGTTTTGACTCAAAAGTGAGAGAAAAGGCTTTAGGAACTAACATACACCAAAGAAAGGAGCCACAGGAGCTTTCAGTCTGTGTACCAGGAGAGATGCTTCCCCACTCAGACAAACTCAGCCTTCGGTCCTCCTCCTGCAGAAAGAGCCCCTCTCCGTGTTCCCCTCAGACCTTAATGAGTTTAGTCTGTGGGATTTCCTCTTCCGGTGACATTATCAGCAGAAATTACCCTGTACCATTACCTGTGGCCAATGAAGGCTGACAGGCCTCCCCGGCTCTCCCCTCCCGGGCTGCCTGTGACTCCCCGAGACAGGAAGGTCTTGTCTGGACCCGACCCTTTGAAGTTTCCCTCACCTCCACCTACCGCTCGCTGCCACTTGCCCTGTGATCGCTGTGGTCCCCTGCGCTCGGGGGGGTGCCCTGCGGATGCTGCCGTGGTTGTTACAGATGGGTGCATGGGGGCTGCGCTGTGAGAGCTGGGGGGGCTGAAGGGGGTCCCCACCATCCCTCCCACCCAGTCCGGGGTGTCTGGGACTCGCCTGGGGCTCCCCGAGGAGGGGTGGGGGTCTGCCAAGTGAGAAGGCTGAAGGGATGAAGTACAATTATTTCTTGGGTGATGCTTAACTTCAAAGTTGTTTAAAGAAAGAAAAACATGTTGGAGAACAGCAGTCACTCTGGTGGTAACAAACAAACATCTTAGCAAAGTGCCGGGCTGAGGCTCTCCTGGTTGTTCCCACTGATTTCCCGCTCACCAGCTGGCATCCCAACCCGGCTGAGCATTTGCCCTGGCATCTGCCCTGCTGCCCACCACCACCACCAGCCTCCCCTCGGTGGTCGTGGCCTAGACCCTGGGTGCTGGGCAGAGGTGGGACAGGGGGTGCAGGACGAGGGGTGCGAGGCCGTCTCTGTCCCCCTTGCTCCGTGCAGCAGCTCGGTGGCACGTCTGGGCAGGGGCTGGGGCTGTGTGGCACGGCTGGCCTGGGGGCTGGCGTGGTGGGTCACAGCTGGCCCGGGGGCTGGCCTGGAGGCTGGCCCGGCCCCTGCTCTCTGCCCCGCGGGTGGGCAGGTGGCGGGGGTCCCTGTGCCTGGACAGCCTCATCCTGAGCATCCTGCCCGATGGAGGGGAGCTGCCTCATGGCAGGTTTGTGGGACCAGCCCAGGCTTTTGGCCTTTTTGAAAGAAAACGGTGTATGGGATTGTTCATAAAACACTCCACTCTTCCAAGGAGGAGTACACATGACCTTGTTCATGTGTTTTTATGCAGAACAGTGCTTCTCTGGCCATAGAACACTTTGGGCTTTGCTGCCCTGGGTGGCAGCAGTGTCCTGCTGGTCCTTCTGCCCCCAGCTCAATGGTCCAGCAGCATGAGAGATGGGGAGAGGTAGGAATTTGCCACCCACAGACCGATTTGTCGTGGATAACCCCAGCACTGCTCAGTCCCGTGCCACCTGGGAGTCAGAGAAGCCTGAATGTGTACTAGCTTGTTCTGGGGGTGACAAACTGTCCTCACCCTACTCTGAGAATGCTGGATGAGGTCCTTGGTGAATGGGGGTTGAAACTGGAAGCAGCTAAGAGAGCCTGATACGTGCTGCGCGTTCTGTGTTTGTACACATAGCTGTTCAATAGCTTGTAAACTTTCCCCCAAAATCAAACAACACCCCTCCTAAGGGGGTGGTTTTCCAGTGATTATGAGAAACAAGTTGTGTGGCAGCTGGGTACACAGAGCTATAGCCAAACACCACTTCGCTGCTGAGTCTTTTCCTTTCCCTTTGATTTTGCTTTTAAACACTCATTGCGTGGCTGTTGAACATTTCGGAAGGGTATTCCTCAGGGGTGTTTCTCTGTTCAGGACTCTGCTGGCTTCGCTTTATGTCTTGTGGCTGTGTCCATAGCCAGGCGCTGTTTAGCCTGCGTTGAGTGATTCAGAATGGTTTCAGTTTACATCCACTTATCATTCTATATCTCCTATAGAATCACTGCACACAGAAACTCAGACCTCTGTCTGTACAGCTATATAAAGAAATATAACTCTACACATGAGCTCCCAGGGCACTGTAAATGCCACAGCCTTGATTAAAAATGTCTATCCAGCAAAAAATGGGGAAGCCTTTTAGCAAGATGGAGTGTCTCAATTCTGGTCTGATAATTTTTGGGCAGCAAAAGGTGATGTCCTGTGGCATTAACCCTGGGAGGGTGAAATAAGGTTCAGGAAAACAGGCACATTTTGTGCCATGTGGCTTCAGTGCTGGGTTCACAGGGACTGTGGGGAGGACTCCCAGGAAAACAGCAACCGTGTCCTGCTTGGAGCGTACCCAGGAGAAACATCTTTCTCCCTGATCCTAACTTCATCCCACTTTTCCTTCACTGTCTAGGGGGGATGTGCTCTGCAGAGAGTTTGCCACAGTTGTTAGCAGCAGTGAGTTCTGGCTTTGCTTTTCTCTGGCCCAAAATGCTGGGTGGCTGGGAGACTTTCTGGGGCTGTGCCACCCTCCCTGAGCCCCCTCTGCGGGGAGGTAACCTGGCGCAGCTCCACAGCTTTGTCCTGGCTAAGGGAGGGTACAAGGGGGATCCCTGCTCTCTCTGGGGGAGCAAAGGGCCCTTCCTGCTCCCCGGTGAGGCAGTGAGTATTAGACCCTGGCTGGGGGACCTGCCGTGGACTTGCATTGCTATGGCTGCTTCTGGTTCTGCAGCTTTTCTGGGGCTTCGGTCACCCAGTTACTTGATTCACAGCTTGCAGAATTAGAATGGTTTTCTGCAACTGGGAGGCCTTCTTGTAAAGCTTGATCTTGGTGTAATTCTCAGTCAGTTTGGTAATTTTATTGGGCCTCAAAGTATTCTGTGGCTGGAGGAAATGCTCTATGTAAAACTCACAGCTTCATCTGGTAGTGATTTGTCATTTACCGTGTTTTGGGCTTGCTGCCAGCTCAGCTGTTGCCAAATGAAAGGAAGACAAGGGAATAAAATTATTATCAGGAAAAGGCTTAGAAATGTTGCAAATGAAATAAACAAAGAATAGCTTAAAACTAAGATGAGGATATATATAATCAATCACAGAAATCATGGGGGCAGGCAGCAAGGGAGTTCAAGTTTCCCCTCGACTGGAGTCCTTCTCCCACTGAGAACATTTCAGAGTTATCCTTCAATATATGCGATCAAGTGGAAGGATCACCACGGCAAAATTTTCTGTGAACCTGTAAAACTGTACTTATCTCTATTTTGTGTATCTTTATGTGGGGTATCTGTTATTAGTGGTTAAAAATCCTGCTGTTATTACACACTCACCCTGCGGTGGGGGCCAAAGGTCGTGAGGTGGGCAAACAGGCAGAAGCCCCGCGAGGCCGGGCTGCTGGCCCCTGGCCACCGCCACGTTGGGCAGTGACTGCTCCCTCCCCGTGGAGCTGGTGCCCCGTGGGAGCTGCCTGGCAATTGCAGCAGGTGTGTGGGGCTGGGAATGACTGGTGTCCCCCACCCGCTGAATAGCTGCAGGAATATTTTCACATGGACTGCCTAAATCTACAGCCACTTTGAAAAAGAGCCCTGAGTTTTAGCTAATGGAAGCTTTGGTTTGAGGGACTGAGCGCTACAGGTGAAAAATTTGTATTCCACACATCGGCTTTCAATGATTATGTTTGGTTTGTGTAAGGAATTGTTTCTTTACACTTTCACTATTGGGTTTTGGTTTAATTTGCACATTTAGTCAGAATTTTGTCTCTATATTGGGAAAAAAGTAAAAGGTCAAAAGATAAGTGTGATTCAACAAATACTTTATCCAAGTATCAGGCACTCCTAGGGCTCATAAATTGTTTTGGAGACAGTTCCACAGCTCTGTCAGCAGCCAGCTGTGAAGGGAATTTCCTACAACTTTTAATATGTTCCTAATTTAATAATTTTTCTTCCCAGCTATGTGAGGTAAGTCGGTAAAATTTAATAGAGGCAGAAGCAGAGGTGCAGGGAGATCGATGACTGGCCTGAGGTCCCCCTGGATCAGGGTGTGCTGGCACGGTCCTGCCCCGGGCACACACGGGTAGCGTGGTGTGAGGATGCTCTCCTCAGCTTGGGATGATGGTGCTGAGCTCTGGCTGGGCGAGAGAGGGGTGGCAGCGTGTGGAGGGGGCCATGCAGGCACTGGTCAGGAGGGCAGAGGGACGGCCAGGGAGACACCCTCTCAGTGGCTCATCTGGGCTGGGTTGGGTAGTCAGAGGTGGTCCCGCAG